>LPNX010531889.1:10454-121437 GCA_001517045.1 Pseudotsuga menziesii | reverse complement strand
TAGAAACTAGTAGCAAGCCCCGATAAGATGACCATACTCTTCGATTGAAGAAAGAAAATCTCATAAGGGAGACGCAATTGCAGAATTTCCGCACCCATTGTAATCTAAATTGGAATTGGGAGGAGAAATGATGGAAACTCCATCCACAGTTATGCCATAATTTGGTCTAAGGAGCTTGGAGCTTAAACAAGAACACACACAGAAAGAAACTACAAAGGAAGCAGTGGTGTGCACGTAATCAATGTGCCGGATCTAGTCCTGAAGGAGACACAGTTGCAGAAGAAGGATCATTAATGTGGTTCGGTAACAAATGGTGCAAAACTGAATTTTGTCGTTATGGATATAAAAGTAACTCCAAAAATCATTTTTTATGTTGTTTCCATTCGTGAAAAAAAAAATGATTTTATATGCTTGAGAAAGTATGGAGGAAACGTGTTGCACAGTAGACTACTTAATGGGTGTAATTCCTTTAAATTTGGTTTAATGGAAGTAACAAGATACAGGTGCAAATAAATTTTTGTTAGCTTATAACATGTTTTGCGGTTAAAGAATAAAATAAAATAAATAGAACCAACTAAGAGCATATAGCTCGATGCATGGGAGAAGAGACTTTAACAATCCCTCTTTTGTTCCTGCAAGGGTGATGAAGCGATTGCATGCAAATCAGTGATCTGCTGCTAAGGATAAGCCATCATTCTCTTATTTTGGCAAAATGCTTTAAATAGAATTATGTTGAAGATGCCTGCCATGATTATGAGCGCAATGGATTAAACATTGTAACAAACATCGACCCTTTCCTAGAATGCAACATGTCATTATACAGAAGGCCTAAAATTACTCTAAGTATGATAAGATAAACCCTAAGATTACTGATAAGATAAACCTTAAGATTATTGATAAGGAAAACTCAAAAAAATAAAAAAACATGAACAAATAGAGATAATCCTAAAAACAATGAAATTATCTATTCAAAATAGAATTAAAACTAAATTACCATATCACCACAATTAAAACTAAATTACCATACCACCAAACACTTGCTATAGATAAAATGTGTGCATAGTTGCTACCTCACCACAGAGCAGATGGCAACATATGCCCAGACTAGAATCACAATGTCATCCATATTGCACATGCGTTTGCATACATATTGGATTAATACCCATTAAGTTAAAATAAAATCCTGCAATACCATGTTATTCATGGATAAAGTTATTATCGAAAAATTAAAATACTATATTATTTAGTTAACATAATTTGAATTTTTCATGGATAAAGTTATTATGGAAAAATTAAAATACTATACTATTTAGTTAACATAATTTGAATTTTGGATTATTTAGTAGGGAAAATTCAAGTATTAAATTACATGTCCAAATTTATGAAGCAGAAAAGATAGGTTTGAAGTGGAAGAAAATAATTATAAATAATCCAGTACATGAATCCATTTATAAGTTTTCATTGAAAATTTTCTCAAGTTACAAATCTATTAAAAACAAAAAAAAATTTCTACACTTACAAATCTATTAAAAACACACACATATATATATATATATTTAACAACTAATTTTTTTAAAGTAATTTATCAATTAATCACAATTTAATCAATTGCTATGTGGCTCAGGACACTCACCAGTGTCTGCCGGCTGTAGATTTCCTCTGAGTCTCTCCTTGCTTTCTTCAATTTAGAGCTTGCAGCTCTCATCGGAATCCCTCTTTGGTATCTTCACAATCTTTCCCATCTCCTTTGCTTTACCCAACACACTATGGCCCCTCCCACAATCAGAGTCGAACACGACACTGTGGCCCCTCCCAAAATCAGAATCGAATAAACCTTAAGAGTACTGATAGTATTAGGAAATCTCAAGAAAATAAAAACATGAAAAAATGGAGATAATCCTAAATACGATGAAATTAGCTATTCAAAATAAAATTAAAACTAAAATACTATACCACCAAACAATTGCTATACATAAAATGTGTGCATAGTTACTACCTCACCACAAAGCAGATGGCAACGGATGCCTAGAATAAAATCACAATGTGATCCATATTGCAGATATTGGATTAATACCCATTAATTATTGCACAAAATCAACAAAGCAAACAACAGATCTGAAATCCAATAAAAATAACATGGGCTTTCAAGGAATATAACAATAGATAACAATAACAAGTAACCACTGCACGCACACAACAAATGTGGAGAATCTCATATTGATTGGTGTTTACAACGATGATCAAGACATAATTAGATTCACAAAATTAAAAATGCATGGAATAGAATCATGGGCTTTATGATGCAAAAGCCAATGCAAATAAATAGTGAAACAGGTAGTGAATCATGGGCTTTGTAATGCAAAACCCAATGCAAATAAACGATGAAAGATGACCCTGGAACGTTGATGACCACAGAGCCGAACTTGCCTTGGAATCGTCACTCCACAGGCTTCTTTTATATCCAGCTGGGACGGATCACAATCAACTCTCCAATAAAAAGTTTGCAACAACTAAGCCATTACAAGCTCTTTGCAACAAAGCCACTGCAAGAAATAGCCATGGAAGACCATGGGCATCCTCTCCTTCCTGTCCTGCACATATACAAAACTAATCGTCACTCCACACGCTTCTTTTATATCGAGCTGGGACGGACCACTGCAAGCTCTTTGCAAGAAAAGAACTGCAAGCAATAGCCATGGACGCCCACGGGCATCCTCTCCTTCCTGTCCTGCACATATACAAAACCAATTAATGCAAAGTGGCAATTGATTGAAGTTTAAGAATAAGGTAAAAATTATATAAAATGGGAAATGGGAGAGGGCCTGGCGAAATACAAGCACGAGAGCCTTCAATGTTTTCGATGTGATAAACCCTAAGATTACTAATAAGATAAACCCTAAGATAAAAATTACTGTAACTATAAACCCTAAGATACTGATAAGATAAACCCTATGATAAATATCAAGAAAAACAAAACATAAACAAATAGAGATAATCCTAAAAATGCTGGAATTATCTATTCAAAATAAAATTAAAACTAAATTAGTATACCAGCAAACAATTGCTATACATAAAATGTGTGCATAGTTACTACCTCACCACAGAGTAGATGTTTCCATGAATAGAATCAGAATGTCTTCCATATTGCAGAGGCGTTTGCATACATATTGGATTAATACCCATTAATTACTGCACAAAATCAACAAAGCAAACAACAAATCTCTGAAATCCAATAAAAATAACATGGGTTTTTAAGTGCGTTTGCATACATATTGGATTAATACCCATTAATTACTACACAAAATGAACAAAGCAAACAACAGATCTCTGAAATCCAATAAAAATAACATGGGATCTGAAATTCAATAAAAATAACATGGGTTTTTAAGGATTATAATAACAGATAACAATAACAAGTAACCACTGCACTCACAGAACAAATGTGGAGAATCTCAAATTGGTTGATGTTTATAACGATGATCAAAACATTGATTGGTGTTTATAAGGATGATCAAAACATAATTAGATTTACAAAATTAGAAAAGAAAGGAATAGAATCATGGAATTTGTAATGCGAAACCCAATGCAAAAAAACAGTGAAACAGGTAGTGAATCACGGGCTTTGTAATGCGAAACGTTGATGACCATAGAGCCGAACTTGCCTGGGAATCGTCACTCCACTCGCTTCTTTTATATCCAGCTGGGATGGATCAGAATCAACTCTGCAATAAAAAGTTTGCAACAACTAAGCCACTGCAAGCTCTTTGCAACAAATCCACTGCAAGCAATAGCCATGGAAGACCATGGGCATCCTCCCCTTCCTATCCTGCACATATACAAAACCAATTAATGCAAAGTGGTTATTGACTGAAGCTTAAGAATATGCTAAAAATAATATAGAATGAGAGGGCCTGGCGACATACAATCACGAGAGCCTTCATTGTTTTCCATGATATAATCGTGTCGGTCTCAGCCATGTGGAGCAGCAGTTCAACTAATTCTTGAAGATCAGGCTCTATCTCGGCCTCCTTCCGACCATTCATGAAATAACAAGGCTACCCACATGAGATGATTAACATTTTCAAGAAATAACAAGGCCACCGACATGAGATGATCTCAAGGCCAAGAACCGTCCAATCCCATTCAATTATAAAAGCATTCTAAATTCACATTGCCTTTTTGCATCAACTATGCCGTTACCATACACCGACTACTCAGGTTCAGGTTTTGAAATGCCTTTTCTTTTTAATCAATATTGCCGTTATTATACCACGGCTACCCTGTATTGGAAACTACTCTGTATTTGAAATGCTTTTTAATCTCCTATAATGGCTACTCTGTATTTGAAATGCTTTTTTTTCAAATCAAGATTGCTATTATTTTACAACGGCTATTCCGTATTTGAAATGCTTTTTAATGTCCGGTAAAGGTTTGAAATGCTTTTTAATGTCCGGTAATTGCTACTCAAGGTTTGAAATGCTTTTTAATCTCCGGTAAGATTTGAAATGCTTTTTAATCTCCTGCTCTTTGTTGGACATTTACTATAATATTTTGGCGTGAAGTAATGTCAAGGCTGATAGCTGTAAACATGGTCAAGGTTTTGATTCATGGATGCCACCTCGAATTAGCGTGGATATTTCGAAGTTAAATTTTGCGTTCTACATAGGTTTTCTCTCCACGGAAGCAAAAGATATGTTGCGTTCTACTTAGGTTTTTCTCTCCACGGAAGCAAAAGATATTTTTTGGTGCAGTGAAAACAAAACTGAGAATGTAACATCACGAAGCCAATGAGTCAACACGAACCGAATGAGATAACGTGGAATTTCATTTTGAAATAGCGTGGAATGAAAACCATTCTATTAGATTTTCAAAGAAAGTATTATGACTAGTTAAACGTATTAAAAAAAATTAAGATTGGTTAAATGTCTTATGAGTATTAAAATTTTGGACTTCAAATAAAGTACATGAAGTATATGATTGGTTATAAAACTACTTCCAATAAAGTATTATTATGACGGGGTGTTATGATTATTAAATTTTTTAATTTTTAATAAATGGTAATAATTATAATTTGCTTTACCATTACTAAATTTTTAATTTTGTAATTTATTTCGATTTAGTATTCCATTTACATTTTATTAATTTATATGTGGTTTAGATTTTCTTTATTTTTTCTTCATATTTTGTTAGAGGATAATCTTTTTAAATATTTTAAAAGTATTTACAAATTTTAATTAAAAGAATGCTTAAAATTTTAAAATATATTTTTGAAAATTTCAATTTTATATATTCATAATATGAAATTAAATAATAATTATAGTTAGATGTATGATATTAAGATAAACTAATTGATTGTAAATAAAGTATTTTTTTGGATTATGACTATAATTTATTTTTAAATGATTAAGAGCTAGTTAAATGTCTAATATTATATATAATTAGTATTACTTGAAGTATTTTTTCTCACTAACCATGAATCCTTTATTATAAGTAGTTAATTTTTTTTAACATGGTTATTAAAATGGAGGTATTGACATTATATAAACTAGCACACCTACATAGTTTGTGGATGGATAAAGTGGATACAGATCAAATGGATTCTTCATGTTATCCATTTATCAATTATCGATTATTTTTTATATTTTTTTTCTTTTATCTCACATTCTTCTAGTTATCTTCCATGAATTGTTGGTTATCCATTCATCCTCTATGAGTTATCCATACATTGCTACCAATAAAAATGTCTATCCATGTAACTAGGATAAACTATGACTCTAATATTATGAAAAAAATATCTTTTAGAAACAAAATGTTCAACACTATCTTTTAAATAAAAAAATTGATAGTTTTTTTTTTAAATAGATGTATACAAAAATAAATAATAAAATTTAAAGATTGTTTGAATCAATTTTTTTACACTAGACTTTTTACACCATTGAGAAATTAATTTGATTATAAAAGAATCTACATTTACTAACTTTTAAACTACATCAATCATCCCCATAAATGAAAGACATCATACATAATTTTAACAAAATTCAAATTCCAAAAGTTTTGAAATTTGAATAGAATTAGAAAAAATATGTTTAAAAGCTACATAAATTCATATTATATAAAATATCTAAATTAAATATTCTTTATTTTTTATACTTAAATTTAGATTTCTTAAAAATTTAGAAAAATAAAATTTCAAAGATTTCTCTAAATTGATTATCACCATTACTCTTGAGTAACAAATACTCATAAAGCATCATTAGTTTATTTAAACAAATTTATTAAGGACGTTATTTATAAATAGAAAACATCATTACCATTTTCAACATAAATGTGTAAAACATATTTTCATGATAGTTGAAAGAAATAATAATCAATATACTATTAAAAAAGTTATAATTAATTTTAAAATGCATACATCATAAACTTATTAAGTGGATAGGAATTTAGATATTATCTAAGATTTTGGACTTCCTTGAGTGGATCAAGTGTAACAAGTGTACATGATTCATTTCATGGTGGTCGTATCTTGTTATGCTTAAAGCCATTTTGAAATTTAAATAAGGTTCAGTTAAATGGATATGAGTTTTTTTTTTAGTAAATAGTGTTTGTTTTATATTTATAATAAGCAGTTTAATGTTTAGGTTATACCATAAATGGATTTAACTATGAATATCTAGTAATTAGTTTAATGTTTAGCCTTTGTTTAACAACCATCCATCTCTGCAAAACTAAGAGGTTGGTTGTGCCTATGGACATTCACCTACCACTTTACTTGTGGCATGCTAGTCATATGGACAATTAAATTTGTTATATACCATACTAATGAAATAATAATGGGTTGGGTAACTAAAAACAATGTATTTATATATTTTCCACCTATTTACATGAGATGCATTACTTGAAACAACTTATTTTTCACCAAAAGCAAGGCTAATGCCCACAATATTCCTCCACTTTTAGGTTACATGAAATATTTTACCTTGACATGTATGAGTTTATGTCAACAATGCATACTAATATATATACATATATGTATACTATAAAGTCCTCAGTTTGACCCCTATTGTGTATATTGACTAATATGTAAAATTGTATACATCCAATGCATAATTCCTAGTGGGAGCTCAAGGCCAAGGCTCTGTTAGTGAATGGTCTGTTCATATAGGGAAGTATGATGTATTTCATAGACCATGTGCTAGTAATCGATTGAATATGTAAAAATGTGTAAATACATGTATAATACAAATAAAATGTTCAAGGTTTCTTATGGCAGCAACAAGAATGAGGGGATATGGTATCCACTATTGAGAGGTGATGGGGGTTGTGTGATCCAATTGAATGTTTCCAAGTGTCACTTTGAGGACCCTTGTGCCATAAATGGAAAATAACTACCCAAGTAAGCTTCCTTAATTGTTCTTGAACTTTGTTGTAAGAGGGTAACTGAGAAATCAACTTGGGAGTTAATGAAGCATGAAAAAGAGTGCTACAATGGGTACAACAGGATATGAGTTCAGTTTACTTCACTCAGAAGTCAAGTTCCTCATGAATTTGTGTCTGACCATCTATGTGTAGGAAATAAAAAAGGATTTGATAGGAGAACACACTCATATTATTCAGATGCATTCCAGTGGAACTCTACAAGTAGGAGAGAGCATAACATACCCATCATAACTCACATTACCAATGTGCGCCATCCAACAACAACAAGATCAATCGAGCTCATAATTGGTGTAGAGCCAACGAATTGAGTTGCACAGGTGAGCCTAATGTGGTCTGAAGTTGTAGAGCAAGATAAATTATAAGTTAGAGAGAGTCCATAATAGAATGTCTTGATAAACCCAATGAAGGCGATAATATATAAGGGTTATCAGGTGGGACCTTTCCATACCCACCTTGAATATCACTAGAGAGAAGGGGCGCCCAAGGTCTTGTGCAATAGTGAAATGGAACTTCCTTGTGTTCGATGTGGTAGGCATTATGGGTGCAAGGGATAGTTGACTGAATGATATGTCTGTAACTCTATGGCTGAAATCATTAGCTTAGCATTCACCTTTGTTTGACTCCCTGTGTGCTTGATAAATCTAGTATGATACTGGATTAGCATGAATGACTGTGTTTATGGATCTGAGTGAGCCTGTATAGCTCCTCTCTTATGGAAACCATATCCCAGTTCAAGGGTGGTCTCTCTACATAAGTAATATAGGCTAGAGAGAGACCTATGGCTGGGTGGAATGTTATACTCACACTGCTAATTGCTTGAACAGTTTGTATAAAAGATGAGTATTATGTTGTGTGCTTTGGAATGTGCAATTTATTGTTTATGAATTATTAACTTGTTTAT
The DNA here is from genome assembly GCA_001517045.1 of Pseudotsuga menziesii. Taxonomy (NCBI): domain Eukaryota; kingdom Viridiplantae; phylum Streptophyta; class Pinopsida; order Pinales; family Pinaceae; genus Pseudotsuga; species Pseudotsuga menziesii. Next base: position 113,099 of record LPNX010531889.1, on the reverse strand, counting down.
ATGGAATAGTTAATTGTGCATGAGGAATTAATTGAATTCTATAGCTCAAATTTCTAATGGAATGGTTTCTCATAGATGAAAATGAAGTTATCTATATGCATGGTTTATTTCCATTATATCTATGTTGAAGGGATAGTGTTATGTACAAACTGCACTAGTAGAGATATTGTATCCCTAATGTGCATGAATAGTTGCATCGCATAATATTTATGAGCTCTATAGACACATAACAAGAATGGAAGAAGTTTATATGCGTGCCATAATTTTGCTGGGAAAAGGTTCATAGGTATTTGTTGAATCAAATTGTACATGGAAGAAGTACCATAGTGGAAATCATCCAAGGAAAGAAGACTCTTTTCAAGTTTCCATGGTTGAATAGTCGGGCCAAAACACAAGGAAGAGGTAAAGAATTCGTCTAAGTTTGGAGAATTCGATTTGTTTCCAAATTGGTGATGTGCTAAGATTGGATCGACAAATTAAGTGTGAAAGAGGTTTATGTGTTGGAGCTGAGCGCCAACATGCCGATTTCAAAATCGGTGTGAAATTGGTAAAATGTGGGGATGTTGTACCGATTCCATAGTTCCTACTTCTGACTAGGAAGTTGGAAAAAAAATTGGCATTGGAGGGATCGTGAATGGGTCGAAGTCTTCAGTGCTGACTCTCGAAGCCCAGCATATAAACGATGGGGCTAAAGTGTTTGGTGATGTGTTCAAGGTGAGAAGTTGGGGGTCCCAAATTCTGACTCTTGGAAATGGTAGCATCAAATTTGGAATGTTAGAACGGTATTGGTTGTAGGTTTCTATGCGATGTTGAATTTTGACACCCGAAATACAGAACACAGTAGTCGGAGTCGGGAAGTTGGAAGAGGGGCGTTGGGAACCAATTTAATGCTCTGACTATGGATTCGTAGTTAGAATGGTCAATAAGGCTTGTGAATGTTATTAAAGTGGAATTGAATCGTTGGAGGCTGAATTTAACAATTGAGATTGATTAGGAAAGTAATTCAGAGCCTATTAAGTAAGAATTAAGGTGCACATTCATTCTACACGTGGATTTTTAGTTGTATGAGACCGATAGTGATGGATTTGCAATACTATCTTCATAAAAATTATTTTCTTAATGGTTGATTTAGTCGCAAGGAAACGATCAGGTGGTATCAAATAAATTGAACGACCAAAAAAATGTGTAATTTAGCCATGAGAGTGGAAGTTAGAACTATGGAGACATCTCATGTTTCCTCATTGAGTGGGCAAGTGGTAATCGGGAATAATGGTATATGTGAAATAAATTTGGTATTTCAACAGTTTTAAGAGTCTCCCATCACCTCCAAAGCATCCAATGTGCACTACAACAAATTTTAATTTTAGGGGGGTTGTCTTCCGCCTCCAAAATTCACTTATGGGGGCAGTTTTATCTTTCGAGGTGGTCTTTACAAAACCGCCCCTAATATCACCAACACTAAATGTTTGAACTTTTAGGGGTGGTTTTGGAAGAGATCAAATCACCCATAAAAGTGACTTTTGGGGGAGTATCTAAACCCCTTCCCCCCCCCCAAAAAAAAAGCGAATTTATGGGTAGTTCTAAACCCCCCTCATAGATACCTATGGGGGCGGTTCCAACCCTCTCCCCAAAAAAATTTCTATTACAAAACTTTTGGGGCGGTTACAAACCCCTCTCATAGATACCTATGGGGGCGGTTTCAAACCCCCCTCATAGGTACCTATGGTGTAGGTTTCCAATCCCCCTCGAAGGTACCTACAGGGGCGATTTGAACCCCCCCATAGGTTCCTACAAGGGTGTTTCTAAACCCCCCCCTAAACACTATCTTACTAACCTTTGGGGGCGGTCTTAACAACCCACCCAAAATAGCACCAACGTTAAAAGTTTGGACTTTTAAGGGTGGTTCAAATCCCCCCGTAAAAGTATTTATTACAAAATTTGGGGGGGGCGTTATAAACCCCCCCTCGTAAGTACCTACATAGGTAGTTCAAAACTACCCCTAAAACTCTTTACAAACATTTGGGGGTGTTTATGAACCCCCCTCATATAAACTTACAGGGGCGGCTTTGAAACCTCCTCATTGTAACATATAAGGGCATTTTTTAACCCCCTTCACAGTGACATATGAAGTCAATTTAGAACCCCCCACGTAGCAACATACAAAAAGGTTTGAACCCTCCTATAGTCGTAATAAATCATAATAAAATATATTTTATTAAAAATAGCAATATTGTAATATCATTAGGGCATGAACGAATCGAACCTTCAAGCTCCTTCTTGTAAAGAAGGTGCTCTTCCATTGATCTAGAACCCTTTAAGAATTGGGGAAATGGGTGGTATTAACACCAATATTGAATCATTTGTAATTCTAAGAAAAGAATAAGAATCCCAACATTGTTTCTAGCTCAAGAGAACTAAGGAAATAGTCTGAATGGATCTGACCTTCTTTAGATATATGCTAACCACTTCAAATACTATGAAGTAATTAAGATAATGTAGCTGTATGTTAGGAAATTCACATATAGGCTCTTACACATATAATTTGTGATTCTCTAACGTGGCTAAGATGATTAGTTTTACAGGAAAAATAAATAAAATGTTGCATTGTATCCCTATCGTGCATGAATAGTCGGGCCGGGCCAAAACACAAGCCAGAGGTAAAGAATTCGTCTAAGTTTTGAGAAGCCAATTTGTTTCCAAATCAGTGATGTGTTAAGGTTGGATCGATGGATTAAGTGCAAAAGAGGTTTGTGTGTTGGATCTGAGCACCAACGTGTCGATGAAAAAATCGGTGTGAAATTGATATAATGAAGGGATGTTGTACTGATGCCATGGTTCCTACTTATGACTCGGAAGTTGGGAAAAAAATTGTCATTTGCAGGGTCATGAATGGGTTGAAGTATTCAATGCTAAATTTCGAAGCCCGAGGGGTATAAACATTGGGGCTAACATATTTGGTGATGTGTTCAAGGTGAGAAGTTGGGGGTCCCAACTTCTAAATCCTTACAATGGTAGCGTCAAAGTTGGAATGTTATAATGGTTTTGGTTGTAGGTTGCTATGCGATGCTGGAATTCGACACCTGAAGTACAGAGCACAACAGTCGAAGTCAGGAAGTCAAAAGAGGGGCGTTAGGAACCAGTTTGATGCTTTGACTATCGATTTGTAGTTAGAATAGTTAATAAGGCTCGTGAATGTCGTTAAAGTGGAATTGAATCATTGGAGGCTGAATTTAACAATTGAGATTTATTAGGAAAGTAATTCAGAGCCGATTAACTAAGAATTAAGGTGCAAATTCATTCTGCACATGGATTTTTGGTTATATGAGACTGATAGTGATGGATTTGGAAGCTTGGCTTCATAAAAATAATTTTCTTAATGGTTTATGTAGTTGCAGAGAAATGATCAGGTGGCAACAAAGAAATTGAACACCCATGAAATGTGTAATTTAGCCACGAGAGTGGAAGTTAGAACTATGGATACATCTCATGTTTCTCCATTGAGTGGGAAAGTGGTAATGGGGAATAATGGTATATGTGAAATAAATTTGGTATTTGAACAGTTTTAAGAGTCTCCCATCACCTCTAGAGGCATCTAAGGTGCAATACAACAAATTTGATTTTTAGGGGGGGATGTCTTCCGCCTCTAAAATTCACTTTTGGGGGTGGTTTTGGCTTTGGAGGGGGGATTTACAAAACCGCCCCTAATAGCATCGACGCTAAAAGTTTGTAATTTTAGGGGTGGTTTTGGAAGAGATCAAAACCACCCCAAAAAGTGACTTTTGGGGGAGTTTATAACTCCCTCCCCCCCCTCCCCCCCCCAAAAAAAGTGACTTTTAGGGGCGGTTATAAACCCCCCTCATAAGTACCTATAGATGTGGTTCAACCCCCCCGAAAACTATTTACAAACCTTTTGGGGTGATTATGAACCCCCCTCATAGTGACATATGAAATCATTTTAGACCCCCCCTCATAGAAACATTAAAAAATTGTTTGAACCCCCCTCTATAGCTATAATAAATCATAGTAAAATATATTTTATTAAAAATATCAATATTGCAATATCATTAGGGAACGAACAAATCAAACCTTTAGCCTCCTGCTTGTAAAGAAGGCACTCTTCCATTGAGCTAGAACCATTTAAGGATTGGGGAAAGAGGAAATATGAACATCAAGATTGCATCATTTGTAATTCTAAGAAAATACTAAGAATCCTAACATTATTTATGACTCAAGAGAACTAAGGAATTAGTCTGAATGGCTTTGACCTTCTTTAGATATATGCTAACCACTTCAAATCCTATTATGTAATTAAGATAATGTAGATGTATGTTAGGAAATTCACATTTAGACTCTTAAACATATCATTTGTGTTCCGTTAATGTGGCTAAGATGATCAGTTTTATACAAAAAAATAAGATGTTGCATTATGTAATTCATCCAAAGCATATCAATTCTTGGCATTGAGAATTTATAAATGGTATGGACTCTATTGATTTCCATATAAGAAAAAAAAGATGATAAGAGGTATGGGTAGACAAATCAGAAAAGAGGTATGGGTAGAAAAACATATGTTTTTTTTAGGGTCAACCACAATGATGTGTTTCATTCATCTAGAAAGAGGTATCTCTTTGGGCATATCCTGAAAACAATGTTGTATTTCTAAATTAGTTTGGTAACAACCAAAGGCCAATTCTCAATAAGATGATTTTATATTCAATAAAACCAATCCATAGGCCTAGACATGCTAGAGAAAGATAAGGGAACTTTGGGGATCTTTTATGTCCTAAATAAATGGTGTACTGACAGCAGTGAGCCCTTTTGTTTTAAGTTCTGAGCACACTATGAGCTATGTTGGGCAGTCCTATGGGCATAAACAACCTTAGAATCAATTTTGAGCATCAAATGGACAATTATGAACACTTTGAGAGAAATTTGAAGGTCAGAATCATTAAAAAAACTCAATTCTCAAATATATAAGTTATGGGTGCATAAACAGAGGAAAAAGGGAATAATCCCCTCCAAATAAATAGTAAGAAGGCACCAGTAATTGTTGCAGTAGGACTATGGGGGTTACTTGGAAAATATGAAGGTGTTGATACAACATTTCAACCTTATAAGCCTCTTATTTATGCATTGGGGTAGACCCCTTTGGGCATTAAATAACAATTTGGAGAATTTTTAAGGTTGTCATAATGAATTCATCCTACTTGGAATGGATTTATCTTATGGAGAAGCCACATGTTGAGGGTTTTGTTTCCATTTATGAAGTATTTTCCCTTGTTTTAGGGAATTCTGTGTTATGAGAGCATGAACAACAACCCTGAAAGATTCCATATAGGGTGTTCTATGGACTGTGATACACAATTTGAGGATATGCTATACTTATGTTAGGAGGATGTGCTATCACTCTTGCACATTGTACTATATTGCATCATCCATTGAGCAATTGATTTGAGGAATGGCACTCTTATGCATACTCTGCTAATATTCCTACCATATTTGATGGAGTTAGTTAATTGATCTAAGTGTTCATTGTCAAGTACTAGAAGGAAATTGTTTAGAGGATGTATATGTTCACCAAGAATGATCTCAAATACAAATAGAAATTTGTTGGATTTATTGTCTCTCTCGGTCCCTCTCTCTAGGGATCCAGACCTAGGTTTAGTCCCTTCTGTTTGGCACAACAAAGATTGAGATACCATCCCAAAAGAGTAGAGCTCAACTGGCAACACCTTCGATGCAGATGTCATCTCACCTAAGATATCTATCTTGATGGGTAATTTCTAGAACCATGTTTCCGCAGTTGGCTGAGAGGGTGTTTTAGTAACTTGAATCTATGCCAAGGATTCCACGAAGTCCAGGAGTGGATTAATGTGGTAACTGTGCTTTAACAACTATAATATGACCCAAATTCTCTTTATACAAATTTAGTAAGTAAACAATAGACATGCAGTATAATCACATACAATAATGCAATGCAACCATCATACATCTATTCATTTATAAGAAAAGATACAACCATTCATTCACTACAGTAATCACGCATATGTCTAAGCTAATTTCAACATTCACACATATACATAGAATATAATGTGGAAACCCATCTGTGCAAAAACCACACGGTGATCTTCACCTAGCATGAGGAAATAAATGCACCTTTTGTCTACGCATTAAGTTGTAGACTTTGCTCATATCTTCTCTTCTAAATTTATAGACTCTTTCTCCCTCTCATGCCCTCTGATCTTCTCTCTTTCTACTTCTACTCTACTTCTACTAGTGATCCACAAATATCCTATATCGACTCAACCTTCCATACTCGTCTACGCACTCATATGCAGATCCTCTACTCTGATGCACTCAATGATATAGAGCCATTAACCAAAACATCTACTAATTCTAGCTCGAGCATCTACCAAGAGTCTAGTCTAGAATCCATAAGCTAACCCACATACAACTTGCATTCCTTCTTTCATAGCCTTCTTACATACTCAATACAGATCCCATACGTACTTGATACAGACTCGAAATAATGACTTAATACAAACTCTTTACAGAATTATTACAGACTCATTTTTTGTCACTATCTTAGTCAACTTGCTATAACCATCCAACAAGTTGTCTTTCCTATTATAGAAACACATAATGGGAGGCACTATTGGTTTGAATTACAAATATTCTTTCATGGGGCAGTTTCTGCTGGCTCCATCCAAGCTTCTACCCATGCTCGTTAAGGCATGTCACTTTCTAGCAATTATGTTATTTGCACGCCTTCTTCTGTTGATCATATGTCACATTCTATCCTTTTGTTGCGGCTTGCTTGTCTGGCACAAATTCCTCTTCCAACGCCTTCTCCTCCTCTTCTTCCTCTCTTTTACTTCCTTTGTCTCAGCATTCTTCCCTTTCTCCTTTATGTTGCTTCCTTTTTCGTAGCTCCTTCCTCATATCCTTCATGTTTTTATCCATACTTAGGCAAAATTCTGCAAGAATTCTTCCCTACTATCCCTAGGCCCAACATCCCCCCAACACTCACCTATGGCTCGTTGTAAGCCACTTGAAGCTATCACTCTATCTGATGAGTTGCATTTATTTTGTTATGAAAATACTCCACGATTTTCACTACTTTCTTTGTCTCTGTGCGCACTTCTTCCTCTATTTTCTACATGTGCTCCACCAGGTCGGAATTGACATGTTCCGGCATGACTTTCTCTACTGATGTTTCTACTTCATGCACCTTTGATGTACAATCTGGATGTATTTTCCTTCTATGTTTTTTACTCGAGTCATTTTAACTTCTACTACTACTGTCATTTAGCCGATGTAGTTACCATTCGATAATTTTAGGATGGATAGAATGGAAGACTTGTCATTATCACTAATTTTATTTGTCGGCATTTCTAGCATCATCAGAACTTTAGGGAGTAGTTCATCCCATGTTTTTCCTTCCTCCCTTTTGAATCTTCCTTAGTACTTTCCTTGAATGAGCATGCAACATCCATATAAGCCTTAGAGCTCATAGAATTCACTCACTCTAGCATTTGGTCAGTGTTTTTATTTTCTTCAGTGCTGGTGAGATCTGTCATCTTATCAACATCTTACCTCTGTTCAGTGGAGTGTGCCAGTTCAACTTTTGCTTGGAATTGTTATCACCTCTTTTTTTTTTCAGCATTTTATAGTGACGATGGTGATGATGTTGGCCTTTTCTTCTTCTTTCCACTATCTGAACATTCATTTAGACCGGTGGGTTCTAGCAATGGATACTATGCACTCTAGAAATTAATTCCACAGTCTCATCCGGGTGATTCGGTGGGATGTCCTATGGTATTTGAATTCTTTCCACTGCTTCAAAATTTGTTATCAGCTCCTTTAGGATAGTGTTTCTATTATGGATATCAGAAGGTTTCCTTATTTCCATCCTTGTTAAGATGGTTGATGACATTTTTGGAGGGAGGCCTAGAATAAGCTCATTTTCCAAGCACCTCCCAGCCTGCATTGGAACATATCCTACAGCATTCCCCTCACCCATCATCGATGTTACATCTCCACTCATAGGGCCCCTAGGGCCACTAGCACTAAAACTCTTAGTAACCATACTCCTCCACAATTCTTCTTTTACTATGTGTCTTGCAACCAAACTTGATGTGGCATTATATGGGTGGTAATTGTAAATCGACCAACAGTAGATGGCTCATTTCGACATTTGGTCTGTCAAATATTCACATGAATCCTCGTTGAGTAGAATAATGACAACAAGAACCATCACATGGGTGACCATGCTGAGTTCTTATGTGGAGGTGCCAATTATGCCACCCCTTTTTGGTATGACATCATGATACTTATGTTGGAAGTGACCCTTGAATTCCCTTGGTGTCTATTCAAACTCCCTTGGTGTTTTTGGACATAATAATTGTCAATTGTCACATCAACAAACCTTTCAATTAAATGTTCCAACACCACATTGGTTTTAGTGTCACACCTCCCTCACCACGGTTCCTGTGATAGACACTTCTTCTCTCTTTTCATATCCTTCATCATCATCATTGTATTCATGTTTTTTTCACCTAGTCACAATTATCAAAATAAGGATTTAGCTGTATCCCATTTATGAGCCCTCAGACTTTTGTGCCATCCACCAGTGATTTTATTAACCACATATGGTCCTAACCAATGTGTCTTCAGCTTTCTTGGGTGCTTGAAAAATTTGTTGTCATACATAATAACAAGGCCTCCAACTGAAAATTGCTTGTTCTTAATGTGTCTATCATGAAATACCTTCTACCTTTGTTTTTCTATATTTTGGTGAAATCCTGAAATGAATAATTTTTCTTCCAAATGGATTAGCTGAAGTAATCTTTCTTCTATAGCATCAACATCTGTAATTTCTGTGAGCAATGCTACTCTTAAACTTAGCACAATATACTCCATAGGCATGCAGACTTCTTTTCCATACACTAACTTGAATGGTGTTTGACATGTTAAATTTTTACATGTTGTGCGATATGCTCATAATACTGTAGATATCTTCTGATACCAATCATCCCTTTGTGTATTCCATACTTTAGTTAGCGTGTTTTTCAGAATCTTGTTAAATGCATCAACCACTCCATTGGCCTGCAGGTGATATGGAGTTGTTCTTCTATGTTGTATTTGAAATTCATCAGTTAGTTATTCAATAAATTAATTAACAAAATGCGTACCTTGATCGCTAATCAATATTTTTGGGTGCCCAAACCTTTTACAACATTTTCAAATAAGAACTTTGTCGCTGTCACAACAATACAATCCTTTACTGGTGTAACTTCTTCCCATCTGGGTAGGTAGTCCGTTGCAGTGACAATATACCTAATAGGTCCCACAAAGTCAACAACCCATTTATCAAATGCCTGCAATGTTATTTGTGGTACTAATGTCATTTCATCTCTTTTGGATGGTTTTCTCGTTCTTTGGAAAATATCACAACTGTGAAAGTAATCCCGAGAATTTGCATGCATAGTAGGCTACCATAATCCTTCTTGTAATATCTTACGCACAATTTCTTTTTCAGCATAGTGTTCCCCTGCAACAACAACATGTGCTTCACTTAAAATCATAGCTCACTCATGTTCCAAAACACAACGTCGAAGCATCTCATTAGGGACCAGTTTATACAAGTGGCCAACAATTAATTGAAAATATGCAACTCACATTACTAACTATTTCTTCTGTTGTTGTGAATTCATCTAACACAAAACCCGTAGTGAGGAATTTTACCACCGTAGATCCAAATCCTAGGTTCTATCAAGTGCCGAGAGGGATCAAATCTCTAGAGGTGCAAACCTCTTCTTAGGTATCCATTGATTTGATTTAAACCAAAAGACACATCTTTTTTATTTAAGTTCCACATATAATATTTGTATTATTAATATATAATATTATTTATGCCGACATATAATATTTTTTATTATTTTTTATTTTGTTAGGAACAGAAATTACAACATTTCCTCATACATGGTTTTAAAACCATATGCAAGGCCCTCCTACAACGATGGGTTGTTTAGGAGGCCTTGCACATGGTCTTAAAACCATTCGCAAGGCCCTCCTAAACCATGTACAATAAAACCATGGGTTGTTTAGAGGCCTTGCACATGGTTTTAAAACCATGTGCAAGGCCCTCCTAAACCATGTATAGTAAAAACATGGGTTGTTTAGAAGGCCTTGCACATGGTTTTAAATCCATGTGCAAGGCCAAGATTTTTTTGCGGATAATTCAATTTGTTACTTTTTATTATTTTGTTAAGTAGGAACATTACAATATCTCCCCCATATGTGTTTTTTTCCTAACCCACATTTTTTTTATGGATAATTAAATTTTTACTTTGTATTGTTTTGTTAGGTAGGAAGATTACAACATCTCCCCCATACTAGATTGTTTTTCTGGCCGACATTTATTTTGGCCTATAATTAAAAAAAATATTTTTTATTAACAAAGTAACATTACATAACGTTACATAATGTTACATAACGTTACGTAACGTTACAAGATCTCCTCCATACTGGGTTGTAGAATGCCTCTCGGCGCAATGATATCTTCATATTGACCATCAACGATAGTTATCACAAACAATTGCGCATCAGGAATATTATATTATGAACTAGTAGGTTATTCTCCACTCTCGATTCTTGTTAGGTGGTCTAGTCCCAAGTTCAAGCGACTCGGTTTGACAATTATCTCAAAATCAAATTCATGGAAGAGGAGAAGCCATTGGAAGATTTGATTCGCCCCCCAATACTGGCTTATTGACCAAATATATTAGTACAGAGTGGTCAATATACATTTTGAAATGTCCACCCAACAAGTAGTGTCTAAACTTTTGCAATGCGTAAACCATTGCAAGTCCCTACCTCTTTGTTGTAGTGTAATTCTTTTCTGCAGTGGATAACTTCTTGCTAGGAAAATAAATGGGGTGATCAATATATCCTCCCCCTAGTTGGATCAATACCACTCCAAGCGCAATAGAGGATGCATCAACATGAACGTGAAATTCTCTTTTCTAATCTCGAAATACAAGTATGGGTGCAGTAGCCATCTTGCTTTTCATCTTATCCAGACTTTCTTAGCATTCATTTGTTCACTGAAATTTAGTGTCTTTTTTCAATAATATCTCCATAGGGGTAGTAAATTGTACACAACCTTTGATAAACTTTCTATAGTATCCCATATGTCTTAGTGTTTCTCTTAACTATTTAACTGTTGTAGGTGGTGGTAAGTCAAGGATAATTGTGATTTTAGTTGGATCAACCATAATTCTATCATGACAGACTGTGTGTCCTAATAGAGACCTAAAAGGTGCACAAAAAATATACTTCCTCAAATTTAATGGAAATTTGGTAATGGAGGCATCTTTCCAGCGTCATTCTAAGAATTTATATATGATATTTTATAAGACCAAATACTGTCTAGTCATAAGAGTAGACATCAAGAGATTTGTGTATAAGATATTTATATGCAACAACTACAATTCTAGAAAATATTGCAGGCACATTATTGAGTCCAAAAGGCATTACTATATATTAGTAGCATCCCCACTCCATCGCAAATGTAGTCTTGTATCAGTCCTCTTTTGAAATTATTATCTGATGGTAGCCCAAGAATCCATCTGTAAATGAATACATCTCTAGTCCTCCAACATTCTCCAGTACTTCATCTGTACTGAATGGAGTCAGGAATGGATCATGCAAACATGCATCATTTAATTTCCTGATACCAACACAAATTCTCACTTCCCCTGAAGTTTTCTTATCTTGCACTACGATTGGGCTGATCCATTCTAATTCTTCAATTGGTTCACGGGAACATTACCTTTTATAAAGAAAATAGACTGAAAAGCCCAGGACAGCTTTAAGTTATTCTCTTTTGACATGATCTATAGTTGAGGCCATTTTGTTAAAAATAAAAATAAAAAATTAACTTGTGTGTTTAGCTGGGCTTAGCACGCTCTAGTACCAATCAACTTCCTATATTCAGAATATTTATACAAAGCAAACCCGCCAGGGTATTGAGCAGGCCTGCTAGTAGCGGGTCAATGCTAAGTAATGACTTACAAGGAAGTTTGATAAATGTAAGTAAACCCATCGGGGTATTGAACAGGCCTGCTGGCATTGGGGCAATATCAGGTAAAGATATCTGGTTAATGCACCACTCGGCACATGATTTTAAGGAACACTAATATATATCAAAACACATTTACATAGGCCTATTGTTTATGATGTCATTATAGAATAACCATAAGCTGACCTTGGATCTGACAGTCTTCTTTCCATCAATATCTAGGATATGATTATCCTAGAAATGGCACCCATAGCTAAAAATTTCCACAAACTCGAAGGCGAGTTCAAGAATTTTTGAGATGCCAAGATATCCTTACAACAAGCCAAAGGTGACTCATTTTTACTATGGTATTATTTACTTATATTATCATCACGTGATAAATGATCAATTTACATCTTTACCACATTTGTGCATTGCTATTTTTAACATGTATCTATCTGAATCCTTTCACTTTATTAATTTAGTCTTTCTCTCTTTTATAAACTTATAATAGCATGATTGAACTTTCTTTTGGAAGTTACTTATTTTTCTTGTGTGGCTTGAGGACATGCCATATCTTTGGTTTGGGGGAGGATTAGATGACTGTATGTCTTTATTTTTTATTTATAAAAGACTCATTGCTAAATGATAAAGTGTTTGCAGGATAATCCAGATAGGGAAATTGGCCTTAAAACTCTAAATGAAGAAGCAAGAATGATAAAGAATTATTTCATATGAAAAGTTGTATGAAGGATCATATGAAGGGTCGAATATTAGTGTGAATAAAAGGCTAAATGATGAGTTGGATAAAAAAAATTATGATATTTTTCGTATCTTTGTTTAAATGCTGGATTAATTTTATTGGGCAAAGACGAGTCATGCCATTAGGGTCACATCGATATGATATTATGATTAATGCTAATTCATTATGGTACGAATTAGATCTAATATTATCTTACTTCACCCCTATATGGATATGATTCGACCTTCGCGTACCTTCTCATTGTTATAACTCTACCATTTCCATTATGCTCTTCCCCGTTCACATGCATAAATTGTTAGATAATCCAACCTCCTTGTTGAACTAAGGTTATGGTTGTGAATTTGGTTATACATTTACATTAAGTTACATGTTCAACCTGTCCAAATATTTCTTTGGACATGGTTGAACCAACTAAAAATTAGAACTCATTCAATCATGCGCTTTAGACGGAAAACGTTCCAAAATTACCATAATGGCACGATCATTTAGGTATGCCAAAAAGGTTTCATGATCATTTGGGATATTGCATGCGGAACGCTTTAAAACTTGCACTGTGAGAACCTTCTTCAATTCCATCGCCATTGCTAACCATTATCACTATAGATCATTCTAGCCATCTTTCTCTGCAAACCCTGTATTTTCCTCTCTATTTTCATCATGCCAAACCTATTCAAACCAAAAAGTTACCAGGACCTATTTCAAATGACAGAGTTTAGGGAGTGTAGGGAAGTGTTCTTTTGAGCCAGAAGGAACCCTTTCCTCCATTCGCTGCAAAGTTATTATGAGGAGAACTCCTTGCTTTTTCCAATAGAGTTTGATGGGAAGAGGACCAGAGTAGGTCACCTTTCCTTTCAAGTTACTGAAGAGTCAATTTCCCGTGCTACTAAGCTTTCCCGAGAGGGTGAACGGTGGCATAAACATTGGTTAGTTCCGTGAGCGTCACACAATTTTTCTCTGAATCCTGAGTTCCAATATGTAACAAGTGTAAAATGATACCATCACAGCTGGATAAAGCTAAAGTATATCAAGCCGTTGACAGTTATCATTCACCTGGTTACCTGCGAAGGTAAATTTATCATTTTGAAATCTTCTAACCTTTGGTTGCTAGCTCATTTTGTTGATAATATATGTTTAAACTTCCCTTTCTTTTTCCGCCATAGCCTAGAAAAAATGTCAAATTTGGTCAGAAGGAATACCCTGCACCCTAAGAGTAGTTTGTACCATCATAGTATCATCAAAATGTTAATGTTGTACCAACTTAAGGATAGAAACCAACACTGGAAGACCTTTATGTTCAAAGTACTTAATCCCAAGCTAAATATTCATAAGAGATCCTGTCATTTTCACCATGAATTGAGTTCAACCCTACCTGTCAAAGAAGAATAAAACCCTAATGTCATCCATGTTGACAATGAAATCTCAAAAACCCACTCACATGTGCAAAATACCCCTCCTAGTCCTATCTCTACTGAATTTTTATCTCCTACATGACCTTGTACAAGAAGGAAAAAGGATAAAAGTGCTCAGTGTAAGGTCTGGCCCCATGCTCAGACCATCGTTCAGTATGATGTACATACTGGTCATTTAGATGCTGAGGCCTAGGTCGAGGAAATCAATCCCAATTCATCCCTCTTAGCACTAGCTAACCTCTCTGTTGAATTTCTTGAGGACACCAATCAGAAGGATATTCCTGCATCTGAAGATCCCCTTCCTACTATCGATTTGGATCCACCTTCAACAGAAATAAGTCCTCTGTGGTATTTTAACCAGTCCCCAGAACCTTTGACGCCACCGCAACCTACATTAGATCAGTTAAATTCTGAGTTAACTCAATCGGTGAAGTAAAATGAAGCACATGTCAAGTTAATTTCATAGCTTCATGAGGAAAACAAAGAATTGTGGTTACAAATTAAGAATATGGAAGACCTACACAAGACCATCAGTATATCTCAGAGGGATTGGAAAGCCAGGAGTGCCATTCTGAAGGCACAGGCAAGGAAATTGAAATACAAGCACTATGTTCCATCAAAGTCGGAGGCAGTTGCTGACGCAGCTCTACCTCCTTCCTCATGATATCTTTTACTATTGCACCAATGGGACCTGGTATTCTTCCAATTTGGGGAAATGTTGGTTCCCATTTTGTCACTATTTTTGGGTTCAATACCTTGAATATTAACACATGTTTTGCTCCTTTTTAGTGTATTTTTCACTGTGCAGCTCCATGTTCAAGCTTCAGGTATGATTAAAATAGGATTTATGTTAGTTCCATTTATTATCATCATTTTATGGCTTCAATGGTTAAAATTGGCATAATACGGAGTACATTTGTTATATTAATTCATTTGTCTTATTCGTTGTAGGTTATATGGTATTCTGGATGGCTTAATAAACATACATGTGTTCGGTTGAATATATGGTGAATGTGCCCATCCTACTGTCCATATCATCAAATAGATCACATATTTTTGTGTATTAAGAGCATGAAAACGGCCAGAAAATTTCATCACCACATGCTGGTATCTCAACGTTTGTCTTCTTATGGAAGAAGTGCTCATGGCATGACACCTTGACACAGGCTTTGATTCACACTGAAGTATGAACCACATTGCGTGCTTGAAGGAACCTGATCAGCGAAAGAAGAGGAACAATCATTTGTTAATTATTAATATACTTATTCGCCATTATGACTTCCTTATCTTGAAGAGCAGTCAACCACTAAAGGGTCGACTTGCTTGCCTCCATTGAACGATGTATATATATATAGACATTGTATACGATTTAGAAAGAGATCTTAGTCTGAGTCTTAGAGTCTCTCTCTCTCAGTCTAGAGTCTGAGCCTCTGTCTGTTATTTGATCAGTTCAATCTGAAAAAATTTGTAACGCTACCTATTATCTTAATGAAAGTCTTCTTGTGCTATATATGATTTTGTTCGACTAGAAGAAGCTCAACTCTATTCACTGGGAGGGCCCGTCAACAAACATAGTCTTTATATCCTTATGTAGGTTTTGTTATTTTTCCTTGCAATTAATATAAATTTTGTTTAAGAGTTGTTTAGTTTTGTTTCTATAATCATTCATGTTTCCTCTTGCATAGATTCGAATTTGAAATTATGTTGAGCATGTAGGTTCATTTTATTAAATAGAAACCGGTTGTGTTTAAGATAGCCTTCAAGTTTTTCTGCACAGTCTTTTTGATTCCTAGATTGAATTTCTTTGATTAGTTATAGTCTAGTTCTTCTTATTCCAGTTTTTATCATTAACTTGCTTAAGAATATGTTATTTTGTTTTGAATTATGAAATTAGTCTAGGTTTTGGAATTCAGTCATTAAAGTAGGTTTACTTCCTATTTCACATTACAGTAGTACATGCATGGGGTAGCTACTCTTCAATGAAGCATTTTAATTTACTGTTTCCTTAAAAGTTTTAACATTTCCTTTAAATAGACTGTCATACAGACAACCTGTTCCACCTTTTATATAGAACTTGATTTCCACTTGTTATACAGTTGTTCATTCAGTCCTGCGTGCTTTTAATTTAGTTTTAAGTTTATCCTTCTATTTTTCTAATTCTATCTGAGTATTAATGGTTAGATAATGTTTATATTTTATTTTAAATACCTTTAGATAAGGTTGTTGGAGACTTCTTGTTAAAACTCATTTCTACTTCCTCTTTCTTTTACCTTATGCATAGGAATGATATTATGTAAATTAACTCATTGTATTGATCTATAATTGAGCCTTTAATTCAAGATTGTTCCTTTAGTTTTAAATTACATGCATTAATAGATTAGGTATTTACTATAGAACTCAAATCATCCATATGAGTTTTATGTTTGTCCATAAACTATGTCTGTCCTTATATAGTACTTTGTAAATAGGAGTCACTTGTATATAAATAATGATGTTTACTATTTCCTGTAACTGGACATTTCTCAGTTTACACATTTTTGTAGAGATTAAACTAGACTTAATTCCTTTTATCTTTTATACTTCTTTTGAGAGCCATTTTGACACCCCTCCTACCCCAGTTCCTATTACAGTAAATGCCTACCCTTAGAATAATCAAGGAGAGTAGAATTAATATAATTTAGTTAGTGTATGTATCATTTCTATTTGGTCTTTGCAAATCCTTTTTAATATAGCCATTTTCTCAAGTAAAAATCAATCTCTCTAGATAGAATAGTTTATTGTCATAAGAACTGTTTATATCCAGTTTGATGCCACTCTTGTTTTCATTAACTTAATCAGTTCCTTAGAAGTTCAACTTCAGATCTTTAGCTTATTACCACGACACTCTCTGCCTTTGCATATATTTTGTAGCAACTCTAAGCCTACTAAACCCGGTTGATAATTAATTACTAGGTAAATTATTCAAGACAATATTTTTCTCAACAGACGATATACTCTAAAGACCACTGTAAATGGTTAAGGTTTATACTGGAACGCTACCGACAGATTCAATTATCTCTCAATATAAATAAATGCATATTATTAACCCCTATAGGAATTCTACTAGGGAATATTGTATGCAAGGAAGATATCAAATTCGACTTTGCAAAGATAAAAATTATCCTCCACTTAAAATCACCAATGAACCCAAAACAGGTCAGAGTACTGTTAGGACATACAGGGTACTATATAAAATTCATTAGGCACTACTGTGATATGAAATATCCTCTGGAAGAACTATTAAGGAAATATCAAGAGTTTAAATGGACAAAAGAATGTGATCAAAAGGAAATTAGTTGAAGCACCCATTCTTCAATTCTTGACCTGGTCAATCAAATTTCATGTGCATATTGTTACAACTGATTTTACCACACATGGTTGATCACACATTTATGGCCTTCCCTATCCCTCTACAGATTCTTTGGTCCCCATGGACCAATATTGTACCTTTTATGTTTCCAATATCATCACTAAAAACATCTGTTATTTGTTGTACACGAATTTTAATCCCTTTCTCGTGGATATACGCAGATATTGACCTTAAACCTGCGTTCATCGGGATGTGTGCATAAGTCCAAATATTTTTGGAGTTTTACTTGATGTGGATTTGAATCACTTGTCTCTTGGTCTTCCATATTCCTCGAGATCACTCAGATTTGACCTTCCATTACCCCATTGGATTACTATATAAGGAACCCCTTGGATACATTGAAAGGGGGGAATTGAAGAGCAAGATAACTATAGTCCATTGTTGTCGTAGCTTGCTTGTACTTGATTCTGCATCCCTTTTTCCCTTGGAGCACTTTGTGTTCTTCCCAAGCTTGCCTTTTCTTTTGAGCTTGCTATTGGGAAATGGAGGATTGAGGCGGTTGAGGACCAAGTGGAGGAATCAGTTTCTCTGGTTCACAGACGTGCCGATAGAGGTTGCCACTTGTGTAATCTCTGATTTTATTAATAGAAATATCTTTTCCTGTCCAATGATGTGCATTTAAATGAATATTGTATCCATGTATGTGTATAATTTCTTATACATTATTGATTATATATGCTAGAGTAGATCTAACACCATATTATATAGCATGCTTGTCTTGTTTGTTGTTGTTGAGAGCAAATTGCTAACACAAGTGGGATTGGAAAAATATCAACGAGGATCTACTTCAACCATTTGGAATAAGGTATGATTCAAGATTCTTTAGTGTTAGATTCTTTCTTTCTCTTGCATATTGGGAATGGATTGATTTCTGTGGTTTCTCGGTCGGTTGCGGTACACCCCAAGCCATAGGAAGTTTCTCTTAGTATCAGAATTGGTGACCATACTGGGGAGGTTCCTAGTTGTTTTTGTTTAGGGGTTTTTCGACATTCAATGTGCTTGAATTGATCTAAGTTCTCTATTTCTGTGTCAGTTCTGGGGGCATGTTTTCCCAATAGTCTCCTGTAGGAGTAAATTTTGTCTCAACTTGTCTATTTGCCTTATTTTTCTCTCTTTTTCTTCTTGTATGCAGGTTTTGCTTTCACAGTCGCCTGTACATGCGGGGTTTTCCTGGAATAGTCGCGTATGTATGCAAGTTTACTGAGAACAGTCACGTATGCCCTTATTTTTTACCTTTTTGGGGAAGATTAAGTGTTTCTGGGTGAGTTTGGATGATTGCTAAGTCTTCTTGGATGCTTCTGGAGTCTATATACACCCATGTTTCTGACCAAAGATTTATTTTAGTTTGATTTTTGAAAATGTTCTTGTCATTTAATTTTCTACTTTTTTTTTGAGATTAGTGCATTAGGTCTCTTTTACCTTGGTGATTTTCTTGGATGATTTTTGTGAGTGGTTGCAGAGTCTGAGGGTTGTAGAGTCATATTTTTGCTTTTTATCTCATTTAATTCAAAAATACAAAAACATGTTGCTTCTTGCATAGTTATGCATTGTTTGCATTTTGCATTAGCATGGTACTTGCATTAGGTTTGCTTGGTGAATCTTAGTCATATTTTCATATAGGAATGATTTCATATACATTTAAAGGAAAAAATTTTCACTTCACGTAGTAGCATACCCTGTTTTTCATTTCACACAGTGCATTTGCATTGATTGTTAGGTGTGCATTTTACTTCTTGTTGTGTCATAACATCATTAGTTGCACGTCCATTTACCCTTTGAGTAATAAAGCCAATTAAAATCGATGCATAATAAAATAAATTACACTCTTTTCTTTTCTAGGGTGCATCAACAAGATTAGGTTTTAGGGTCTTGGAATAGTTCATTCACTAGCATATAGGAATGATTTCATATACATTTAAAGGAAAAATTTTCCACTTCACGTAGTAGCATACCCTGTTTTTCATTTGACACAGTGTATTTGCATTGATTGTTAGGTGTGCATTTTACTTCGTGTTGTGTCATAACATCATTAGTTGCACGTCCATTTACCCTTTGAGTAATAAAGCCAATTAAAATCAATGCACAATAAAACAAATTACACTCTTTTCTTTTATAGGGTGCATCAATAAGATTAGGTTTTAGGGTCTTGGAATAGTTCATTCACTAGTGGAAAATGCGAGATTAGTGACCACGAGACCAAAAAATTTGGTCACCACAGTTTTTAAAAAAGGATAAATGACCAAAATTGATAATTCTAAGTGAGCTAACTAAAAACGACCAAGATAAATGACCATTTTTGGTCACGGGATAAAAACAACTAAAAATGACCAAGATAAATGACCAAATTTCATCACGGGATATCTAGATTACAAATGACTAGATTACAATTGGTTGTTTATTTGGTCATTTTTAGTTGTGTCACTCCCGCAATGGAAAAAATTACAAATTTGACCATGAATTTGTACATTTTACTAAATTCTAACACTACAGATGGATTTAGAGACCCCCTTTCTAAATTTTAACATTGCAGATGGATTCGGGGGTCTCTGAATCCATCTGCAATGTTAGGATTTAGCAAATTATTAACCCCCTCATGTGACATCACAACTCAGTGATTCACACCAAATTAACTATCATACCCCATCAACATACCCCGTAGACACCATAATTTTGTAAACTACATGTATATCAATCAACAGGGACATCACACTCTAGCTCCTGGTACAATTTATATATATATTTCATCACATATATATACATATAGAGAGAGAGAGATAGAGACAAAGAAGGTATATGATTAGTTTTATATTATATTGTGAATAATATATAATAAATAACAAAAAAAACAAAAAAGATATTCATTTCATTTTTATTAGGGGTTTCTCGCCAAAGAATGAATTGGTACAAACCTAGTCAAACTGGAACAATTGAAACCATCCTAGGGTTCATCATAGTATCTCTGTATTGGCGAAGTGGCCAGAAGAATAGGAAAAGGGAGTGGGATAAATGAGCGATTCCTAGCTTGCATTCACTATGACATCGATTTTTGGCTATGTCAAACATCAAGAGGCTGCTTCGATCTCATTTTCTCATTCTGGCAATCGATGATTCAAGACTATGTAGTCAAATTAATAGGGAAACGGGAAGGAGGGCTATGAAATTGCAGGAAAAATATCACTTTCATCAACATCAATATCTAGCCCACTTATCAACACTAGCCAAAGTGAGTGCATTAAGCTTCTGAAAACTAAACACAACGAGTTGCTCCACTTGTTACTCATACATATAGGGTAGTTAGGGTCAATTAGGCTCGTCAGTAATAATAAATGGGCCAAATATGCAACCAGGGAGGGTTATTTGTTGTTATAACTTTACACTAAAATGATATCGACTATTGGGAATGACTCATATTAGGTTTATTGAATCTTCTCTCGGATCAAGTACTGGACTGACATTGGCTCCTGGGCTCGACTAGTGGCTAAAGGGCCTTCGGGTTCTCACAGAGAAACAAATTCAAAGATCATATTTTTTTGAGTAGTCGCAGAATGGACGAGGCTCGATAGAAGACAAATTTGAGGGTTTTGATGCCATAAATTAATTTGGGTTTCAAAGCATCAATACCCACATGGAGAATCTCGCTATTCCGCTAGCTCTCTCTATTCCCCTGTTCATAAAGTTTGATTAGAAAAATGTGAATCCAAGTTCATTTTTTTTCGGCTGGCTGAACAAGAATGGTGAGAGAAATTTCAACAATAAGGAGGAATGGTTCTATCCGAGCGAAACGATGATATTCCATCCTTAGCACAATAAAATGTTGTAGGAAGATCTGGAAACCCACTTTTGTTGATGAATTGTACAAGGTTTTTGCAAGAAGTGAGTGTTAAGCAATCTGAGATTTGTTTTAAATTAATACTATTGGGTATACAATCATTATAAATAATATTATTATCAACCATGTATGCTAAATATGTTTTTTTGGATAATGCAGGCAATGTTATTGAAAAAATGGCTGGAAGAAATTCGGTATCATTAACAACATCGATTGTCAGGTATGTCTAAATCGGGTTCTTCCTAAAGCGGTTATTGATTATTGGATGTCTCATTTAGTGAATGATACTTCTGATTGTGTGCCCTTGATTAGAAAATCCTCTAAAAATATTTGAGACCTATAATTTCTATAATTGTAAATGGAAACATGTAATTGAGAATCTTGGAGAACTGTAATTTCAATAAATGCGAAATCAGAATACATGGGTATGGTGCACTCACAGTGTTTGTATTCACATATATAACCAACTTCATGTGGAAAAGGGGGAATTGAACCTTGGGAATCCTACTATTCATAGACATAAGCAACTTCCTGAAACTTGGCTAGATGAGGGTTGGTTGAAGTATTAAATCTATGTATACTTCTTGTTCTATTTGTTTGAGATAGGAAAAAAATCACCCTACAGTCCTCAATGGTTGATAGCCCTCATATTGATGGAAAATGAATGACGATGTTGTGTGACCAAGATGTTGCTGTGTTTGTGAGAGGGAACTGTAGTGCTTCTCGAGAAAAGTGAGAAAGCTTGCTTCATTTTAGTTCCTGATAAATTTTTCTCATTCCATTGGGTGAACTTGGAGTCGAGGGATTTTAGACTCAAATGAACCCCTAAAGTAAGGAAATACCCCAAACGTGTGCCTTGAGGATAAAAAATGAGCTAAGCTGGTTAGGTTTCATAGGTATTATCTTATTTCTGAATAGGAGATGACATTATATTGGGTTTTGTTGTGTTCATCTTCACTATGAAAATCTAGGTTTAAACGTAGATATGTGACATCGTCTATTGATGTCATTACTTATTAATCATCTGATTTCAACCTGCTTCCATAGCATGACAAAAGTCTCTATGTGAGATATAGGTAGGTATTTAATCATGGTAGCATGACATATTATATCGATGCTTTATACTTTTATTGGTGTATTTTTATGGAGGAAATTTTAGAGATTTATCCCATTAGACAAGATCGTGGATTTTATAGATTCAGCCCATCAGACTTGATCCTGGCTTCAAATCTCAATAGACAAAAAAAATGCTACAAACAATCGTCGTAGGATGCAGCTAGACTACTGGAAAAATCGTAATATTATGATTTTTTTTAGATATAATGTATTACTATAGGAATGCAATTTGGTTAGCTGTTTATGTTCAATAAAAAATTCAATTTGAATTATTGACCATTTCTTTAGCTACATTGTGCCGCTGAATATTTGACCTCCACCATTGCATTATATAGGATTTATTAACCAAGGAACCTTTTTGTTTTCCCTTCTATATAATGGGGACTATACCAGCGTAGATCCAAATCCTAGGTTCTATCAAGCGCCGAGAGGGATCAAATCTCTAGAGGTGCAAACCTCTTCTTAGGTATCCATTGATTTGATTTAAACCAAAAGACACATCTTTTTTATTTAAGTTCCACATATAATATTTTTATTATTAATATATAATATTATTTATGCCGACATATAATATTTATTATTATTTTTATTTTGTTAGGAACGAACATTACAACATTTTCTCATACATGGTTTTAAAACCATATGCAAGGCCCTCCTACAATGATGGGTTGTTTAGGAGGCCTTGCACATGGTCTTAAAACCATTCGCAAGGCCCTCCTAAACCATGTACAATAAAACCATGGGTTGTTTAGAGGCCTTGCACATGGTTTTAAAACCATGTGCAAGGCCCTCCTAAACCATGTATAGTAAAACCATGCACATGGTTTTAAAACCATGTGCAAGGCCCTCCTAAACCATGTATAGTAAAACCATGCACATGGTTTTAAAACTATGTGCAAGGCCAACATTTTTTTGTGGATAATTCAATTTGTTACTTTTTATTATTTTTTTAAGTAGGAACATTACAATATCTCCCCCATATGTGTTTTTTTCCTAACCCGCATTTTTTTTACAGATAATTAAATTTTTACTTTTTGTTGTTTTGTTAGGTAGGAAGATTACAACATATCCCCCATACTAGATTGTTTTTCTGGCCAACATTTATTTTGGCCTATAATTAAAAAAAAAATATTTTATTAACAAAAGTAACGTTATGTAACGTTACAAGATCTCCCCCATACTGGGCTGTAGAGCACCTCTTGGCGTAATGATAGCTCACTTGCTTCGTTGCACGCTATAGTTATATAATGCTAAGATAGTCCACCTACAAGCAATTGGGACGGTCAATCTTGTTACTGATAAAATATGGTCATTTCAATATTACCCACCCATAGAAATATGGAAAGGGATACATTGACACAAGGAGGGAGATACGCTCATACTGTAAAGAATATTATCGTATCGTATATATAATTCATATGAAAATTTATTTGTTGAATCGAGACTGAATCAATAGACTTGAATTTGAAATTATGGTTCTTTAATTAACTAGAATAGGTAGGGAGAATAGTGGTAGGACTTCAATGCATAAGTCATCAAGTAGGAGCAATAAAAAATCTCCATGAGGATAAATCTACACTCCTTCATGTAGAGAAGAAGCAACTGTGACCACTAAATATGTATGATCAATTCCCAATTCACATGCAAAAAGATAGCAATCACTAAAATCATGCAAGCATCCCAACAACTCCCCACTCCCAAACAAGAAGCAATCGTAGCCACTACTGTAGTATTTATCGCCAAAACCACAAAAGTAATAGTGGTTATATCCCTTAGAGAGGTAGAGGAGGTGCCACTTAGCATCATTAAACCTATGTATCTCAATATCCTGTAAGTAATGTTGCCTTATAGGAAGAGCCTTTGAGTGTACAAAAAAGTGTGAAGACCACTAGTTTTCTAGGCTTTCTTGGTCAGAGTCCTGTAGGTTCCAAGAATTACCAGATGAATTCATTCAAGTAGTTTATTGTTTCCTTTCATTAAAGCATAAAAAAGGAAAAAAAATTGACTAATAATCAAATCATTCAATAGTGATATAGCTAATATGATTCATTTTTCTTCCTATTACGTAGAGGTTTCACTAAAAATGAATTTTCATATCAGCAATCAACTTTGACTGTACTCTTTTCTATACATCACTAGGTTGTTCACTCTAACAATTTTTGGTCCCAACTAGGTGGGAGATCATGTAGTAGAGAGAATCATACTACACTATTTTGTTAATTCAGTATAACAACCATGTGTACTTTCAAAACTTCCAAGAATTTCCCTCATGGTAGTCAACCCAACTGTAGTTTTTAAAGAAACTTTGGAAAATTTTCCTTGTAATAAACTATTGAAACGAGAGGGAAATGTATGAATGGGAATGATTTGGCTCATGTGTCTTTCTCTAACAGAGAAGCCTGCTTATGAAACATGCAATTTCCATAGAATGGTTTTGCATGGAATCCACTACACTAAAACCTATTCATTTCCTATCCTTAAGCCCTAATGGCTTCCAAGCTAACCCTCGACCATTTCTAAACTACCATAAGTCCCTCCACTTTAGCCCTTGGCCTAGCTCATTAGCATTCCTCACTAGCATAGCTACCATCCTAGGTTACTAACTCTTTAACGCTACTACTCTAACACCCTTAAACTTTTCTAAAACTAACCTAATACTGCTATCAAAATCATACCTCTGAAATACCATTAGGAACCCCCTAAAAGGTCAATACTTAAACTCCTAAACATTCTATAACCCAACCTTATCATCTAGGCCTCACATATCCTTAACGACAAACCGTTTAGTCATCATTTGGATACCAAAGATACCTATAGGACTGTCCTTGTTTTGGCTAGTATAACACTTGTTTTGGGATAGCCTTTAGTGCCATTTTTTTCCCTAATTTACAAAATAAACACTTCCCCTCATAGCCACCTCACCTACACTTGATTTTCTCACTAATTTACCTATCAAAAGTGTGTTACAATCACAAATCCTAAGACTGTCAAATACAAGTATTTTCCATATTTGTCCACATATGTTTTGACAGTGATATATAAGTAAATTTTGGCATTGACAATATCAAAGAAAGTGCTTTTGAATTTGTTGCTATGCTCATACATTAATTGTTGACAATCTGAAACATTTTTGGGCACTTTTGTTTCAAGTCACTCTCAGCTACTCCTGCTATATATTTGACAGTGAAATTGGTTAAACATATACTCTTATAACCCATTCGCATGATCAAACAAACACTTGTATCTGTTGCTTGAGTTGATTTGTTATATTTTTGGGAATATCATTTGTTTTAAATGTTTCCATATTTGATTGTAAATAGGACTATTGTGATACATTCTGATCTATTGAGAAGTATTGGTTTGGAAACATAAAAAAGAAGGCTGGATCTTTGTAGCAAGTCTTTCTTTCAAAGAGGATTGATTTGATTTACTTCATACACTTGTTGATTATCAAAAGTAACAACTTGTTGATTGATCAAACTTGTCTTGATTTATTTCATGTGTTGACACGAGAAACCATCATTAAAATTTGAATTTGTCAAAGGAACCTCCTATTTGTTGAAAGTTATCTTTTCTTTGACAAAATTGTTTTTCTTGGAAATATTTCCTTTGTCAATTTATGATTTGTACAAGAAAAAGTGTCATTTCAAATATTCAATCGATCCCCTTGAATATTTATACTTGTGTGGAAAACCATTTCCAAATTTTATAACTTTGCTTAATCTGATCTGTTATTCATCATTTACATAGGAAACTTTGTCATGCGCTTAACAAGCTAGAACATATTGTTGTCTTTATCAGTAGGACTAATTATTGGTTTTGTCTCTGAGCTAGAGTATTTGGTACATCCTTTTTGTTACGGAGAGAAATTCCTATGGCTTGGGGTACCACAATAGACAGCTTGATGCCAGAAATCAATCCTTTCCAATATGCAAGAGAAATCAAATATATAACACTAAAGGATCAAAACTCGTACCTTGTTCCAGACGGTTGAAGTAGATCCTTGTTGAGCTTTCCAACTCCAGCTTGAATTGATAAATTACTTCCTCAACAATCAATAAACAAGACAAGCATGCTATATATATTGGTTTTAGATCTACTCTAGCATATATAATCAACAACGTATAAGCATTTGAAATTATCCATGGATAAAATATTCATTCAAACATACATTATTGGACAGGAAAAGATATTTCTATTACTATAAAATCAGAGATTACAATGAATACAACCTCTATTGGCACATCTGTGAAACAAAGAAATTGAATCCCCCACTTGGGCCTCCACCACCTCAATCTTCCATCTCTCGATAGCAAGCTCACAAGCAAAAGGAAAGCTTGGGAAGAAAACCAAAGTGCTCCAAGGGACAAAGGGATGCAGACTCAAGCATAAGTTTCGGAAACAATGGACTATAGTTTCTTTGCTCTCAATTCTCACATATTCTTCAATGTATCCAAAGGGTTCCTTATATATCTCTTCAATGGGGCAATGAAGGGTCAAATCCGAGTGATCTCAAGGCATATGGAATGCCAGGAGACAAGTGAGTCAGATCCATGTCAAGGAAAACTCCAAAATAATTTGGCCTTTTGCACACATCCCGATGTACGCGGTTTTAGGGGTCAAACCCACGTATATAAGTGAGAAAGGGTTTAAAAGTCGCATATAGAAATTTAAGCATGTTTTTAGGGATGATCTTGGAAACATCAAAGGTATAAAAAAGGTCCATGGGGTCCAAAGAGTCTACAGAGGGACAAGGGAAAGCCATACAAGTGTGATTCACCAGGTGTGGTAAAATCAGCTATAACAGATGCCCCCTAATGTGTGAGGTCAAAGGGGTCATACGATGGCCGAAATACATTATAAGTCCATCCCAGAAGTGGAGTGATGAAGAAACTAGTGGAAGACTTGCCACCCAATCAGCATAGTACCATGATACAACTATGCATATAACTGCAAATACATATAGCAGTCCCGGATACATAAGAGTACAATGGACATGAATAGGTATCATACAAAATATGAAATAAGTGGTCATCTCCATGTACAATATTCATAGATCAGAATCTCCATGATGAAGATATACAAAGGATCAAGATCTCCATAATGGTTGAAGATATACAATGGATCAAGATCTCCATAATGGCTGGAAATGTTTGACATATACTGGAATCAAGTCATGAGAGCTGAAATCTCATGAACACTGGCATGATCAAGGAGGTAGCATATAAGATATGCCACCAATCTGGAAGGTCTTCTACACAAACTACTATGAGTACAAGTCCTACTATGTGAATAGAGGTGTCGAGGTTGAACATAGTAGTCCATTGTCTGATTACCAGTGTTTGATGTGTACCATTAACAAATGAGAGATCACCCACTGATAATGATAATGGGAATAAAGGTACTAGAGTGCAAACTAACAAGTGTGAATAAATGTGTTGAGTTCGAACACTTGAGAGAATCCATTGATCAAGGGACATTGATGTATTCCCAAAGAACTGTTGATGGCGAGAGAACCTACCACTGATGACTGTAAGTCTCAAGGCACTAAAAAATGACTCTAGATTCCAATCCCAGAATAAATGATCTGAATTCGATGGGATGAAATCCGCTGGAAGGAGGGCATTAAGGTATCCCCCATCATCCAACAGGAGGTACTTAGAAAATTTGTATAATGTGGAAGGACTCGATCATAAGGTGCATGAACTAGTAACTGTACCAGGAATGTCCGACATACAAAGTCAAGATAACTGAGGAATGACCGACTTAGGTTTCAACTTCCTTTGAACAAGAGCATGACGGTGAATGGTGACTGAATGTAGGCAGCATAGACTCGATCTACAAAACTGGGACATCTCTGCGACACAGGAGGCATCGACAGAGGCTCCATAGGGAATGGAAGCTTAACTAGTCGGTGGAGATAAACTCATATAAATGAGTACAGCTCCTAAAGTCAAACTATAAACATAACCAACGGATGTGATATACAGTGCTCTGTTCGAAGGTGACACGACTCGACAGCTGCCAAAGATAACATCTTTCCTTGTTCGGATTTTTGGTTTTTAAATTTTTTTTGGACTTTTTCAAATATTTAAAAAGCTTGAAAAAGAATAAAATTGCTTTATAGTTACAAACTAGGAGGAGATGAGTGTCATATGGGAAAAAAACTAATTCCAAGCAATGGAACATACCTATGCTCAATGCAAGGATACATGTGTACCATAGTGACACTCGGGGGAAAGTCCCCTCTTGGTAAAATAGGGAATCAAGCTGCAAAGGATATAAAAGATGCCTCTGCATGGCTAGACATGAGACAAGCTCAGGCTATATGGCTGAAACTCAAAGTCATGGAAGCTGGCGTAAGGCTCAAGAAGGCAAGAAAAGCTCATGATAATGCAATTACGACTTGACATAAGGGACCTGAGGGAAATAGGCCAGCAAAATATCAAGAGGAGTATGAGGCTCTTGTGAAATGTCATGGCAATACTATACAATGGACTCCCACACCCTAAGGGACAAAATGTTAGCATGGGCACCAAATGAAAATAAGGCGCTAACTAGGGTACCCATGTAAGGTCAAGCTCTACCATTCACATCATGCCACTTCTAAAACAACGAGAAGGTTCCGTGACATAATAGAATGGGTTCATACCTAAGGCTATAATGAAATGGTCATAAGGTCATGCAAAATGTGAATGAGATTAAAACCTGACTTATATGTCAGTTTAAACATCATACCTGTAATGGGCATGAACAGGTCAAAGTAATGATCGAAACGACGCTCAAAATGGTCTCCTACATCATAAATTAGTCCAAAAACGGTCCAAACTATAGAAAAGGGGGTAAAAATTTTCAAAAATTTGAAAAATTTCTATAAATAGTAAAAAATTCAAAACATTATATAACAATTGAAATTTTTACCCAATTGAGCTCAGAACTTCAACAGCGAATTCTAGAAGATACAGGCGGTGGAATCCACTACTGTTTTTTCCAGGTACTTACCCATGCCCTACTCTTTCGTTTTCATGCAAATTTTATCTTTTTCCATGGTTCATTTGGGATTCTAGGCCAATCTAAGATGTGTGCCTCGACCCACATGAAAATCGATAATTTTTCCGCGTATAGGGATGGATATACGCAAAAAAAACCTCAAAGTCACGTACATACGTGGATGTTTATCAAACAGTCCTGTATGCAGCTGCATTCAATGTTTTTTTAAGTGTTATAATGGATCAAACTTAAATTTTATGTGTAGGATGGTTCTAGAATGGAGAGAACATGAGCACGGTGATGTAGAAGGGGTAGTAAGGGCAGATCTAATGGCTCAACAAGCTTTGCGGTCATGCGGGCTCTAAAAGTTTTGGTGTCTTTGTGGCTTAAGGGCCAAACCAAGACTGCTGCAGATGCTAGTAGACTACTGGGATCCAGACTCAGAGTCATTCCAGATAGACAGGATTTCCCTCACCATAGAAGTGGATGACATATAATTTATTATTGGACTTTCCCGATGGGGGGAAGTGGTGAACCTACACTCTCATGGGCCCAGAGGTGGCCTGACTATAGATGAGTACATAGCAGTGTATTGTTATCTGGACATGAAGAAGGTGGGGAGTCAGATCCCAAATAACTCCATATAGGTGCTAGGCTTAAAGGCCATTCTACTGACACTGGGCAGGATAGTGGGGCTAGCCTCACTCCACGAGGCCTCACGACCATTGATGTTCTATGCCGTGGAGTGCATGAGGCCCACAGTTTATGACTGGAGTATGACATTGTTGAGCAACATGAAACAATAGCTCAATGACTGCAAGATGGGTAGGGTGCGAAACTTCAGTTTCAGCAGCATACTGAGCACGTTCCTCTTCGAGCATGTTCTGGGATTGAGCCCTAGAGTTGACGCTCCTCTACACGGGGTTCGAGATCTAGCCCAAAAACATTGGGTAGATGCGATGCATAGACTGGGTGGAGGTAGGGTGTCCAACCCCTATCCAGCTGATTTCTTTCCATGGTGGCGACAATAGATAATTGCCATCGATGATTACCCCTATGTGGGGATAGATTTTCGGAGAGACCCCGACATGCTGCTACCACTAAGATCGACATACGGTGACATTGGTAACGAACCTCGACCCTCTTTAAAAATTTTGAGTTATTTAATTTTTTTTGTGTTTTCTGATTATGTGGAATCAAAAGACATGTTTTTGGGTGACAATACATAGTGAAATCCTATCATATGCATGCAGATGTAGGACCATGATGGCCTGAAGGCTTCCCTCGTCATAGATAGAGTGGAAGAGGGGATGGCTTTATGGGTGTGGATGCGGAGCGAATGCTCCAAAGAATTCATACCAACTTCGTGAGGTTAGCACACAGAGTACTCACGGCGCAAGTTGAGGACTTTCCTGAGGCCATGTAGTTCTAGGTGGTGGGTGTACCACAAGCATGGGTGTGGCTATTTCGATCCATGGTGACATTCCATGATCATAACCCCCCTCCTCCTCCACAGGATTAGATACCTGGGAGTGATACATTTTGTACTACCGTGTATTTATATTTTGGTGGCTTGAGAGCCCCATTTTTGTATTATGACACTATGTATTACCACATTTTGGACGTTTATAAAAAAAATTTATGATGATCGATTTACATGTGTAAAAATTTATGTCTGTGATGAGCTTATTGTCTATGAAACAAATGCCAATCTAACACATAGTTAGCATATGAGTTAGCAACTTAATTATTAATTCTTGGAAAATGTATGTATGTTATATCGTCAAATTGTCATTCTAACAATCTCACACATAAGAATCTTCTTAATAATGTTAGATCCATGACATGGTACAAACCATTAAGCTATGACACTACTAACTCCGAATCAAGACGTACGTCAAGAGAGAGAACAACATGTGAAATGGCATCCCATAGAAGCTTGATAACGGCACTATACTCAGCAACATTGTTCCAAGAGGGCCGTAAACATACACCTTTTGAAGACAATACCTGACCTGTAGGAGTATAAATCACCCAAGTAGCAGAGCCTGAGTGTTGAGTGTGATCACTCGCACCATCCACAATTCCTATGAAGGTGGAAGATTCCATTGACATCTGCCGAAAAGAAACGAAAACTAATCACAAACCCAATCACCATAAGAAAATACCTACCTATGCAAAACTGTACAATAATATACAATAGTCAGCCTTGGCTGAAAATCATGCATAGTACTTTTTAAGGTAAAGCCCATTTATAGGCTTTGCCAAGGCTATTCCCTCATAATCCACTAACTCGTAAGTGCCCTTCTCTAATATATGTTTAACGATGTAAGGATCATGCCACATGGGATTAAAAATTCCTGCCCCCAAGGATTATTTCGGTTGATCCCACAAAAGGACCAAATCTCCCTTACTAAACCTCCATGGATGGACAGACTTATTGTACGGAACCTTAACGCAACACTTATTCACTTCTAGAGCCACCAAGGCATCTCGACGCTGCTCATCAAGTTGCTCTAAGTGGACCAAATGCTCCTCCAATGGGGAAGTGTCTGGTAATAGCTCTATGGCTAGCTTCAAAGAAGGAATCTCGCACTCAATCGGCAATACCGACTCCACTCCATGTACAAGTTGATATGGAGAAAAACCGTGGAAGTCTTAACAACGGTTCTATAAGCCCACAAAGCAGGATATAACATAATGTGCCAATTCGTCTTGCTTTGTGTGATGGTTTTTTGGAGAATGAATTTGAGTGATTTTTTGACTGCTTCAACATGTCCATTCGCTTGAGGGTAGTAAGAGGAGGAATGCTCTTGCTTGTACCCTAACTTTGAGGCCAATTCTTCCATCGTACGATTCTGAAAGTGCTTGTCATGGTCAGTGACAAGCTCCTTCAGAATACTGAACCAAATAATAATCTAGTTGAATACAAAGTGTGTGGCTGTCTCACCATCGAATTTAACTATAGGCATAGCCTCAACCCGTTTCGTGAAGTAGTCAACAACCACTATGATATGATGATGCCCCCCAGCTGAAGCTAAGTTGCAATCCATCAAATCAAGCCCCCACTTAGTAAAGAGACCAGTGTTGATGATGGGATGTAACGGGGTAGGTTGCGAGTGCATATTCCGTGCAAACACCTAGAAAGGGTGGCACTTTTTTACCGCACCCACGCAATATTTAAAGATTGATGGCTAGAAATAACCCGCTCTTAATATTTTTTGGGCTGTAGAAGGCCCAGATAAATGACCACCACACGCTCCTTCATGGCAATCATTCAGCACAAGCTTAACCTCCTCATGAGTTAAACAACGATGTAAAATGGAATCTACCCCACAGTGGTACAAGGTGTTATCCACTATGAGGTAATTCTTGGATACGTGACATAATCATCATCGTTCATCTCATGAGAGGTGAGTAGGGACCTTCAATGTTTGTAAATATATGATAATGTCTTCATACCATGGATCCAAAGATGAGATTAAGAAGATGTGCTCATCGACAAATGTATATTCACAAACCATCTCCTCCTCCTCGCTTGGGAAATCCGATATAAGCTCCGCAAAAATTAACGATTTCTTCGATTTTGCCGAAACAAACTTGAGCTCGAATTCTTGCATGATGACAATCCATTTATTATACTTTCCCCCAATCATCCTTCAAGTGAGGATGAATTGAAACAGATTGACATGGGCTACAACCAAGGTTTGGCGAAGGAGAATATAATGTCTCAACCATTGAATCGAATGTACGATAGCTAAAGCAAGCTTCTCAACATGGGAATAACAGACCTCCACATCAATAAGGTTCTGGCTCAGGTAGTATATGACATGCTCTTGGATCTCCTCATCCTCTTAAACCAAAACCATACCAATCGTCTCCGTGGACGCAGACACATAAAGTAGAAATTCACGGCTATAGTCAGGTGGACTAATCACTGAGGCTGATGCTAAGGCTCGTTTAAGTGCATCAAAGGAATCCTAGGATTATTCATCCCAACAAAAGGTGGTGTCCTTTTTCAAAAGATGCATAAAGCCTCTAGTCAAATTGGCAAAGTTGACAATGAATCTCCGTAAGAATTTTGCTATGCCTTGCAAACATTGAAGATGTCTAATGTTTTTCAAGGGAGACAACTGAACTATTGCCTCTACCTTCAAAGGGTCAACTCTTATACCCTCCTTGGAGACAATGAAGCCTAATAAGCGACCAGACTTCACGCAAAACATGCACTTGTGAGAATTTAACCTAACCAAATAATGGTGGCACCTTTCGAACACTAATCTCAAATGATAGGAATGACGCATTCTCATATGAGAATGAGCAACAAGTTCATCCAAAAATACCTCAATAATTGATTTGAGATCATGGAAGATCAAGGTCATAGCCCGCTGAAAAGTGGCTTCAGCATTCTTAAGGCCAAAAGGCATCTTTCGATATGCAAAGGTTCCCTAAGGACAAATAAAGGTAGTCTTATGTTGGTCCTTAGGTTTAATTTGTATTTGATTGTATCCGGAAAAGCCATCCATAAAGGAAAAAACCTCACTACCCGCACACTCATCCAAAATTTGATCAATAAATGGTGTGGGGAAATTGTCTTTAGGACAGGCACGATTCAAGTCATGAAAATCAGTGCATATACGGATCACTCCTTGCTTCTTATCCACCGAAACAGGATTTGAAACCCACTTCGTCAAGGGAACGAGATAGATAAAACCAGCTTTCAATAGTTTTTCTATCTCTACCTTAATCGTGGGTGCTTTCCTAGGATTCACTGCACGCAAGCGTTGTCGAATAGGATTAGCATTGGGATAAGTTTTAATCTCATGTTCAACAATGCGAGGGTCAATACCTAGCATTTCATCGTAAGACCAAGCAAAGATATCACAGAATTATTTAAACAGCTCGGTGTACTCTTGAATCTCAGCATGGGAACATTATTCCCCAATATAGACATTCTCAATCTTTCCAGGATCGTGAGAGATATTGATAGGAATGGTAGGAGATATATTTTCCATGTTCCCATCAGCCATCGCACCAAGAGAGCTTAATGGAACCATCGGACTACCAATTCTCTCACTAAGAACCTCCCTAAAGTCCTCACGCTCCAAACAGCCAAGCTCAGGAAGAAAATAAGATCTATGATGCAATTCTTCCCAAGGTGGCTCAACCCTTGACATGGCCTCAATAATCGCGTCGTCTGAAGGAAAAACACTATCAAGGCAATAATGCGTGTGAGAAGATTGAACTGCCTATGCAGGCAGCACATATGGGTCCTCCTCCTCCGTCCGCAAAGAGGAAGGACTAGGCTTTGTAACACACCCAAGATTATCTTGATAAGCTATCATAGTTGTAGGCAATGGCACATCCGTCACGATGGGCTCACTCGAAGTATTCGGTGTAGGAAGAATCCAAGGATCTTCCATACGGTTCGTGCGAAAAGACACCAATCTCATAGATGTCGAAGCCTCACCAAAACTAGACCCTATAATAAGGACAGGTGCAGGACCACTAAAGCTTCCCATAAGGGATTGATGCATGCCCACACCCACACTCACAGTTGCCGGCTAAGAGTGCTCTACAATCACAATTGAAGCTCCTGAAGATGCGGTAACTGATAGATTCTTGAATAACGTTTGATCAATCGTAACTATCTTCCCATTAAATGGAAAGCATACAATACGAAATAGAGAAGAAGCTATGACTTGCATACTGTACATCCAATTCCTACCCAGCAAGAGATTATAGTTAAGGGGTGCATCAACCACCTCGACCTCTATCGCAACGGTATTCCCTCCCAAATGGACCTTAAGGGAAGGAAGGATCCCATGCGACCTAAATGATCTCCCATCAAAAGTAATCAACATGGTACCGGATTTAGACAACTTGGGGGAACCTAAACCCTTCCAACATGATAAAGACATCACAGAAGTAGCAACGCCTTCATCAATCACAATGTGCTTGACGATCATGTTAAGACATTGTACATGAATCAAAAGAGACACATAATAAGGCAAGTGAGGCTGCAATCCCATGGTTTCAAATTTAATCACAGAGGAAGAATTATCATCATTCACACTAAGGGAAGAAAGCAAAGCCTTCCTTTGCGAAGGAAAACTCTGAAGTACTTCTAGTGTAGACATCGCACAAGGAGTGTGGCCCAAATCCTCAACAACAGAATAGTTCTGGGTGGCTTGGGCATTAGGATTGTGCCCCGAACGCTTAAGGAATCCCTTAGGATTGTGAGGTGCAGCTTCAGGTTTATCCATAGCTTTTTCAATACGCAAAGGAGTCCCTGGTGCATTGGGTTCCTTTCTTGGGTTGGGTTGTGATGAACCATAGTCCTTCACACGGGGCAGAACCTTCGTAGCACGCACCATGTTGATGCAACCATGACCACTAGCCTTCGACAAATCTTGATCACCACTAAATTTATCATGGGTCCTTGAGTTCATGTTTTGATTGTGAGGTAAAGGGTTGGTTAGCACAGCTGGGCCCTGCACTAAGAATATCGAGGCTTCATCGATACGAGGGCACAAGTAAGTGAGGTGATCATCCTTACATAACTTGCAAGGAAATTTAACCTTACATTTAGATTAATTGTCCCCCTAGCATTTTGAGCATTCTTGTCATTAGTATTAGCATTTTCATTCCTATTTCCACCCTTATGATTGTTGTTACCCTTCTTTTTATTCCTTCTGGGTTGCTGGTTACCCTTCTGGTCCGACGATTGCACCGAAAGCACACTCCCCGTTTGGGTGGGTTGAGACGAAACCATGGTTTGTCCTGAAGCAGATTGGTTGATCAACAATTGACTGAACTGTTGCACAACTGAATCCACAAGATTAACACTTGCACAACCAACAATGCCATCGGCATGTGGTCTAGGTTTAACTTTGGGGTTGAAACTAGAACACGGAGCATTGGGAATGATCACATATAACAAACCGGAGTGAGCATAAATCAAGTCGAATTCCTATGCCCTAAAAATGGCTTGTTCCTTGTTTTGAACTCCAGATGTAGAAACATCCTTCGCTATATAAGGAAATAATGACTTAATGAACCACTTGAGGAGAAACTCCGGCGGTATGAAGGCTTTAATCAACCTCTTCTGTCTATGCCACTCTTGGATATGGTCCAAGATATGCATGGATTTATCCTGCCAAAATGTCAATAAGAGTTTCATACCAATGTTGTAACGCACTAGTAGCTAGAAGTGGTTGAGAAAAGTCATCGCTAGGTCATCAAACAAAGCGAATGCCCCCCTAGGTAACTCTATATACCATTTTGCGGTAGGTCCTGTAAGGGTGCATTGAAACAACCTTAAACGGATTGAATCTTTGTGTAAGGAATTGGAAGAGCACCATAGGTGAAATGTAGTAACATGTTCACTCAGATCCTCTCCTGGTTTGCCCTCGAACTTGGGTATGTTTGAGGGAAGCTTATTAGGGACAGCTGACCAAGTTGGGTCATGATATACAGGATCGTTCATCAGTCTCAACAAGTCAGGAATATTTAGCGTTGCAAGGGAAGGGAGCCTAGGATGAGCAGGTCGATGCACCACTCCCTGGTAATTTTGGTTCACATAGGTCTGATTACCGTAACCACCATGGCCTTGGCCATAGTTCCCTCCTCCTATTTGACCCATGTAAGGTGGCATGGAAGCACCATAATATGGTGTACCTTGACTATGTGGGGTTACAAAGCCATAATTAGGAGAGTAAGTGGGTTGTTGATACCCGTACCCATAAGGTGAATAGCCGTGTCCATACTACGTCCCATAATAAGGTCCATAAGACATCCCATGAGATGTCCCATGAGACACTCCATAAGTAGGAATGTAGGCTCCGAAAGTAATGACATGACCTCCAGAAGTAGGGATACGACCCCCCGAAACAACAGGAGGTACTTGAACTTGAGAAACAACTGTGTGAGTAGTAGCAGTACGGACATGAATCATAGCAAAATTCTGGCCTGAAGGACCATGTGAATGAGGTGGAGGAATGACATTCGAAGAACAAGGAACCAAGGATGAAGGGACCTATGAAATTATGTACGTGGTGTTCCCTATAGTCACTCGTCTTGGATCTGGTATCCTAATAGGATCACTAACCCTAGTTCTAGGAGGAATATGTGATGTAGCTTCCACCGCTGGGATGGAAGGTGCAATATGACTCGTGGTCCCAAACCTCTCCGCATGGTAAGGAATAGGAGTTCCCCTAGGCGTAGTGTTAGGCTCAAACTCCGACTCGAATGAAATGTCAAATCATGTGTGGGAATACCAGACATACCATAACTACCATAACTAGTGTTTATGGGTTCATAATGAGTCTCACCATCCGGCATTCCATACCGGTGATGTGTGAATCGTGGATCATAACTAGAGTAAGTAGGTCTATCATGGAAAGTACCTATCTCAGAAATTACAGGACCTAACTCAGAAATCACAGGCATATCAGGTGAAGGGTCATAGGTAGAAGTAAACTCCCCATCATCCACCCGAAGTGGAGAAGAAATCTCAGTAATACCATCTTCACAATCTCCCATCGTGTGTGAATCAATGTGCGAAGTAGTCCTTTTGGACCGTCTGTTTCTCTCTCCCAAAGGAGGAGGAGATGTAGAAGGCGAAAGTCCTGCTAAATGATGAGAACGGCGAGGAACTGCACCCAAATCCACAATGACTCAAAAATATGAAAGACTCTCTAATTACGCAAACCCTAAGCAAGATAACATGCACAGAGCATACCAATAAAATCTAAAGCCAAAAAAAAGCAATCAAGGGTAGGATAAGTGAGCTCCCGAATGAAGCAGGTATGTCTCACCTAAGAGAGGATTGATACTCCCATACCCAACAAGCAGAGGTACTTAACCAATTATTGTGGCCCTCAGCCTCAACGCGTAAAGCGACTATGCTGTCCAACCCCAACTTGGCTAGAACACCTACAGAATAACCCCTACAAAGTACCCCCTCGATATCCTAGGTAAGGCAACTAAGGTCACCTCAATATAATCAATGCTCAAGCAGATAGTCGCAGGTGGGATTGACCATATGGGCAGGGTAGCAAAGCCCAAAACTCTTGAAAGAGCCCCCAGATATGAATACAATCCTAGAAATATATCCAGTGCTACTCAATTATGACTAGGGGTCATCCCAATCAATAACCGCTCACACTGCCTCATGCTTAACTCCCTTTTGAGAGGAGGATCCTGAGAAACATCAATTATACCAAGGAATTTCACACTCTCACCTGGACAGACACATACATGTTGTTGTTTAGTAGTCTTGGAGAATATATTGACAATGAACTATTCCAAGACCCTAAAACCTAATCTTGCTGGTGAACCCTATAAAAGAAAAAGGTGTAATCCATTTTAATTAGGCGTTGATTTTATTTGGCTTTATTACTCAAAAGAGGTAGATGGCCGTGCAACTAATGGTGTTATGACACAACATAAAGCAAAATGCACACCTAACAATCAATGCAAATGCATTGTGTCCAATGAAAACAGGGTATGCTACTACATGAAATGCAAAATTTTTCTTCAAATGATAAGTGCAATCGTTCCTATATGAAGTCCTGACTAATACTTCAAAGCAAAACCTAATGCAAGTACCATGCAAAATGCAAAAATGCAATGCATAATGATGCAAATAAGCAAATATTTTTGGATTTTTTGAAACAAAAATGAGATACTAAAGAAAAAGAATGATTCTACTACCCCCAGACTCGGCAAGAACACTCAAACAATAGTCACACAAAGTACTAACGTAAAAGAAATCTAATGCACTAATCCCAAAACAAAAAATTGAAAATGCAATGACAAGAACATTCCTTAAAAAGAAATTTACCCTAAAAAAATGTCTCTAGTCAGAAACAGAGGTGTATATAGACTCTAGTAGTGTCAAAGGAGACTCAGCAATTATCAAAATTCACATAGCAACAATCGATCTTCCTCTAGAAGGAAAAACTAAGGGAATACGCAACTTTTCGTAGTAAACCCGCGTATGTACACGGATATATCAATGAAAACTGCGTATATACGCGACTATGAGTTAAAAACTTGCGTACAGGAAGAAAAGTGCATAAAAAAAAGGCAAACAAACAAGTTGAGACAAACTTCACACCAATCAGACACTACCAAGAATACATGCCCCCAGACCCGACATAGAAACAGAGAAATAAGAGCAATTCAAAGTCATTGAATGCCGATAAAAAACCCCCAAAGGACAACTACTAGGAACTCCCCAGCAGAGTCACCAATTCTATTACAGAGAGAAATTCCTATGGCTTGGGGTACCACAATAGATAGCTTGACTCCAGAAATCAATCCTTTCCAATATGCAAGAGAAATAAAATATCTAACACTAAAGGATCAAAACTCGTACCTTATTCCGGATGGTTGAAGTAGATCCCCTTTGAGCTTTCCAACTCGAGCTTGAATTGATAAATTACTTCCTCAACAATCAGTAAACAAGACACGCATGCTATATATATTGGTGTTAGATCTACTCTAGCATATATAATCAACAACGTATAAGCATTTGAAATCATCCATGGATAAAATATTCATTCAAACATACAATGATTGGACAGGAAAATATATTTCTATTAATATAAAATCAGAGATTACAATGAATACAACCTCTGTTGGCACGTCTGCGAATCAGAGAAACTGAATCCCCCACTTGGGCCTCCACCACCTCAATCCTCCATCTCTTTATAGCAAGCTCACAAGCAAAAGGCAAGCTTAGGAAGAACACCAAAGTGCTCCAAGGGACAAAGGGATGCATACTCAAGCATAAGTTCTGGAAACAATGGACTATAGTTTCTTTGCTCTCAATTCTCACATATTCTTCAATGTATCCAAAGGGTTCCTTATATAGCTCTTCAATGGGGCAATGAAGGGTCGAATCCGAGTGATCTCAAGGCATATGGAAGGCCAGGAGACAAGTGAGTCAGATCCATGTCAAGGAAAACTCCAAAATAATTTGGCCTTTTGCACACATCTCGATGTATGTGGTTTTAGGGGTCAAACCCACGTATATACGTGAGAAAGGGTTTAAAAGTCACGTATAGCAATTTAAGCATGTTTTTAGCGATGATCTTGGAAACATCAAAGGTATAAAAAAAGGTCCATGGGGTCTAAAGAGTCTGCAGAGGGACAGGGGAAGGCCATACAAGTGTGATTCACCAGGTGTGGTAAAATCAGCTATAACACTTTCGATACTTGAACATTTCACATCTTTGACTTACGGCACTAGTCATTTACTTCTAAGGCATTGACAAATTTTTTTGTCAAATTTTTGCTAACCTGTGTGCATTTGAAATATTTCAACATCCTAGATGTAGTGGTTAAGGAGGTGAGGTTGCTATTTCCTTTATCTATTGACCTAGTTTATTATTTGATTCATTTGTATTTCATCCCTTTTGTATACTAGCACCATAAGACCAAAACCAACCCCCTATCTCCCTCTTCATCCCATTCTGGAGATCATGCAAGCTTTTGGTTTTCCCTCTATTTTATCCTACAACGTCTAAAAGAATCCACTGTTGGAATAATTCCTTCTCAATTTGACATCACCCAAACCACTTTGTAGACATTTTTCCATTGAGTATATGTCTCACTTTTAGGGTAGTGTTCTGTTCCCTATGCATAATTACATCCAAACATCTCGTTCGTGAAAATGTAAGCAAAGCACGTGTGACTGTGTCTGTGTATCAGTCTATGTGTATTAAAATGTTGGGAGCCTTGGTCCTTGAACTAACTCTCATGTCACCTTCCAATAAACTCTCTTTGGTGGTGCAATTTTATACTTTATTCCAAGATGAAAAGAGATAGTAATAATTACTACAATGAAAGAGCCTTCTGATCAAGCCATTTAGCACTTACAACCTGGTTTATTCCAAACCGATCTATAGACATTTTCATAAACTTATGTGCAAAATGTCTTTTCATAGGTTATTTTTAGAATCCAAATGGTAGAAAGAGAATCTTGGAAGGATCATGGTTATAGAGTAGGTCCATACCTTCTGTGAAACCATCATTTCCAAACTTTGACCCAGTATCCATGTCGTATAAAAAACCCCTGTGTGGCTTAGACTTCAGGGTCTTCCTTTACATATTTGGCATGAGGAGGTCATGGAGGTAGTTGGTAATACTCTATGCAATTTCATTCTTTCTGACAAAAGTTAAATCAAGGAAGGTTTTATGTTCTATGCCTAGCTTTGTGTAGAACTAGATTTAAGAAACAAATTGTTGGACAGAATAATCCTCAGGATAAGTGTGATGGAAACTCTACTAAAGTGTGATAGGACTTGTCATAGCCATCCTGTAGTTTAGGAAAATATGTATTTCAGATAAAATATTTTCCAAAAAAGTAGAAAATCAAAGTAAGACCAACAGATTTAAAGCATACAAAGTAAAATTAGGAGTAATTATAACAGTACCACCAGCAAACCATCCTAGGTCATGACCCCCACCAGAGATTGATCTTCACTTAGAAATATTGAAAATATCATCAGAACCAATGAACACCACCCTGGATGTTGGCTTTAGCCTTTAGGTGAAACTTCAATGATTTGATCATTCATTTTCTTTGATTGGCTCCTTTATTAACAATATATTCCTGAATTCATAAATCTTGAAGCTTTTCCTCATATTATTTCCTTTCACATTGTAGCCGAGAATACGACAAAATGGGTCTTTATTGTCTGATGTTGTCTCTTGTTTACCTAGTTGATCTTTTGCTGCATGGAGATTCTTCCCTATGGACCTCAATCAATGCTATTTCCAAATGGCCAACTGGATCTTCTCTCCTAGGTATTTTTTATCCATTTTCCACCCAACTAAATTGCTTTCTTCTTCCTCACCTTTTTAAACCAATTCGGTCTGCGGTGGTAGTGTAATTTTATTCTCCTGCTTGTTGCAACTAATTTGGATGATCTTACATCGGATGGTATTTTTTGTTTTTTGGGAACATCTTTTATCTAAAAGCCATAGTTTCCTAAACTACAGGATGGTTATGACAAGTCCTATCACACTTTAGCATAGTTCCCATCACACTTATCCTGAGGATTATGCTGTCCACCAATCTTTTTCTTAAATCTAGTTCTACACAAATCCTTGCACAGAACATAAAACCTTCCTTGAGTTAAATTTTGTCAGAAAGAATGAGATTGTGTAGAGTATTACCGAATACCTCCATGACCTCGCCATGCTAAAGATGTAAAGGAAGACCGAGAAGTCTTAGCCACACAAGGGTTGTGTATACGACATGGAAACTGGGTCAAAATTTGGAAATGATTGTTTCACAGAACGACTGGGAGGGCCCTACTCTATAACCATGATCCTTCCAGTATTCTCTTTCTGTCATTTGGATTCTGAAAATAACCTATGAAAAGACCTTTTGCACATAACTTTACCAAAATGTCTATAGATCAGTTTGGAATGAACCACATTATAAGTGCTAAATGGCTTGATCAGAAGGCTCTTTCCTTGCACTAATTATTACTGTCTTGTTTCATCTTGGAATAAAGTATAAACTTGCACCACCAAAGAGAGTTTATTGGATGGTGACAAGAGATTTAGTTCAAGGACCAAGACTCCCAACATTTTAATACACACAAACTGACACACAGACATAGTGACACATGCTTTCCCAATGTTTCCAGTCTTAATCTACGAGCTAGGTATTCACAGACACAGGAAACTATTTGGAAAATTATAACTTTCTATTTTGAACTGGTGAAGCTCATAGCTCATACTATGACTAGCTAAAGGGTAGACATTTCTTCTCCAACAATGCTTTGCTACTTAAAGTTGGATGCCAATAGAAGAAATAAATTAAAGTAGTTGTTCAAATGTGTTTGCCATTGGAAACAAGTGTTGATCAAATTAACAACTGGGTTATTCCTACAGATCAGAGCTTGCTACCTTGCACCGCATGATAGTGACAACTAGTAGTCTCATTAAACCTAAAATTAAAATACCTTGGTTATTTTTCTTATGCTTAGAAATGCCAACCAAATGGCTCCTAAGATTCTAGAATCCAAGCCCAGATCATGTTCTTAGAGGGGATACAACTGGTAAAGTATCTAACTACGGCATGGCTGCTATATACACAAGTATCATAATATTCATCAAAAGAAATTTTAGCTAAAGGAACAATAAGAGGGACTTAAACAATACCTTGTGGTAAACCATGGGGACAAATTTGGAGGCCTTGGGTTCCATTCTTCCCATGTTCTTGTCAATACAATGGCCAATACTAGGAGTATGGTCATCTTAAGGTCCTTGTCCAACTTATTGGAAATACCAAGCTATAATACTGAAACTAAAATCACATTAAGACCAATAGATTTAAAGTAGTAGTAATTATAATAGTACCACGAGTAAACCCTCCTAGGTCATGACCCCCACCAAAGATTGATCTTCACTTAGAAAAATTAAATATATCATCAGAACCAATGAACACCACCCTAGATGTTGGCTTTAGCCTTTAGGTGAAACTTCAATGATTTGATCATTCATGTTCTTTGATTGGATACTTTATTAACAATATATTCCTGAATTCACAAAGCCTGAAGCTTTTCCTCATATTATTCCCTTTCACGTTGTAGCTGAGAATATGACAAATGGGTATTTATTGTCTAATGTTGTCTCTTGTTTACCTAGTTAATCTTTTGTTGCATGGGGATTCTTCCCTATGGACCTCAATCAATGTTGTTTTGGACTGGCCCACTAGTTCCTTTCTCCTAGGTATTTTTGAGCCATTTTTGCACCCAACTACATTTCTTTCTTCTTCCTCACTTTTTGAAACCAATATGGTTTGTGGTGGTAGTATAATTTTTTCCTCCTGCTTGTTGCAACTAATTTGGATGCTCTTCCATCTGATGGTTTGTTTCAATATCATAGCTTGGCATTTCAAACAAGCTGGACAAGGACCTTAAGATGACCATACTCCAAGTATTGGCCATTGTGTTGACGAGAACATGGGAAGAATGGCACCCAAGGCCTACAAATTTTTCCCCATGGTTTACCACAAGGTAATGTTTCAATCCCTCTTTTTGATCCTCGAGCTAAAATATCTTCTGATGAATATTATTATACGTGTGTATATAGCAGCCATGCCCTAGTTGGATACTTTGCCACTTGTATCCCCTCTAAGA
Source organism: Pseudotsuga menziesii (assembly GCA_001517045.1). Taxonomy (NCBI): domain Eukaryota; kingdom Viridiplantae; phylum Streptophyta; class Pinopsida; order Pinales; family Pinaceae; genus Pseudotsuga; species Pseudotsuga menziesii. Next base: position 68,352 of record LPNX010531889.1, on the reverse strand, counting down.
ACATGATCTGGGATTTGATTCTAGAATCCTGGGAGCCATTTGGTTGGCATTTCTAAGCACAAGAAAACTAACCAAGGTATTTTAATTTTAGGTTTAATGAGTCTACATGTTGTGACTATCTTGCGGTGCAAGGCAGCAAGCTCTGATATGTAGGAATAACCCAGTTGTTAATTTGATCAACACTTGTTTCCAATGACAAACACATTTGAACAATTGTTTTACTTTATTTATTCTATTGGAATCCAACTTTAATCAACAAAGCATTTTTTAAGAAGAAATGTCTACCCTTTAGCTAGTCATAGTATGAGCTCTGAGCTTCATTGATTCAAAATAGAAATTTATAATTTTCCACATGCAGTTTCTTGTGTTTGTGAATACCTAGCTAGCAGATTAAGACTAGAAACATTGTGAAAGGATCTGTGACTGTGTCTGTCTATATTAAAATTTTGGGAGCCTTGGTCCTTGAACTAACTCTCATGTCACCATCCAATAAACTCTGTGTGTTGGTGCAAGTTTATACTTTATTCCAAGATGAAACGAGACAATAATAATTACTACCAGGAAAGAGCCTTCTGATCAAGCCATTTAGCACTTACACCCTGGTTCATTCCAAACTGATCTATACATATTTTGAAAATTTTATATGCAAAATGTATTTTCATAGTTTATTTTCAGAAACCAAAAGGTAGAAAGTGAATCTTAGAAGGATTATGGTTATAGAGTAGGGTTAGTCCTTCTATGAAAATATCATTTCCAAATTTTGACCCAATTTCCATGTCATATATACAACCCCTGTGTGGCTAAGATTTCCCTGTCTTCCTTTACATATTTGGCATGAGGAGGTCATGGAGGTAGTTGGTAATACTCTGTTCAATTTCATTCTATCTAACAAAAGTTAACTCAAGGAAGGTTTTATGTTCTGTTCTAGGATTTTTGTAGAACTAGATTTAAGAAACAGATTGTTGGACAACGTAATCCTCAGGATAAGTGTGATGGGAACTATGCTAAAGTGTGATAGGACTTGTCGTAACCATCCTGTAGTTTAGGAAACTATGGATTTTAGATAAAAGATGTTCCAAAAAATTAGAACAAAACATCAGATGGCAGATAATCCAAATTAGTTGCAACAAGCACGAGGAAAAAATTACACTACCACCACAGACCATATTGGTTTCAAAAAGTGAGGAAGAAGAAAGAAATTTAGTTGGGTGGAAAAATGGCTCAAAAATACCTAGGAGAGAGGAGCTAGTTGGCCATTCATAAACAACATTGATTGAGGTCCATAAGGAAGAATCCCCATGCAGAAAAAGATCAACTGGGTAAACAAGAGACAACATCAGACAACAAAGACCCATTTGTCATATTCTTAGCTACAACGTGAAAGGGAATAGTATGAGGAAAAGCTTCAAGCTTTGTGAATTAAGGAATATATTTTTAATGAAGGATCCAATCAAAGAACAGGAATGATCAAATCATTGAAGTTTCATCTAAGGGCTAAAGCCAAAATCCTGGGTGGTGTTCATTGATCCTGATGATATTTTCAATTTTTCTAAGTGAATATTTGCTGGTGGTACTGTTATAATTACTCCTTCTTTTACCTTGAATGCTTTAAATCTGTTGGTCTTACTATGGTTTTAGTTTTAGTACCATAGCTTGGCATTTCCAAAAAGTTGGACAAGGACCTTAAGATGACCATACTCCTAGTATTGGCCATTGTGTTGACAAGAAGTACATGGGAAGAGTGACACCCAAGGCCTACAAATTTGTCCCCATGGTTTACCACAAGGTAATGTTTCAATCCCTCTTGTTGATCCTCAAGATAAAATTTCTCCTGATGAATATTATGATACTTGTGTATATAGCAGCCATGCCCTAATTGGATACTTTTCCAGTTGTATCACCTCTAAGAACATGATATGGGCCTGAATTCTAGAATCCTAGGAGCCATTTGGTTGGCATTTCTAAGCACAATAAAACTAACCAAGGTATTTTAAGTTTATGTTTAATGAGACTACATGTTGTGACTATCATGCGATGCAAGGAAACAAGCTCTGATCTATAGGAAAAACCTAGTTGATAATGTGATCAACACTTGTCTCCAATGATAAACACATTTGAACAAATGCTTTACTTTATTTCTTCTATTGGAATCCAACTTTAATCAACAAAGCATTGTTGGAGAAGAAATGTCTACCCTTTAGCTAGTCATAGTATGAGATCTGAGCTTCACTAGTTCAAAATAGAAAGTTATAATTTTACACATGCATTTTCTTGTGTTTGTGAATACCTAGCTAGTAGATTAAGACTGGAAACATTGTGAAAGCATGTGTGACTGTGTGTGTGTCAATCTGTGTGTATTAAAATGTTGGGAGTCTTGGTCCTTGAACTAACTCTCATGTCACCATCCAATAAACTCTCTCTGGTGGTGAAAGTTTATACTTTATTCCAAGATGAAACGAGACAGTAATAATTACTACAAGGAAAGATCCTTCTGATCAAGCCGTTTAGCACCTACAACCTGGTTCATTCCAAACTGATATATAGAGATTTTGGTAAACTTATGTGCAAAAGGTATTTTCATAGGTTATTTTTAGAATCCAAATGGCAAAAATCAAATCTTGGGAGGATCATGGTTATAGAGTAGGGCCAGTCCTTCTGTGAAACAATCATTTCCAAACTTTGACCCAGTTTCCATGTCGTATACACAACCTCTGTGTGGCTAAGATTTCCTGGTATTCCTTTACATATTTGGCATGAGGAGGTCATGGAGGTAGTTGGTAATACTCTATGCAATTTCATTATTTATAACAAAAGTTAACTCAGGGAAGGTTTTATGTCTGTGCCAGGATTTGTGTAGAACTAGATTTAAGAAACAGATTGTTGGACAACATAATCATCAAGATAAGTGTGATGGGAACTGTGCTAAAGTGTGATAGGACTTGCCATTACCATCCTGTAGTTTAGGAAACTATGGCTTTTAGATAAAAGATGTTCCAAAAAAATAGAACAGACCTTCAGATGGAAGATCATCGAAATTAGTTGCAACAAGCAGGAGGAAAAAATTACACTACCACCACAGACTAGATTGGTTTCAAAAAGTGAGGAAGAAGGTAGAAATGTTTGGAAAAAATGGATAAGAAATACCTAGTAGACATGATATAGTTGGCCATTCAGAAACAACATTAATTGAGGTTCATAGGGAATAAACCCCATGCAGCAAAAGATCAACTAGGTAAACAAGAGACAATATCAGACAATAAAGACCCATTTGTCATATTCTCAGCTACAACGTGAAATGGAATAGTATGAGGAAAAGCTTTAGGATTTGTGAATTTAGGAATATATTGTTAATAGGGGATCCAATCAATGAACATGAATGATCAAATCATTCAAATTTCACCTAAAGGATAAATCCAACATCTAGGGTGGTGTTCATTGGTTCTGATGATATTTTCAATTTTTCTAAGTGAATATTAATCTCTGGTGGGGGTCATGACCTAGGAGGGTTTGCTGGTGGTACTATTATAATTACTTATGATTTTAATTTGCATGCTCTAAATCTATTGGTCTTACTTTGATTTTACTTTCAGTATCATAGCTTGGCATTTCCAACAAGCTGGACAAGGACCTTAAGATGACCATACTGCCAATATTGGCCATTATGTTGACAAGAACATGGGAAGAATGGAACCTAAGGCCTTCAAATTTGTCCCCATGGTTTACCACAAGGTAATGTTTTAGTCCCTCTGGTTGATCCTTGAGCTAACATTTCAGCTGATAAATATTATGATACTTGTGTATATCGCAGCCATGACCTAGTTGGATACTTTTCCAGTTGTATCCCCTCTAAGAACATGATCTAGGCTTGGATTCAAGAATCCTGGGAGCCATTTGGCTGGAATTTCTAAGCATAATAAAACTAACCAAGGTATTTTAAGTTTATGTTTAATGAGACTACATGTTGTGAATATCATGCGGTGCAAGGAAACAAGCTCCGATCTATAGGAATAACCCAGTTGTTAATTTGATCAACACTTGTTTCCAATGAAAAACACATTTGAACAACTATTTTACTTTATTTCTTCTATTGGCATCCAAATTTAAGTAGCAAAGCATTGTTGGAGAAGAAATCTCTACCCTTTAGCTAGTCATAGTATGAGCTCTGAGCTTCACCAGTTCAAAATAGAAAGTTATAATTTTCCACATGCAGTTTCTTATGTTTGTGAATACCTAGCTAGCATATTAAGACTGGAGACATTGTGAAAGCATGTGTGACTATGTCTGTGTGTTGATCTGTGTGTATTAAAATGTTGGGAGTCTTGGTCCTTGAACTAACTCTAATGTCACCATCCAATAAACTCTCTGTGTTGGTGCAAGTTTATATTTTATTCCAAGATGAAACAAGATAATAATAATTACTACAAGGAAAGATCCTTCTGATCAAGCCATTTAGCACTTACAACCTGGTTCATTCCAAACTGATCTATAGATATTTTGAAAAACTTATATGCAAAAGGTCTTTTCATCAGTTATTTTTAGAATCCAAAAGGTAGAAAGTGAATCTTGGAAGGATCATGGTTATAGAGTGGGGCCAGTCCTTCTATGAAACTATCAGTTCCAAAATTTGACCCAATTTTCATGTCGTATATACAACCCCTATGTGGCTAAGATTTCTCAGTCTTCCTTTACATCTTTGGCATGAGGAGGTCATGGAGGTAGTTGGTAATAGTCTACGCAATTTCATTCTTTCTGACAAAAGTTAACTCAAGGAAGGTTTTATGTTTTGTTCCAGGATCTTTGTAGAACTAGATTTAAGAAACAGATTGTTGGACAATGTATTCTTTAGGATAAGTGTGATGGGAACTATGCTAAAGTGTGATAGGACTTGTCATAACCATCCTGTAGTTTTGGAAACTCTAGATTTTAGATAAAAGATGTTCCAAAAAAATAGAATAGAACATCTGATGGAAGATCATCCAAATTAGTTGCAACAAGCATGAGGAAAAAATTACAATACCACCACAGACCAGATTGGTTTCAAAAAGTGAGGAAGAAGAAAGAAATTTAGTTGGGTGGAAAAATGGATCAAAAATACCTAGGAGAGAGGATCTAGTTAGCCATTCGAAAAAAACATTGATTGAGGTCCATACGAAAGAATCCCCATGTATAAAAAGATCAACTAGGTAAACAAGAGACAACATCAGATAATAAAGACCCATTTGTCATATTCTTAGCTACAATGTGGAAGGGAATAGTATGAGGAAAAGCTTCAAGATTTGTGAATCCAGGAATATATTGTTGATAAAGGAGCCAATCAAAGAACATGAATGATCAAATCATTGAAGCTTCACCTAAGGGCTAAAGCCAACATCCAGGGTGGTGTTCATTGGTTCCGATGATATTTTCAATTTTTCTAAGTGAAGATCAATCTCTGGTGGGGATTATGACCTAAGATAGTTTGCTGGTAGTACTGTTATAATTACTCCTGCTTCTACTTTGCATGCTTTAAATCTGTTGGTATTACTGTGATTTTAGTTTCAGTATAATAGCTTGTCATTTCCAACAAGCTGGACAAGGACCTTAAGATGACCATACTTCTAGTATTGGCCATTGTGTTGACAAGAATTACATGGGAAGAATGGCACCCAAGGCCTGCAAATTTGTCCCCATGGTTTACCACAAGGTAATGTTTCAGTCCCTCTTGTTGATCCTCGAGCTAAAATTTCTTCTGATGAATATTATGATATTTGTGTATATAGCAGCCATGCCCTAGTTGGATACTTTGCTAGTTGTATCACCTCTAAGAAAATGATTTGGGCCTGAATTCTAGAAGCCTAGAAGCCATTTGGTTGGCATTTCTAAGCACAAGAAAACTAACCAAGATATTTTAAGTTTAGGTTTAATGAGACTACATGTTGTGACTATCATGCGGTGCAAGGAAACAAGCTCTAATATGTAGGAATAAACCAGTTTCTAATGTGATCAATAGTTGTTTCCAATTACAAACATATTTGAACAACTGCTTTACTTTATTCTACCGGCATCCAACTTTAAGAAACAAAGCACTGTTGGAGAAGAAATGTCTACCCTTTAGCTAGTCATAGTATGAGGTCTGATCTTCACGAGTTCAAAATAGAAAGTTATAATTTTCCACATGGAGTTTCTTGTGTTTGTGAATACCTAGCTAGCAGATTAAGACTGGAAACATTGTGAAAGCATGTGTGACTATCTGTGTGTTAGTCTGTGTGTATTAAAATGTTGGGAGTCTTGGTCCTTGAACTAACTCTCATGTCACCATCCAATAAGTGGGAATGTTTCTAGATATCGCTATGGTAGTATTTATGGTATTTATGTTTCTTGTTGTGGAAAATTCACAAAAGAGAAAAAACTTTCCAAGTCGACTTTTGTAAAATTACAGTAGTGGGAATGTTTTTTAATAGTTTTGGCATCAAAACATTTAAAAACAGATATGTAGATTTCCATACTTCTTGGTGATGGGTAGCCAATATTAATTAGAAGTAAATAGAAGTAAGTTCTTTCCATTTTTACGTAAGTGCAATCCATGTCTGAGACAAACTACTTCATCAATAGGGATCTAAATGGTATCCAAGTTCAAAAAACAAGATGCATGATGCTACAAGATACTCGCCTATTACATATCACTGATAAACATGATCAATCTTCAAACTCATCCCCATTGCTTGAAATGGGATCCTCATTACACCCATTTCTCAACTGGGTTTTCCCTAATTATAAAGAAAAGGGTTGTTCTAAGGATTCTGGAATAGGCCTAATATCTTGAGCATGTGGTAGCCCTGTGAGAAGTCAAAGAACAACAATGAAGGGTATTAGTTCCAAGTATGGGCACATAGAAGTCACCAATAGCCACAAGGAAGCAATAAGGACCAAGCGTTTGATATAGGTATCTTAATGGAATATTCTAAGCATTTAACAGTCAACATGAAATCACTTTTGGCCATTTTTATGATAGCATACAATATTTTCTTCAATGGTAGACTATTCAAGTCAATTCCACAATGTTTCTAATTTTTAGGTCTTATCTTTGTACAAACAAATATCATTCATTTCTGAGTATATGACAGTCCCTTGGGCATGGTAACAACCATAAATCCTTGATCCTGTAGCAGCAACAAAAGCATCATCAACTTCTAGGAAGTAAATCCCCTATTCATGATCCAAAGATAATGGTTATAGTAAGATTTAATAGGTTGCAGCCATAGGAGAATGAATATCCACCCTTGGAGGATGAAATGTATGAAAATCTCCTGGCGCTTACCTTATACAAACTCAACGTTCCAGAAGCAATTTGCGCTTCCAAGTAAATGAATTCTCATTAATTATTTTTCATGCTACTTGAAACACAAAATTCCTCTTCACGTATGTATGCCTTATATACATTTACATTAAGTGACTAATAGCATAGAGGTCTCAAGTGAATTTATGCTTTGTAGGTTCACTTATTCTTATCTGCAAGGATGCTAGGTTTCTATGCAAATCTCTTTGGAGATAAAACCAAATTCTCTTTCTTATAGGAAGATATAGATGAAGTAGTGGATTTGAGTTCCTTTTCCAAATTATCCATGGTGCGAAGTACAAAAATGAGAAGGGAAGATTTGAGTTCCTTTTCCAGTCCTTTGTTTCCTACAATGTTGCATGCAGGTACACATTGAGTTCTTTTCTCATCCCAGCAACCATAAACAGTGCTCTATCACTTTGTAAAAATGGTAGAAGTAATATTGGATGAACAAAAGAGTACTAATGTGCATGAATTCCAATGAATAAAATGGAAAAGAAAGAGTGGATGTCCATGAATTTGAGACAAATTAGTTTGGTATTTTGAACAAAACTTGAAATATCCTTCTTTCCCTATTATTGAGAGACTATGGTTTATTTGTCAAGCAAGACAATCATGGAACTATGGAGGAATAGGGTGTTGAGTCTTGAGCAGAAGATGCAAATAGTAGAAGATGAGGAACCGACAAATTCAGGGGATCACCAAAATGAAGATTCTGGATATTTTTTGGGTTTTGAGGAATCCAACATGACTAAGCTCCATTCACAAACATTTTCTTTCAGTGTAAGTATCTAAACTCATGAAGTATTTTCTTGTTCTACATTCCCATAAAGTTGTTGTGCTAGTCCTTGGACTAATTCTGACAAACTGTCATCTTGATGGTTTATTTTGGTAAGAGCATGCTACAATGTTATTATAATAAACTATGAAAAACAAAATCCTGTGAGAAGAAGCTCTTACTATTTCAATCATCACTTGTTCCTCAGGAGTTCATTCTTACTAAAATTGTTTCTGCAGTGGGGTCTACCAAATGCGATAGATATGAAATCAAGTGAAGAAGGTAAAATAAGCTCGGAGAAAAAATCGGTTGGAGGGACACTTAGTGGGGATATAGAAGTAGCAATTTCCATGGACACTTTTGAAAGAATTATAGAGGCACTGTCAAGGACGAAGGAAAGTATTGGCAGAGCATTGTATCATGCTATTTACTGTGCAAAATATAGCCTTGCTATTGAGGTAAGCTTGATATCTGTTATTTTCCATTATGGTAAACACGCAGCTCATTTTATTTTTGCTTACTGTGGTTTTTTTACTTTTGTAAAATTAATGATGAAAAGTTTCAAGGATTAGAGTGAAGAATGAATATCTTTCATGTAGATCATTTCTGCATTGATAGTGACTTATGAGAATCCTATACATTGGGTATTTTTCCCTGCATTGAATTATTTGTCCATACAGCTCAATATCCATGAATCCTTGTTATATTCAACATTTCTCCATATCCGAAAGGATGTTGACAAAAAAACATAATCATCAGTTTACATATACCATTTTCTTTGCTCTACCATCTAATAGTGTTTTTGTCTGACATGATGCCTAATTTTCATGCTACTAACTTGTAAAAGATTCCAATTTGCAGGCCATTGTTGATGAGGTCATGGAACTAGAAAAATTGAAGGATGCAATTGTAGGCCTTCCTAGTGTGACTGGAAAAGGTAAACAATAGTTGTGTATCTTGTTGCAGATACTTTTATCATTTTCATGGTTGAGCACACTTCTGGTTTGGATGCTAGAGTAGTTGCAATTCCAATGTAAATTGTTCATAATAAAGTAGAACTAGAAGGGATATTACTTGTACCATTCATCAACCTAGCATTGAAATCTTTGATGCTTTTGATGAGGTAAACTGAGGTTTATATTCTAAGATAGCTTGTGTTATTTTTTTTCAGACTTACAAAGATGGTTTAAAATATTATTGATGAAAAGAGGAGGGAAAGCCATTTTATTTGGGCCATTGGGCCAGAATTATCATAATGTTGTTAAATACTTTAAGGTAACAACTTGGCATATTCTTGTAATCACTAGAAAAAGGAAAATTTTTTGCACAAAATACTACTAATTTAATGCCCAAATGTGAGTTTATTTCCTTATTTTCATCATAACAATCTGTACGCTATTCCAGGACTATCAAGGATAAAAATAAGTACAACCCAACTACATGGATGTTGGAAGTTAGCACTACTGCTACTGAACATGGTTTGGGGATAAAATTTCTAGAGCATTATAAGAAATTTTCCCTCTATAATTAAGCATTAAAGGTACCAATATTTTTTCCACCAAAATTGTCAAGCTTATAATATCTAACATTACAAGAAGTCTACAATACACAGATATTAGCTTCAAACACAAATTATAACATTCCATCCTTTATTGGAAATAAATTTTGAACAAAGCATTGGTGAAAGAGATAAACATTGCATCCAGGATAAAAGGATCTATATTTGGCTACCCAAAACACATAATCATTCTTTTGATAGTTCAATTTTTGTATGATGAAGAAATGGTAGACATATTGGAAAAGTCTTGATTATAATGTTGTTAGATATCCATTCACATGCGTATGTGATTTGATCCTTGGAACAATATTTTGTAACATCAACACAAAATGAAATGTACTTGAGATTTAAATCTTGAAGACGGGTTATTGTCCAAAACATTAAGTTGTTTGTACATGTGGACCACAAAAAATGTTTGATCCTCTTATTTTGTATGTTATAGACTCTTGATCTTTTTATATACTAAGAAATGGATTGACTACGTCTTATTTTTTATGTTATAGACTCTTGACCTTTTTATATACTAAGAAATAGATTGACTGCATATCTCGACCATCTCTTAACAAGGCTCATAACGCATCCCCTAATGTTATAGTCAACCATTCCATTGATATATTACTCTTCATTAGCTATTGTATATTGACCAATTTATCCAGTTGCAGCATATCATATTCTAGGTCCATAATCGGTTGATCCATTACTAGAAGATCCAATAACATCAATAGTTTCACAAGAGAGTTTTAGTAAGTTGGTTCTTTAGTCAGTTTTGTAGTTTCTTATGATTGTGATAGAGATTCTAAAAGAAAATATTTATTTTTCTTATTATATGATGCACTTGTATCATATGGTGTACCTATATATGTTGTTATCCTTGCTTAGCCCCGCCACTGCCTTTACAGGAGCAACTGGTTCAAGGTAAGCTACTGCATTCTTTCAACATAATTTTTTTAAAATAGAAGGAACAACTATGGCAGGTCTATGTGCATATACATATTATGTACAAGGAACATACACATGCATACATGTATGAAAGACAAAATTAGGATTTCATACAGAATAGGTCAATGCATATATTTGCTAGCAACACTTTGTATTCTATGTTGTGGATGATTGCAGGAAATACAGTTCGTGTGTATTGTGAGGTTGGTAAATCTAACCAAGGGAAGTTTTCTATGGATGTTGCAGTAAGAACACTTCCATATTATGCTAAGTATAATTCTAAAATTATGTGGTGCCCTTTTTTTGGTAGAATTACAAAATTATGAATTTTAATGGTAAAGTTGCATATCCATTATAGGTCAATATAATAAAAGGTTAAATGTGACATTTGACATTTCATACAGAATAGGTGAATGCATATATTTTCTAGCCGACACTTTGTATTCTATGTTATGGATGATTGCAGGAAATAAAGTTCGTGTGTATTGTGGGGTTGGTACATCCAACCAAGGGAAGTTTGCTCTAGATGTTGCAGTAAGAACACTTCCATATTATGATGAGTAAGTAGAATTCCAAAATTATGCGGTGCCCTTTTTCTGGTAGAATTCCAAAATTCTGAATTTTAATGGTAAAGTTGCATATGCATTACAAGTCAATGTAATAAAAGGTTAAATGTGAAATTTGATGGGAACAAGGAAACTTTTTATCATTGGAAAAATATTCCCAAAAGGGTTCGAATTTCTGACATGTGCCATATTGTGCTCTCATATGACTTCTGTCGTTCATGATTTTTTCCAGAAGGTTATTAATGCAATTCTTATTTTTTCAGTTCAAATTTTCACATCAGTCTAGTTGAATTTAACAAAATGGTTTTGTTACTATCTTTGAATAAATAAATCTGAAATTGCTAGCTCCCTTGTTCTCCAAATATGAACTGCAAGAACAAAGAAGAAAGTAGTGATGGTGGTTAACATGCAATGCATGCCTTCTTAATCTACTATAGGAATATGACGGTATACTGAAACAAATATACATTTTAATTAAAAAGACGGTGCATTGAATCTAGATGGTGCAATGATCACATTGAATAGGGATTCTTGCACAGGCCCATCTAAACCTAGGTCTGATATACACCTTGAGATCACCAATGTCAGGTGCTTTTCTTGAGTACATAAATGGTCAACCCAACTACGTTCTAGATCCTGGGTAGAGTTGAGTTTGATCCAGTCTAACTTTGTGTGTGTGTGTAATGGTGCATTGAAATTTGAATCTAGACTGCATTGGGCATATTCAATAGGGACACTGGAACAAGCCCTTCTAAACCTAGCTCTAATATGCACCTTGAGGTTGCCAACCTCTAGTGAATTTCTCAAGTACCCAAATGATCAACATATCAAATTTGCCCCAGAAATATGCAAACTCAAGATCTATAATAGCTGGGTTCAGCACTGATTGAAACCTGGCCTAGATTTAGATGTGTTTGTGCTAGTTTAATCCTACCTCTTGACAAGACCTGGAACTCAATTCATTTGATTGGATACATCTAATTCTTCTTATAGTTTTAGCTTCTTAGTTTAATGGATCCACACTGAGTATTTTTAACATTTAAGAATTCTATACCCCCAGAGATATAGGACACCCCGTCCCACATACCTAGTTAGTGTACAGATTGATCCCTTGAACACCCACCTCCCCCTCAAGCCATGCTTTGATTCTAGACTCCTAGTCATTTCCAATCAGCCTCAAACCTGGCTCTGATACCATGCTGAAAATCAGACAACATCAGAAGTATCCCAGAAGTTGTTCCTGGCTAGTTAGCTGGGAAAGTACATTTTTGTAGGGGTAGAAACTGCATTTACAACGTCACCATTACAATAGACAAAATTCAATATTATTGGTCTGAAAGGTTTTATGAGATAAGCTAAAATAATTTTATTTATATGCAACAAATAGGTTAGTGAGAGGAGAGAGTAAAACCAAATGTCAATAGGTTATGACAGTGTTAACACTTGTAAAAGCTAAAAAATTAAAAATTCAGTAAAAAAGGAAAGAATCAGATGACTAAAAGAGAGTAGTAGGATCTAGTTAAAGCAGAGGAAGGAAAACCCTGAGAGGTGTGAGGCCCTAGCTCAAGTAGAGGCTGAAGAGAGAGAGGAGTATACTGTCTCTGTCAATTGCTCTAAAGGGACAGATGCAAACCCTGATCATTTCCTCTGGAGAATGCTAAGGTCTCAAGGGGCCTGGCTACACAATTATTGGAGTAGCTCTGATGCGAAGTGAACCATCTCTCCTAACATCAAAGGCCAAGGGAATAACTTCTTGTGAGAGAATGGGCACACTAAATGCAATCATAATTTGTTGTAATTGTAGGAAATCCACACTTACAATTGGAAGATGAGTTTCTTTGAGGTTTGATTTTTCTTGTTATAGTTCTTTTGCAATTAGTTTTCACTACTTTTTCTTTGTCCAATATTTTGTGCTAAGAATAGAAGTATTAGCTCTAAAAATCCTCATAGAAAAATTTACTTCGCTGATTCTCCTGTTTATCATTAATATGTCATTTTTCATATCCTAGTGCAAGGGGAGAATATGGAGCTTGGCCGTGATTCTGATACAGGTGGACAGGTAAATTTGTTACAAAAGCTTTCTATTTTTTGTATTTGCCTTCATCTGTTTCTAGCATATTGAATAGTTGAGGTCAATTTGCTCACAAAGTCATTTAGAAAAGCCTGATTACCTTATTTTGGTAGGACTAGAATTGGATTACCACCAAGTGAAACGTGTCTTGTTTTTTCATGCAGGTGAAATATGTTGTAGAGTTTACAAAAGCGCTTGCAAAAATTCCAGAAGTGTATAGAGTGGACCTGCTAACACGTCAGATCTGTTTTCCTGAAGTGGATTCTAGCTATGCAGAGCCAACTAAAATGTTAAATTCTGATCACGATGAATAAATTCATGAGAGTGGAGGGGCATACATAGTTCGAATCCCTTGTGGATGCAAAGAAAAGTATAATGAGAAAGAATTATTGTGGCCATACATTCAAGAGTCTGTAGATGGAGCATTGGGTCATATTCTCAACATTTCCAAAGCATTGGGAGATTTGATTGGAGAAGGCAGATCTATATGGCCTCATGTGATCCATGGCCACTATGCATATGCAGGGGATGCTACTTGCCTTCTTTTTGGTGCTCTCAGCATTCCAATGGTTTTGATAGGTCATTCTCTATGATGAAATAAACTAGAACAATTATTGAAACAAGGATTGCATTCTGAGGAGGATATCAATGCAACCTACAATATCATGCGTAGGATTGAAGATGAAGAATTGTGCATTGATTCTGCTGAACTTGTGGTCACAAGTACAAGGCAAGAAATTGAAGAACAATGGGGCCTATATGATGGTTTTAATTTGGAACTGAATAAAAAACTCAAACATTGTGCTAGTGGAGAACCCCTTATTAGTAAACTAGCTATTATTATCCAAGATATTATGAATGCAGTTCGCTAAGATGGAAACTTCCCATCTCTTGGATTCATCTTATCAACTGCATTAACAGTTTTAGAAACTCTTTCTATGCTTCAGTCTATTGTAGTAAAATTGTCTGCATTTGATGCTCTAATTTGCAGCAATGGGAGCCAACTTCTATATATAGCTGGTGATAGTCTATATTCACCCATATATCCACATCCATATTATGATTCTCATATTGATTATCGCTGGGGTGCAGAGGGGATAAGAAAAAGCATGAGAAAACTAGGAGGTCCATAGAATTCTCGATTCTCAGTGGAGGATGCCGAAGCATCTAACCCCCATTGCTTGGCCTATACAGTCAAGAATAAATCCACTGTAAGTTTCAATTCTAGATGTCATTTTTAGTAATTGGTATATGTTCTATGTCACTATAGGAGTGGTATTCAGCCTCCTGAAAATCTAGAAAAATATTGTTTGTTGACTAAGGCACCTGTTTACTAGCTCCAATTGCATGGCATTAAAATGGTGTTGCTAACAATTTTTTAGAAAGGAGTACACGAGATAAATTTATTTGTTCTAGATATTAGGGAGCCATGACAACTCTGTATTAGTAGAATAGAATCAGGATTCAGGACTATCATTGAATATTGATTAGTCCTATCATCTATTTAATATTTTACTTGGGTACTGTTTTGCCAGGAACCCAAAGCAGATGAGCTGAGATGGAAATTGATAATGAGAGGTTTAAGATGCCATGTTATTTACTCTCAAAATTGTTCCCAGTTGTGTGTGCTACCTCTTCATGCTTCAAGATCTCAAGCTTTAAGGTGATAAAATTCTAGATAGTTATTTGCCTCTAAATTTGATTGTATGGATTTGGCCTTTTGGCGAGTGCATGTTAAGCACTAGCTCAAATGGATCCCATGCAATAAATTCTTGTTGAGTAAGATTTGTATTACTAAAAGTTAGATTTGGTGATTTGTAGGTACCTGTATGTTCGATGGGGCTTGGATATAGCCAATATGTATGTGTTTCTGGGGGAAAAAGGAGATACATACTATGAAGAGATGATTGGAGGAATGCATAAGGCAATGATATTGAGAGGAAGTGAAAATATGGGGAGGAGTCCTTCCAGCTATGATCATGCATAGGATTGAAGCTAAAGAATTGTGCATTGATTCTGCTGAGCTTGTGGTCACAATTACAAGGCAAAAAATTGAAGACCAATGGGGCATGCATGATGGTTTTGATTTGGAACTGAATAAAAAACTCAGACATTGTGCCAAGCGTGGTGTCAATTGCTATGGTCATTATATGCCTCAAATGATGGTACATGCAAAGAATCATACTCCCATTGAAATTAAATTGCATTTTTATTAGTTTCTTACCTTGGGCTTCACACATCTACTTATATAACTTTGTAGGTAGTATGTTTCATTCTTGAATGTGGAAATCCTATTCTGCATTGATAATTATTCCAGGGCTTCCTGGGTGAAAGGTGTACATGCTGTCATAAGCATAGGAAAATTCTCGTCATACATATACTTTGTTGTAGATTGCAGGTTATACCTCCTGGAATGGACTTCAGCAATGTTATAGTGCAAGATGAAAACATAGTTAATGATTCAGATAATGATTCTACTCAATTGCATGAGTCTCCTTTATGGGGTGAGATAAGCAGAAGGGCAAGGTTTAATTAATCTCCACAATTTAAGATTTCATATACTTGAAAAATTATATTCGTCACACTGCATAATAGCATTTTTTTGTTTTTTAGATCCCATAGTTTTTTAACAATCCTTCAAAACCCATTATTTTGGCCCTTGCTCGACCTGATCCCAAGAAGAACATGGCCACTCTAGTCAAGGATTTTGGTGAATGTGCCAAGTTGAGGAAGCTAGAAAACTTGGTATTTCTTCTTTTAATTTCTAAATTTAGCCTTTTCTTTAGAGGTATGTTTTTCCCTTCTTATGTATAACTTATATTTTAGTTATCCATTTGAAAATTGTAGATGTTGATTATGGGAAATCGAGATGATATTGATCAACTTCCTGCATCAAGTGCCACTGTACTGACCACTGTCTTGAAGCTTATTGATAAGTATGATCTCTTTGGAGAAGTGGCATATCCCAAACATCACAAGCAATCAGAAGTTGCTGATATATATAGGATTGCTGCAAAAACCAAGGTTTATAAAACTTCCTTTCAAATTATAAAAGAAATTATCCATTATTGCTCTTCTTATTGGCAAAAAAATTGATCTTTAAGATGAAATGATTTTGAATATTTTAATATTTTTAGATTTTTATGATTCAAAATATCAAGGTCTTTGACCTAACAATTTGATCTAAAAGAATTTTTGGTTGTGTAAAAAGAATAAAGCATGTCATTCTCTGACTTTGTTTAAATGCAAGTAGCTACACATGGATTTCCTATGGTTGCCACAGAATGGAGGACATGTAGACATTAAACAGGTATATTGAAAATTCTACCTTCAAAACTAAAAGTCTAATTGGATCTAACGTCATCAATCGCTCTCTGATTTTTCCTTACAAATTGGTTCATTCTTCTGCAGACGTTGAAGAATGGTTGCTGGTAGATCTGCATAATGACAAGGAAATTGTAGTTGCTTTGTACAGACTAGTAGCTGATAAGAACCTCTGGACTAAACGCAGAAAAAATGGTCTGAAGAACATTCATTTCTATTCTTGGCCACAACATTCTAAAATATATTTGTCAAGGATTTCCCAATGCAGAATGAGACACCCACAATGGTAGAGTGAAAATGACTTCAATGAAAATATGGATTTTGAACCAGACACTGGTTCATTCAAGGATGACCCAGATACATCCCTTAGACTCTCATTATATGAATATAAACCTTCTTTCTCAAATTCACTTAATAACACTATTGAACTTGATAAGCTTCTTCAAAATGAAGATAATGGGGAGGGTATTTCTGATCACATTAGGATGATCATAGAGAAGACTAAGAAAATTCAATCTAAACTGCAAGAAGCAAATGATACAGGAAAAACAAAATATTGATCAAAATAATAGCTTTAATTCTATGGGGAAACTACCTCTCAGGAGAAAAAAGCGTCTATTTGATATTGCAATGGATTACTATTATGTTAGTGGAGAACCCCTTGTTAGTAAACTAGCTATTATTATCCAGGATACTATGAATACAGTTCGCTTTGGTGGCAACTTCCCATATCCTAGATTCACCTTATCAATTGCATTGATAGTTTCAGAAACTCTTTCTGTGCTTCAATCTATCGGAGTAAAATTGTCTGCATTTGATGCTCTAATTTGCAGCAGTGGGAGCCAACTTCTATATACAGCTGGTGATAGTCTAGATTCACCCATATAACCAGATCCAGATTATAATTCTCATATTAATTATCGCTGGGGTGCAGAGGGGTTGATAAAAAAGCATGAGAAAACTAAGAGGTCCACATAATTCTCGATTCCTAGTGGAGGATGCTGAAGCATCTGACCCCCATTGCTTGGCCTATACAGTCAAGAATATATCCACTATAAGTTTCAATTCTAGATGTCATTTTCAGTCACTGGTATATGTTCTATGTCACTATAGGAGTGGTATTCAACCTCCTAAAAATCTAGAAAAATATTGTTTGTTGATTAAGGCACCTGTTTACTAGCTCCAATTGCATGACATTAAAATGGCGTTGCTAACAATTTTTTAGAAAAAGAGTACAAGAGATAAATTTATTTGTTCCAAATATTAGGGATCCATGAAAACTCTCTATTAGTATAATAGAATCAAGATTCATGACTATCATTGAATATTGATTAGTCCTATCATCTTTTTAAGATTTTACTTGGGTACTGTTTTGCGAGGCACCTAAAGCACAGGAGCTGAGACGACAATTGAGAATGATAGGTTTAATATGCCATGTGCTTTACTCTCAAAATTGTTCTCGGCTATGTGTGTTTCCTCTTCATGCTTCAAGATCTCAAGATTTAAGGTAATAAAATTCTAGATAGTTCTTTTCCTCTAAAATTAATTGGATGGATTTGGTCTTTGGCGAGTGCATGTTAAGCACTTCTGGCCATATTTTAAATCTTTTACTTGGGTACTGTTTTTCCAGGAACCTGAAGCACATGAGCTGAGATAGAAATTGAGAATGAGAGGTTTAAGATGCCATGTGATTCACTCTCAAAATTGTTCCCAGTTGTGTGTGCTACCTCTTCATGCTTCAAGATCTCAAGCTTTAAGGTGATAAAATTCTAGATAGTTCTTTGCCTCTAAATTTAAATGGATGGATTTGGTCTTTGGCGAGTGCATGTTAAGCACTTCTAGCTCAAACAGAGCCCATGCAATAAATTCTTGTTGAGCGATATCTGTATTACTAAAAGTTAGATTTGGTGATTTACAGGTACCTGTATGTTCGATGGGGCTTGGATATAGCCAATATGTATGTGTTTTTTGGGGGGAAAGGAGATACAATCTATGAAGAGATGATTGAAGGAATGCATAAGACACTGATATTGAGAGGGATCGTCTATGATGGAAGTGAAAATATGGGGAGGAGTCCGTCCAGCTATGGAAGAGAAGATGTTTTCCCTTCACAAAGTCCAAATATAGTGATAGTTATTGTAAGTGATGATAAAGAATAATTCAGCAGCCAAGAGATGATTGCAGCTCTGAAAACATTTTCTTGAGATAAATAATTCTACATCCCATTGTATGTAACCCAATGCATTTTTACTAAAATAAAGGTTCCTAGTAAATTTTAGGGAGATGAAAACTACCAGTAATGTCTTAGAATATTTGTAAAAACCCAATCAAGTTGTCAAGTATTGAACTTTTACGGAAGCCATCATATCCATGAAAGAGCTACTAGGCAATACAATGGAGTTGGACTTCCTTCATAGGTATTAGAAGTGTTTTTGTATTTGTTATAATAAGCACATATATAACTATTTGTTGGAATTGTTTCTTTTTGCCATGTTAAATCTTGTGAAATTACTATGTACATTTTTTAGTTATTTGTTTTTTATTTTTATCGAGCAACACAATTTATTGCTTAACATGTGTTGTTTGTAGGTAACCTTACTCGCAAGATTTGTAAAAACATGAAGAGGGAGGCTGGTGCAATGTGGATACAGAAGCACGTGCGTAGATATAAAGCTCAGAAAGCTCAGAAGCACGTGTAGTGTGGATACAAAACCACATGCACAGATAGAAAGCTCAGAAAGTGGGCCATTGAGTATGAAGATTCTGTTGCTGATGCTTTTCCATTGAGTATGAAGAGCCTATTGCTGAGGGTTTCAAGTTGCAAAGTATGGTTTTGAAGCTGTTGCGGGATCCAAGTATGGCTCAGCAACCAAGTACAAGTGGGATGGTTTAGCCAATGTAATATTTTGAAAAGTCATCGGTGTACTAGATGATTTTCATGTAAAGTTATATGGAGATAGTTTTTGAGAAAACTCATTTATTGTAATACTTGACATTTCATATAATATAATTTGTGCGGTTTAAAACTTATATGGTTGCACTTTATATTTGCATAATTCAAATGTGTATTAGATGATGATAAATAATGTATGATTCTCTTTTTAATTTAAACATAATATCATATTAAAAATTTATATTGATTAATAATGGACACCATTAAAACTACTACAATATAATAACCACACATAAAACCACTAAAAATGACTAAATTAGTGACCAATAAATGAGATTAATGTCCAAAATTCATATATAAAATAACAAAAAATTGAGAGATACGTGACCAAAAAAATTACCAAAATGTAGTTTTGGTGGCTAATTTATGGTCTTTTAATACGCGACCAAATTTGGTCATATTCTAGTTTGCCATGTGGTCATTAATTTGGTCATAAATGTGGTCATATATTTGGTCATTGATTCAAATATGACCAAATTAATGACCAAATATATGACCAAATTAATGACCAACTGACAAGCTATAAATGACCAAAATAAAAATGACCAATTTTGGTCACGTAATAAAAGACTGTAAATTAGCCACCAACAATCGCCAAACCAAAAGCCGTCATTGATATGTGGATTTTTGTTATTTTTTTGGTCACTAATCTCTCAATTTCTACTAGTGATTGTGAGTTAATTCTCTAAGACCACTAAACAAAACAATTAGGTGTCTGTCCAGGTGAGAGTGTGAAATCCTTTATATAATTAGTGTTTCTCAAGATCCTCATCTTACAAGGGAGTTAAGCATGAGGCAGTGTGAGAAATTATGATTGGGATGACCCCTGATTGTGATTGATTAGCACCAAAGATATTTACAAGATTGTATTTGTATATGGGGGCCTTTGAGGTATTGTCTAGTGCACCCTTGGGGTACTAGTTGTGCTTTCAGGCTTCACGCTTTGTTGCCCTGCCCATACGGTCAATCCTGGCTGTGTCTGTCTGCCTAAGCATTTATTATATCGAGGTGAACTTAGTTTCCTTACCTAGGTTATCGAGGGGGTATTTGTAGAGGTTATTTTGCAGGTGTTCTGGCCAGGTAGGGGTCGGACATCACAATCGCTATATGTGTTGAAGCTGAGGGCCACTATAATTGGTTATGAACCTCTGCTTGTTCTATATGGGAGTCTCAAGCCTCTCCTAGGTGAGACATACCTACTTCATTTGGGAGCTCACATATCCTACCATTAGTTTGCTTGTGATTTGGCTTTACATTTTTAGGTGTATGCTCTATGAACGCTAGTTTTTCTATGGTTTGTGTAATTAGATTGGGTCTTTTTATTTTTGAGTCATTGTGGATTCGAGCATGGCACCTCACCATTCTTGTCGTTTAGTAGGACTTCCTCCTTCCATGTCTCCTCCTCCTTTGGGAGAGCAAACCAGCTAGTCCGGGTGGACTACTTCTCACTTTGATTCACACACCATGGGAGATCATGAGGATGAGATTCGAAAGATGTCCTCTCCACCTCATGAGGTTGGGGAGGAATATCCTACTAGCACATATGATGCACCACATGATCACCCTTCACGATCTGGTTATGATCCCTCATTCACAGGTCACCGGTATTGGCTTCCAAATGAAGAGACTCACTGTGAACCCACAAGAACTAGTCATGTTAGATATGGCATGCCTGATATGCCTGCACCTGATCTGGCATATCATGCTGATTCAAAATTTAACCCTAGCACTATGCTTGGAGGCACTCCCATTCTTTTCCATGCAGATATATTTGGGGGCACTAGTCACATTGCACCTTCCATCCCTGTGGTGGAGGAATCTTCACATGCTCATCCTAGGCCTAATGTTAGTAATCCTATGTGGATACCAGAACCGAGATGAGAAAACATTGGGAACACCACTTATATTCCTTCACATGTCCCTTCATTTTCAAACCCTATTCCTTCGAATGTGTTCTTAACGACCCATCCTCCCCCTAGTTCACATGGGCCTTCAGGCCAGAATGTTGCTACTAGCCATGTTCGTTCTGCAACTGTTAACATGGTAGTATCTCAGAGATGAGTACCTTCTATTGTGTCAGCAAGTCATGTACCTTTTTCTAGATTGCCTCATGTTCCAGCTCATGGAGCTCCCCATATCCCTAACTATGGACCTTCTCATGGTACATCCCATGGAATGCCTTATGGAGCTTCTCATGGACATTCTTATGGACCACAGTATGGAAAAAAATATCAACCCTATGGGTATGGGTATCAACAACCCCCTTACTCTTCCAATTATGGATTTGTAGCACCTCATAATCAAGGTACCCCACAATACAATGCTTCCATGTAGCCCTTCATGGGTCAAATGGGAGGAGGTTATTATGGCCAAGGCCATGGAATTTATAGCAATCAACCTTACATGAACCAAAACTAACAGGGAGCATGGCATTGACTAGCTCAACCTAGGCTCCCTTTCCTTGCAACATTGAACTTACCTGACTTATGGAGATTGATGAACAATCCTGTGTCTCATAACCCAGCATGGTTGACAGTCCCTAACAAGATTCCTTCAGACATTCCCAAGTTCTAAGGTAAGGCTGGTGAAGATCCTGGTGAGCATGTCACCACTTTCCACCTTTGGTGCTCCTTCAAATCCTTACACGATGATTCCATCTATTTGAGGCTATTTCAATGCACCCTCATGGGTCTTGCAGTGAAATGGTATATAGAGTTACCAGGGGGGATTATGCTACATTTGATGACCTTGCCATGACTTTCCTTAATCATTTTTGTCTACTCATACGTTACGACGTCGGTACCGAACTCTTATCGACCTTCTAGCAAGACAAAGACACACACATTTAAGATCATATTCAAGAGTGGCGTAGATGGAAATGATTAATTAAATCCTTTATACCACAAGAGTTTATTCTTGAATGGTTCCTCAAATTGTTGTTACCTTACATCGCGAAGGATTTTTCTACATACAGAGTTAAAAACGAGGAACAAGCTATCTTTAGGTCTCAATAGTTGGATTTGATCTATGCTCAATCCAAACTTTTGTATGAGATTATACCTAATTCTCCAAGATCCAATTTCGACCCCAAGGTCAAGCCTAGGCCACATGCCAATGGTATTTTTGGCTCTAAGAGTACCAAACCTATGGAATCAGTTACAAAACAAGTGAGCAAGTTATCGATTAACCATTCTACGTCAGGATAACCTACGGCTTCATCTCAAGCTATCCAATCGGTGAGTGTACTCTCCATGCAATCGCCGAACCCGAAAGGCAACCAGCAGCCTGGAAGGAATAAAAAAAAGGAAAAAATAATTATAAGTGTGGGAATAAGAATGAAAATGATAATAATAATGACAATAACACTAATAATGTTGGGGGGGACAAGCAGTCTAAACGTAAGGTGAAGTTTCCTTGTAAATTGTGTAAGGACGACCACCTCACTCACTTATGCCCTTGTATGGAGGATTCCTTGAAGTTCATAGCACAGGGCCCAGATGTGTTTACTAATCCTTTACCCAACAATAAAAATATGAACTCGAGGACTATTGATCCTAGTTGTGCATCTAGTGGAACTCAAAACCCCCCGGAGGCCACTAGTGGTCACGGTTGCATCAACATGGTGAGAGCTGCTAAAGTTGTGACTCATGCAAAAGATTATGGTTCGTCACAACCAGACCTTGGGAAAGAATCTTCCCCACCCCAGAGCCCTTTGTGAATAAAAAATCCTACGGATAAACCTAAAGCTCCACCTCGCATTCCTAAGGTAGTCTTAAAGTGTTCGGGGCACAATCCTAATGCCCGAGCTACCCAAAACTATTCAGTTGTTGAGGATTTGGGCCAGACTCCTTGTGTGATGTCCACATTAGAAGTGCTTCAAACTTGTCCTCCATAGAGTAAAGCCTTGCTGTCTTCTCTTGGGGTTAGTGATGATAGCTCTTCTTCCTTTATCAATTTTTAAACCATGGGAGTACAACCTCACTTTCCTTACTATGTGTCTCTTTTGATTCATGTAGAGTGTCTCAACAACACCATCATGCGTACTATCATTGATGAAGGTGCTGCTGCTTTCATGTTGTCTTTGTCTTGTTGGAAGGGCTTAGGTTCTCCTACGTTGTCTCAATCTGCCAACATGTTGATGAATTTCGATGGTAGATCGTTTCGGCTACACAAGATACTTCCTTCTATAGATGTCCAATTGGGAGGGAAGACTGTCGCAATTGGGGTCAAGGTGGTTAATGTGCCCCTTGAATACAATATTTTGGTCAGTAGGAATTGGATGTATAGTATGCAAGCCGTAGCTTATTCCTTATTTCGAGTGGTATGCTTTCTGTTTAATGGGAATACTGTTACGATTGATCAAAATTCATTCCATAATCTAAGTGTTAATGCATCATCGAGAGCTTCTATCCTGATTGTCAATCATTCTCAACCGACAACTAAGAATGTGGGTGTGGGTATGTATCCTTCGCTTATGGGAACCTTTAGTTGTCCTACGCCTGTTCTTATGATTGAGTCTAGTCTTGGTAGGGATTCATCCTCGTTGAATTTGGTGTCTTTTTGCACTACCCATATGGAATATCCTTGGATTCTTCCTTCACCGAGTACTTCGAGTGTGCCTGTCGAGATAGACGTGTCGTTGCCTACAACAATGGTGGCGTATCAAGATAATATTGATCATGTTGCAGAGCCTAGTCCTTCCTCTTCATGGATGGAGGCAGAGGACCCGTATGTGCTACCTGCATGGGTAGTAGAGTCATCTCACTCACATGATTTCCTTGATGATATTTTTCCATCGGATGAAGCTATTCTTGAGGCAGGTCTAGGGTTGAGCAACCTTTGGAAGAATTGCATCATCGATCATATTTCCTTCCTAAGCTCGATCGTATGGAGTGTGATGACTTTAGGGATATTCTTAGTGATAAGATTGGTATCCCCATGGTTCCATTAAGCTCTCCTAGTCTTGGCTGATGGGAACATGGATAATTTGTCACCAACAATTCCTATCAATATTTCTCATCATCTTGGTAAGGTTGAGAATGTCTACATTGGGGTGATTTGTTCCCCCAATGAGATCAAGGAGTATACTGAGTTGTTTAAAGAGTTTCATGAAATTTTTTCTTGGTCATACGAAGAAATGATGGGTATAGACCCTCGTGTTGTCAAACATGAGATCAAGACGTATCCATATGCAAAACCGGTTTGACAACATTTGCGTGCAGTGAATACTAGACAAGCACCCGCCATTAAAGCTGAGATAGGGAAACTACTTAAAGTTGGTTTTATCTATCCCATTCCCTTGATAGAGTGGGTTTCAATCCCATTCCGGTGGATAAGAAGCATGGAGCGATCCGAATATGCACTGATTTCCATGACTTAAATCGAGTCTGTCCTAAGGATAATTTCCCCACACCATTTATTGATTGGATTGTGGATGAGTGTGTGGGAAGTGAGGTGTTTTCATTTATGGATGGTTTTTTAGGATATAATTATATTCAAGTTAAGCCCAAGGATCAACACAAGACTACATTTATTTGTCCTTAGCATACTTTTGCATATCGAAAAATGCCCTTCGGCCTTAAAAAATCCGGAGCTACATTTCAGTGGGCCATGGCCTTAATCTTTCATGATCTTAAAATGATTATCGAAGTATATTTGGATGATCTCACTGCTCACTCTCGTTTGAGAGTGCATCATCCATATCATTTGATATTAGTGTTCAAAAGATGTCGTCATTATCAAGTTCATTTAAATCCTCATAAGTGCATCTTTTGTGTGACTATTGGTCATTTACTAGGATTCATCATATCCAAGGAGGGTATTAGAGTTGATCCCTTAAAGTTTGAAGAAATAATTCAATTGTCTCCCCTGCGTAATATTAGACACCTTCAGTGTTTACAAGGAATGGTGAACTTCTTGTGGATATTTGTGGTTAATTTTGCCAACTTGACTAAAGGATTTGTGCGTCTTTTGAAGAAGGACACTCCTTTTTACTAGGATGAGTGAGCCCAAGAGTCTTTCTATTCTCTTTAGCAATCCTTAGCAATGGACCCCATGCTTATTCCACCATACTATAGTCGTGATTTCTTGATTTATGTGGCCACGTCTCAGGAGATAGATGGTATGGTTTTGGTTCAGGAGGATGAGGAGCTCCATGAGAATGTCATATATTATTTGAGCCAAAACCTTATAGATACGGAACTTATCTATTCCCATGTGGAGAAGCTACCCTTGGTCACAGTTCATGCGGTTCAACGTTTGAGACATTACATTCTCCTTCACCAAACTTTGGTCATAGCTCATATCAATCCATTCTAGTTCGTCCTCACTAGAATAATGATTGAGGGAAAATATAATAAATGGATTGTGATTTTGCAAGAGTTTGATCTCGAATTCATTTTGGTGAAATC
Source organism: Pseudotsuga menziesii (assembly GCA_001517045.1). Lineage (NCBI taxonomy): Eukaryota > Viridiplantae > Streptophyta > Pinopsida > Pinales > Pinaceae > Pseudotsuga > Pseudotsuga menziesii. The sequence continues at coordinate 42,438 of LPNX010531889.1, read as the reverse complement.
AAAGAAATCATTAATTTTCATGGAGCTTATTTTCAATTTTCCAAACTTGGAGGAGGAGGAGGTTTATGAGGATTCTTTTGTCGATGAGCATATATTCCTCATCTCAACTATGGACCCTTGGTATAGGGATATCATCGTGTATTTGCAAACATTGAAGGTCCCTACTCACCTCTCATGAGATGAGCGACGACAGTTATGTCATATAGCTAAGAACTACCTTATAATGGATAACACTTTGTACCGCCATGGGGTAGATTGCATTTTATGTCATTTTTTGACCCATGGTGAGGCTAAGGTTGTACTTAATGATTTTCGTGGAGGGGTGTATGGTGGTAATTTATCTGGGCTTTCTATAGCCCAAAACATCTTGAGAGCCAACTATTTTTGGCTGTCCATCTTCAAATATTGCATTAATGCAGTCAAGAAGTGCCACTCTTTCCAGGTGTTTGCATGTAATATGTGCTGACTTCCATCCCCATTACATCCTATTGTTACCGTCGGTCCCTTCATCAAGTGGGGGCTTTATTTTATGGATTGCAACCCAGATTTGGATGGGGGGAATCATCATATTATTATGGCTTTCTATTACTTCACGAAAAGGAAAGAGGATATGCCCACAGTTAAATCCAATGGTGAGACAGCCATGCATTTCATTTTCAACCAGATTATCACCTAGTTTGGCATTCTGAAAGATCTTGTCACTGACCATGGTAGGCACTTTCAGAACAAAATGATGGAAGAGTTGGCTTCCAAGTTAGGATATAAGCAAGAGCACTCCTCTTCTTATTACCCTCAAGCAAATGGATAGGTTGAAGTAGTGAACAAATCACTTAAGTCTATTCTCCAATGAACCATCACACAAAGAAAGACTAATTGGCATATCATGTTGTATCCTGCTTTGTGGTCCTATAGAACCACAGTTAATACTGCCACTGATTTTTCTCCCTACCATCTTGTGCATGGGGTGGAGTTAGTTTTGCCGATTGAATGTGAAATCCCTTCTCTGAAGCTAGCTGTGGAGCTTTTACCAGACACTTCCACCTTGGAACATCGTTTGCTCCACTTAGATAAGCTTGATGAGCAGCCCTGAGATGCCTTAATGTATCTAGAGGTTAATAAGTGTCTCGTTAAGGTCCAATATGATAAGTATGTCCATCCGAGGATGTTTAGTGAAGGTGACTTGGTCCTTTTGTGGGATCAAGCTAAAGAACCCTTGGGGGCAAGGAAATTTAATCCCATGTGGCATGGTCCTTACGTGGTTAAATGAGTATTAGAGAAAGGAACATATCAGATAGTTGATTATGAAGGGACATCCTTGGTGGAGCCTAGAAATGGGATCTATCTCAAAAAATACTATGCATGATCTTCATCCAGGGCTGATTTTTGTATATTATTGTATATTCTTGCATTGCATAGTTAGGTTTTCTTATGGTGATTGGGTTTGTTAATTAGATTTCGTTTCTTATGGAAGATGTCGATGAAGCCTTCTGTTTACATAGGATTCACTGATGGTGCTAGCTGCCACACTCAAAACTCATCTTCGGTTGCTTGGGTGATCTATACTCCTATGGGTTGATTGTTGTATTTAGGAGGTGTATGATTATGGCCTTCTTCAAACAATGTTGCTGAATATAGTACCGTCATTGAGTTATTGGGTGATGCCATTTCACATGGTGTTCATTCTCTTGAGGTATGTCTTGACTCGCAGTTAGTGGTTTCATAGCTTAATGGCTTGTATCGTATTAGGGATCTGACATTATTACTAATATTCTTACATGTTATATTTCTAGAATGAAAATTTGAGAGTATAACATACATCCATGTTCCAAAATTTTTAATCAAGTTGCTGACTCATATGCTAACTATGTGTTAGATTGGCATTTGTTTCATATATTATAAGCATATCACAAACACATTTTACACACATGTAAATAAAATAAAATCGATCATCAAAAAAAAAATTTCATTAAATTCAAAAAGTGACGTCATAATACATAAGTGTCATATCAAAAATTGGGGCTTCCGAGCCACTGAAAACATACTACATGGTCATACAAAATGTATACGCCCAGACCTCTAAGCTTGAGGTGGAGGAGGGTTCTGATCATGATAGCACACTATGGCTCTAGCTAGTCGGTGAAATACTCGAACCCATGCTCGTGGTACTCCAACCACCTGGCACTACATGTCCTCATGCAAGTCCTTGACTTGCACCATGGGTACTCTATGTGTCAAATGAAAAAAGTTCATATGGATGCTTTGGAGCATCCGCTCCACATCTGCACCCATAATATCATCACCCCTTCCCCTCCATCGATGACGAGGAAATTCATATAGTCGTTGTGGTCCTACATCTGCATATACATGACAAATTGTCACTATGTTTTGTCACACCAAAAACATGTCTTTTGAGTTCATATATCAAAAAACACAAAAAAAGTTAAAAACCAAAAATTCAGACAGGAAAAGATGTTATCTTTGGCAGCAGTCAAGTTGTGTTGACTTTGAACAGAGCACTGTATATCACATCCATTGGTTGGTTTAATAGTTTGAGTTTATCTCCACTGACTAGTTAAGCTTCCAGTCCCTATGGAGCCTCTGTTGATTCCTCCTGTGTCGTAGAGATGTCCCAATTTTGTATATCGAGTCTATGCTTCCTACATCCACTCACCATTCACCTTTATGCTCTTGTTCAAAGTAAGTTGAAGCCTGATTCGGTCATTCCTCAGTTGTCTTGACTTTGCATGTCGTCCATTCTCGGTACTATTACTGATTCATGCACATATTGTCCTTCCACATTATACAGCATTGTTGAGTACCTTGTGTTGGTTGATGGGGGATGCCTTAATTCCCTCCTTCCAGTGGATTCCATCCCATCACCTTCAGATCATTTATTCTGGGATAGGATTCTAGAGTCATTTGAGTGCCTTAATACTTACAGACATCAATGGTAGGTTCTCTCGCCATCGACAGTATTGGGAATACATCAATGTCCCCTAATCGATGGATTCTTTCATGTGTTCGACCTCAACACATTTATTTGCACTTGTTAGATTGCACTCTATTACCTTGATTCCCATTTTCATTATCGGTGGGTGATATCGCATCTGTTAATGATATACATCAATGACCAATAATCAGACAATGGACTACTATGTTTGACCTCAACACCTCTATTCACATAGTAGGACATGTACTCGTAGCGGTGTGTGTAGAATACTTTCCATATTGGTGGCATTCCACATATGCTACCTCCTTGATCATGCCAGTATTCATGAGATTTCAGGGCTCGTGACTTGATTCCAGTGTATGTCAAATGTCTTCAGCCATTATGGAGATATTGATCCTTTGTATATATTCATCATGGAGATTCTTATCTATTATATATTGTACGTGGTGATGACCACACATGTCATATTTTGTATCATGCCTATTCATGGCCATTATACTCTTATGTATCTGGGACTGCTATATGTATTTGCAGCCATATGCAGAGATTGATTATTGTACTATACTGATGGATGGCTGGTTCTTCCACTTGATTTTTCATCACTCCACTTATGGGATGGATTTATAATCTATTTCGTCCATCATGTTACCCCTCTAACCTCACACATTTACCACACATGGTTCATCACACATTTATGGTCTTCCCTGTCCCTCTGCAGACTTTTTGGACCCCATGTAATAATATTGTACCTTTTATGTTTCCAAGATCATCCCTAGAAACACCTATTATTTGTTGTACATGACTTCTAATCCCTTTCTTGTGTATATACGTGGATATTGACCTTAAACCCACGTACATCAGGATGTGTGCATAAGTCAAAATATTTTTGGAGTTTTCCTTCATGTGGATCCGAATCACTTGTCTCTTGGCCTTCCATATGCCTTGATATCGCTTGGATTTGACCTTCCATTACCCCATTGGAGTACTATATAAGGAACCCCTTGGATACATTGAAGGGGGGGATTGGAGAGAAAGAGAACTATAGTCCATTGTTTTCGTAGCTTTCTTGTACTTGAGTCTTCATCCCTTTGTCCCTTGGAGTACTTTTTTTTCTTCCCAATATTGCATTTTCTTATGATCTTGCTATCGAGAGATGGAGGATTAAGGTGGTGGAGGTCGAGGTGGAGGACTTGGTTTCTCCAGTTCGCAGACGTGCCGACAAAGGTTGACACTTGTGTAATATCTGATTTTATTAATAGAAATATTTTTTCTTGTCCAATTATGTGCATTTAAATAAATATTGTATCCATGTATGCGTTTAATTTCTTATACATTATTGATTATATATGCTAGAGTAGATCTAACACCATATTATATAGCATGCTTGTCTTGTTTGTTGTTGTTGAGAGAAAATAGCTAACACAAGAGGGATTAGAAAATTTTCAACAGGGATCTACTTCAACAGTCTGGAATAAGGTATGATTCGAGATCCTTTAGTGTTAGATGCTTTATTTCTCTTGCATATTGGGAAGGGATTGATTTTTGCGATTTCTCTGTCTGTTGTGGTACACCCCAAGCCATAGGAAGTTTCTCTCCATAACACATATTGATGCCTCAGGCTTAGCAATATGAGAAATCTTGGCACAACTGGGGGAAGATGGCATGGACTACCCAATCATATACAGTAGTAGAAAATCAAAACAAATCTGAACGCAACTACTCCACAACAGAAAGGGAGGCATTAGGGATGGTATTTGCTCTTCAAAAATATTGACACTACCTACTGGATAACCCCCTCATATTATACACAGATCATCAAGAATTAAAATACCTCGTCAATAAACCTTTGCATCATGGGAGAATCTGCCGCTGGCTATTACTATTCCAAGAATTTGAATTCAAAGATGTAGTTTGACCAGGATGATTCAATGTCGGGCCTAACCATTTGTCGAGAATTGACATAGGGGAGGAGCTGACAGGAGTCGAAGATGACTTGCCGGATGCACACTTATTCCAAATATAAGCTATTCCTACATAATTAGAGGAAATAACACAATTTCTAGAGAATGGCCAAGCACCAGAAGGCATGAACACTAAGAAAAAACAATTTTTGGCCATGAAAGCAGCCCCATACACCTTAATCAATGGATTCCTATACAAAATGGGTTTAGATGAAGTACTTCGTCAATGTGTGTTAGAAAATGAACGAGAAAAAATTATGCATGAAGCACACTATGGATTAGTAGGAGGACATTTTCAGTCGGATACAACTGCAAAGAAAATCCAACAATCCGGACTATGGTGGCCAGCACTATACAAAGATTGTAAAACATTTGTGAGCAAATGTGATTGATGCCAATGTCTAGGTCGACCGCTACCTAGTACAAAAATTCCTTTAATATTAGTAAACCCAAGCCTCACATTTTAAATATGGGTTATCGACTTTATAGGTCCATTTCCAGTACCAACAAAAAGGATATACGCAAGGTATATCATAATAGCAGTTGAATATGTCACTAAATGGGCAGAAGTAGAATCCATCGATACCTGTTCTAGTGATATAGCGGCTAAATTCATATATGGAAACATCATCACTAGGTTTGGATGTCCTATAACCTTAATCAGTGACCAAGGCTAACACTTCATCAATAAAACAATTACAGCACTGACAGAACAGTTCAAAATCGACCATCAACGAAGCACAGCTTATCACCCTCATTCGAATGGACCAATAAAAGCATTCAATAAAACATTGACAAAAGGTTTAACAAAAATATGAAATACCAAAAAATATGACTGGGATGAGAAAATCCATGCGGTATTATGGGCATATAGAACAACATATAAACGTTTGACCAACCAAACCCCCTTTCGACTAGTTTATGGCCAAGAAGCAGTCGTTCCTTTACATTTTTGACAACAAACGTCGGTAATAGTCGACATCTTACATATCAATGTCGAAGAATCAATAAAGGATCAACTAATGCAATTAGCCAAACTAGAAGAACATTGATTGCTTCCTATACAACATCAAGAAATTCAGAAGCAACAACAGAACGTTTGGCACAACCGAAACATCAAAAATAAGGATTTGTCGATCGAAGACCTTACATTACTATAAAATAGTCAGGTGAAAGGAAAACCTAAAAATTCACACACATAATGGATAAGACCATATATTATCAAAGAAATCAATTCTAATGGATCAGTTTGACTAAGAACATTACAAGGCACAATATTTTGGAAGCTGGTAAATGGTGCCCGACTAAAATAGTACCAAAACTAAAATGAAATAGTTTTGTAACTGTTACAAAAACCTATAAAAAGAAAAAACCTAAAAACCCAACAAGAATCAAGAAAAATCAAAATGAACTTCGACAAGCGTAGTAGACCATTTGACAATAATCAACATTTTTACCATCAACATACCATAGATCGACCATACCTTCATCATCGACAAGAGGACCAAAATGCCAAATCAACTCATTATGACTATAGTCAGAGGGAGCGCCGAAACTAGGACGTATTAACTCAAACTTCATTAGAGAATCCTTTACCATCAAATATGTCATTAATAACACCATCGACAACATCACCATCCGCTCTGCCTATAAATACTACGCCAGTTGAAAATCCCATACTGTTTCATCAAGATTTAGCATGACAGAATTACCAGACCCCCTTGAGCAAATCAACTACCAAGAGAGCCAAACAAACAATTGACAAAATGGCCCCAAAACAAACCAGATCCACAAAATCCAAAATAAAAGAGCTAGAATCCGTCGTAAGTCCACTAGTAAAATGATTAAGAAACATTAAAAATGCGAAAGTGCTGGACGGTTTGTGGGTGAAACATTGGATAGAAATCAAAGAATGGGCTTACCAAGGTCAATAAAAAATGACAGAGGAAGCACAGAAGGTAAATAATAGCACCATTATGAACTTTCTGAATGCACCCCTCATGGAAATATTTGGAGGAATGAAGGAAACCATTGTCATATTCATAATCAATCGATACCAGAATGGGAAGTTTTACTTCGACACACTGGTGGAAATATCAACGAAAGGTATTTATAGGCTCATTCTGCTATCCAACAAAGGAGACCTTGTTCCTATAGGGATCAATGAAGGGTTAGTTGAAAGACTAATGGGAACATCGACAAGGAAGAAATCAAAGGGGTTAATAATAGGGCAATTCCAAGTCACCACACCTAAAATGGTGGCCAAAATCGTGTCCACCAGCCTAACTGTCATAGGATGTAGCTATGACTTGAAGCTAGACATGTTGGGAGCAGTCGACCGCATAGAAAGCATAGGAAAGATATACCACTGGTCCCAATACATGGCCGACATACTCAAATCCATCTGCAAGAAGTGTAAGGAATCACGTGCAATGATCAGATTCCCATCACTCTGAATATAGATAGCTATGTACCACTTATGTCCAATCAGGAATATATTTCTTGGATCCAACCATGTTTCATATTTGGCGTTTTAAGCTATTTTCAATGGCTAGAACCCCATTGGAACAAGAAGAAAGCAAAGTATTCCTGGAACACTGGTTCCAAAACCTAAAAATCTGAACATCCAGATAGAGGGTACCTCAAAACATCCAAAGATGTATTCCCCCTATAGCACACATCCAAATGGAACTAGACCACATAGCAGTATGGCATGAGAAAGGGTCTACAACAAAGGAAAATCCACTTGACTACTATCCAACAGTCGAGGAGATCTTCACAGAGTTGTCCAGACAGACCAAAACTGACATCCCCATACCAGAGGCTATAAAAGAAAATAATCAAGCTATTATAGAGCCATTAATCGACCAGGAGAAGGAGGAATACTATGAATTCAACCTTCATATTAGTACTTTCACCTCAGGATACACTCCGGCAAAGGGACAAAAACCCCTTTAAATTGAAAATGCACCGACTGAACAGCAAGTGGTCACACCAACAGAACAAAACATTATCATCCCGACTCATCAACTGGAGAAAAGAGAAGAATAGATAGAGGAATATAGTCAATCAGATAAACCAGAGTATGCTATGACAAAAGAAAAATTAAGGAAAATAGCAATGGAAATAGCAGCCTCGAGGAAAAATAAAGCAACTCAGGGAAAAGAAAAGGGGAAGTGCAAACTTATTTTATCAGAGTTAGAATATGAAGAATAACTACTGGCTACTGCTGTCGACATCCTGGAAGATGCTGCAACAAATAATGTATCGGTCAAGATCCAATTCAAGTGGTTTGTTGACTTAGGAACAAAAAAAGGTAGGCAAAAGAAGGTAAGAACTTCTACCCCACCCGTAATAGATAATATTGAATTAACCCCAAATTCACCAATACCTTCTCCCAGTAGAATAACAAAAGAATCAACCATGGCCATATCACCAAGCTACAATGAGTTAATCCCTGGAACCCTTAAGGAGAAAATTGATAAAGATATTGAAATTCAACAGTTTATCAATGATTTTCCAAATCTATTCCTTAAAGCCCAGTATATCAACACTACCCACAAACCTGTTGAATCAAGCTCTACCTGATAAATCCTCATTCCACAAAGAGACCAAATCTCATCACCACCATCAGTTATAGGAATCATCAAATCATCATGCGTTCGCAACCCCAACCTGAAATCCACTGTAATAGAAACCCACATTTCATCATTCACACCTACCTTCCAAGACAAACCAATCAATGAGGCAGAGAAGGGACCAATTTTCCTAGAACGTAACCATGCAGCCTTAGATGTTGAAATCGAGAACCTCATGGAAGATGAAGGAATCAACAACCCTGTCAAACCTCAAATAGAAGTTGAAGAATCTGTACCGAAAAATCTTCCAACCACCCCCTAACTCCATACCATTCACCAAAACCACCACCACCAAAACTAGAGTCTCAACACAATCCATGCCCTCCATCTTCACCACTACTGGAAGCACAAACAACCATAAACCCCATCCCAGAAACCCAACAAACTAATCTTGTTAACCCAAAAATCCCCCTCCAAGCTCTCAATGGCTTACACCACCAAAGAACACCATCTCATGACCCTCCATTATACCCCCACACCCTCAAAATAGCCTAAGGATGAAGAAAAGGGCTTAAAAACCCCAAAAAGAGCCTAAAATAGCCTCCTAGGAGCTAAATCCCTCAAAAAGGGGCTAAAACCCTAAAAGGGGCTAAAGTTAGGGTGGAAGGGGATAAAATCCCAAAAAAGGGGCTAAAGTTCTGACCAATGGCTTAAAACCCTAAAATGCCTTAGAAAAGCTATAAAAGGAGGGTGGGGGGTCACTCTCAAAACAATTCTCCCATTGCCTATTGTTACGCTGCCCGTGGATTCTTTGAGACCTTTGCCTCTCAAACCACCCACACTCCCTCTCCTCCATCTCCATCCCCATTGAGCCATTGATCCCCAACCAAAAGAGGTGCTTTCACAAGCTTGGGCATGGTGGCCCATTTCCACCAGAGAAGGTATACCATGTTTTATTTTTGTTTCTTAGTTGTTTAATATGCTTTGCTTTCTAACCCTTTTCCCCATTTGCAGGTTTTGTTTTTCTTTTTAACATTGTTTTGCAGGTTTTTCCATTGTATCTTAGGTTTATTTTGTAGGTTTTGAAGGAAAAACCCTAACCCATGTTTGCAGAGGGGTTCATCACCATTTTCTTCTTCTTCTTGCTTAGATTAGCTTAGTGTTAGTTTACTATTATGTCATTTACATTTCCGTTTTGTTTTTTAGCATTTACCATTAACAGGACCCTACCCTTCTACCCTATAGGAAGAAGGGAGCCATTCCTGCCCCTGTACCAGGGAGAAATCCTTGCTACAGAACTAGCGACCATACCAGGTCGATCCCATAAGATCCTTGGGCCAAAATTTTAATTTTTCAAGTTTTTTCAATTTTACCCTAGTTTTCAAAAATTTCTTGTTAAATCTATCTTAGATTCAGTTTATTTCTTGTTTTAGGTACTGCCGAAGCCTCTGCTGGGAAAAACCGAGTGGGATTGACCACAGTACCAGTTACTGTCATCCAGATCTGACCCTGTCTCACCAAAAAACCCCAATCCAAAGCAGGGCGCTCTTATCGGGGCAAAAGGTGAGACTGGGGTGCACTGAATGGGAAAACAGGTGTGCCCAAAGCACACTTAATCCCCTGATAAGTGTGACTTCAGCCTAGAAACTCAGGTTGCGACTGTTTCTACATTCTATGCGACCCCCTCGCTCATTTCTGAAAAAATATACCAACCTCGTCAGATTCGGTCAGAAATGTGCAGCTTGTCAAACACAACTTTAATTTGAATTTAATAGACTTTAGATTTCAGTTTCAGAGTACTGTTAGTGCGGCCCAACTACCTCTGTCCACCACTGCAAGTTAATTTAATTTCCTGTTTTCATTTTCTACATTTTATTTCATGAACAATGTGTAAATGTTAAGTAAATCATTATGGATTAATAAAATGAACCTAGTCTAACTAAAATCAACTTAAAATCAATGATCTTGCTTCCCCTTCCTCCTTTACCTAGTCATCACCCTTCGAGGTATTCTGGGATACGATGAAGGGAAAGCTCGTACAGATCTAGGAACTCCATGATATTGTTCCAAAACCATTAAAACCAGGTGACCTGGAAGGTAGAGGGGGTAGAGAAGGAGGGATTCTCACGGTACTAAGCATCCTCCCTGTTGACCAACCTAGCATCCAAGAGGTGACCTGAGGATCTATATATGGGCTTAGTCCCATTGTGTTGAGAGCCCAACACCTTCTCTTGGTTGAAGAGGAATATCACTGTGAGGTAGACATCTAGTTAGGCCAGCAAACGTTCAGGGTTAATCATTGTACTTGTTCACAATTTCTGTTTATTTATGCTTGCATACACAACCACAATGACATGAACTCTACCATGATGAATTCATAAACCATATTGCAGCAACCAAATACTAGAAAAAACAAGCAAACAAATACACCATACCAACTAATTAACCCAACTCAGTTCATGACGCTAAGTAAGCCTTAAAATTTACTAATTTACAATAAGTTCAAACAACTCTACAGTTTTTGAGGACATAAGTCCCTAATTGCTTCAACTGTGGGAAGTACTTGGGCTCTTCCCAGAAACTCATTGTGAGGAGTACCACAGGAACCGCAAAGTAGCTGGCCGTTGAGAGGAATTGCCAAGCGAAACGGGCAACGACCCCTTCCGATTGAGTAGAAGCACTTGTGAGGAACAAGCCAAGCGCTGTCTTCCAGCATTCTTGGTGACTGATTGACCACCTACGGCCAATAGGAAGCCACTAAAACTGGGGTCCAAATCTCATTACCACTAGTTTCACACATAAAATCAAGCACAATTAATCCTCCATGCTCTTCCTCACGCCTAAGAGGTGAACCACCACCATTCGGAACACTCGATCAACACTGTCAAAGCTGCTCTCAGCAATCTCCCACACCATCAGAGAGCCACACAACCTCTAAATCTGATTCAGATCCATATCAGTCTGAACCAAACCTGTACACCGCACCATCAAGCCCCATGGCTAGTGCAAACCCGGATCCATTTTCTGGCTTAACCTTAGCAAGTGGACCCATGTCCACATCACAACCTGTCACCCACAACTTGGCAAGTGGCCCAAGCATAGTCATGCAAACTGTCATTAGTCAGCTGCCACCACCTATAGTGACCAGCCAAGCTGGCCCACTTACAGCACATGGGGGCAGTGGCCCCTCCACACACACTGCCCCTCTTGCCACACAGGGGGGCAGTGGACCATCCACTTACATTGCCCCTACTGTCATACATGGGGGTAGTGTCCCCGACACTCATACTAGCCCACCCACAACACTTGGGAGCACTGGCCCATTCGCAATGGTGCCACCACAAGCACCCCTAGCTGTTCAGATGCACTATGCACCTGCAAATCCCAACACCATCGTAGCCCCATCCCACATTAATTTGGGGTCGAATCTGCCCTTCATGGCTCATCCCAACTTTCATGACTTGGCCATATTAACAAATGAACCCATCCACCACCAAGCGTTTTGGCCACCTATGCCAACTAAGCTGCCATCAAACATCCCCAAGTTTGAAGGCAAAGTCGGGGAATGTCCCCAAAACCACATAATGGCATTCCATCTATGGTGCTCATCCAATAGCATAGTAGATGACTCCATCAGGTGGAGGCTATTCCAACACACCCTAACAGGTGCTACATGCCAAATGGTACATTGAGCTTCCACAAGCCAAGTACTCGGACTTCAACTCCCTAGCCTTCATGTTCCTAGAGTATTTCCAACTCCCTAACAGATATGATGAGGGCATAGGGACTTCACTTAGTGAACCTCTTACATAGCATGTGAAATCGTGGGATATTAAAGAATACCCTTAATTTCGAGAGATATTGACCCAAACTCTTTTTGTTGAAACCCCCTCCCAATACTTAAAACCTCTTCCCCACCACTTTTTATACCTCAATTCTTATAAACCACCCTACCCACCCCAACCTTAAACCCCTCATCCCCCCAATACCTGCAATATATTGGTTTGATTTTTTATCATTTTAAAACCCACAATATGAACTAACGTGATAGGATATTGGCCAACAAGTGAAGCCCCCATGGATGAGGGGGTGGATATCCGTGGTTGTGGGGCCAGTTATTCATAGCTTGCCCTTGTTGGAGGGAGGCAGTCAACAATCAAACCCTCCCAACAATGCTGTGGTGAACCAGCCATCTCAAAAACCCCCACAACAAAATCCACCAAGACGCAATGCCCCATTGCGCACAAACCAACCATGTACACTCTGTGATGTTTATGGGCATTACACATTTGCTTGTCCCCTCATGGCTCGTGCTAAGCAGGCCATTCAAAATGAGGCCCAACAGGATGGCAATGTTGCCAATCAAGCCCAACCCAACCAGGAACCACAAGGACCTCCCCCCATGGTGCTTCAAAACCCACTGCTAGTCCAAGGATTGGTGGCAACCGCACCCCCTTCCCAGGACAATCCCAATGCTCCAGGGGCACCTCCCATGGTCGAAACAGGTGTTCATCACCTGCTAGCCATGACAACCGAAGAAGTCAATTTACAAACCAAATGGAATCAGTATGATACCACCACCGAACCTACTAAATCATCAGTAGCATCCACATCTAATACAGTCAACCTGCCTCTTCAGTTACCCCCCTTCCCACGCCCCCCATATGCATAGTGGCCAACAATGCCATAGCTAGAGCTACAGTCATCTATAGCATTGTGGATGATTTGGCCCAAACGCCAACCGCCATGTTCGCTCTTGAGGTACTTAAAATGTGCCCAATGCAGCGAAAAACCTTACTAGCCGTCCTAGGGGCAGTAGACCCCTTTGACTCCAAGTTGATCACATTTGACACAGAGAATGGGGAACCACACATGCCCTCTACTATCGTCTTTAAAATCCCGGTGTCAATCCAGAATTTGGTTGTGCACCGATGCATAGTGGATGAGGGGGCATCCACATGCGTCATGTCTACCTTGGTTTGGAAAAAGCTTGGATCACCAATTCTGCAACCATATTCCATGAATCTGAGGGCTTATTATGGACATCCCACTAAACCGCAAGGAATCCTCCCTCATGTCCCCATCACGTTAGTCGGGAAGATAGTCCTGATTGACATCGAAGTCGTCAACGCTCAACTGGACTACAACCTCCTCCTCAGGAGGAGTTACATGTACACCATGTGAACCGTCATGTCAACTGTCTTCCATCTCATGATGTTTCCCCATGAAGGGAATATTGTGATGGTTGACCAGCTCACCTATCATGATCCGCAAGGGTTAATAGTGCCTACCGACGTTATCCCTACCATCACCACCATTGAGCTGCAAGTGGTGACCACACACGCTAATGTCATCCTTGCAACCAACACTGTGGTTGAAAACACATCAGCCTATCCACCGTTGAATGTGGGCCCTGGGTTGTTTACCAATCCCACCATGACGGCTCCTTTCCCATTGGTGTCACCACCACCAACACAAAATAAAACTGTGGACTTGTGCATGGTCTCATCTAGCACCGCTGCACCCAAACAACAACCGCAGCCGCAGCCCCAACCACAACCACAACATTGTCTGTAGCCGCAACACCAATAGCAGCCGCAACATCACCCGCAGCAACAGCAAGGAGTTATCTAGGTGCATCTCCATTCCATACAATTCCCTTCCTCTTTCCCCCACCTGGTGTCATGAGAAAGCCGGGCATGGCCACCTTAATCCTACCCAACTTTACATTGGGGATCTAAGTGTGGTATCTTGATCCACCAGCTCAACCAGCAATGCCCCATGCTATTTTAACCCCGGTGCAACCTATCGCGATTGAGTCTCACCCTCCACCCAGTCCACACAAGCCAACCGCTGCACCTGCGCCAACACAACCCCAACCCAAAAGAGCCAGAGGAAAGAACACCAAAGCCATCGCAGAACCATGACAAGTCCAACCTTGTGCCATCTGTGAACAACAAGGCCATCCAACTCAAAATTTCCCTGAAATCCCAGTAATCCATGCGCATCTGGATGCCATGGATACGAACAAAAACATCCCTGTGGTTGAACTCCCAACCATGCTAGTAGTAAGGAACAAGGCACTGAGGACAAGCCATGCGTGCACCCTTTGTGGCTTGTATGGACATTACTCCCACCATTGCCAAGACTTACCCAAGTTTCAAATGTCTCTCACTGACCTCCGTCACCATTCCCTTGAGTCTGAGATCACCTTGATCAAAGAAGTCCATCCCCCACCACCTTCTTCAAACACCATGTCCATTTACATGATGTCCAGTTCTATAGACCCTCTTGTCTCCACCATCACAGAAGGTCCATCAGACCTGTCTCTTCTATTGTTTCCACAACCGCAGCTCCATCCACAGCTGCAACCTCAGTCGAAACCTCAACCTCAGTTACTAGGGAAACAATGGGGTTCATTCCCGCTCAACATGATCCTTTTCCTTTTCCCTTTCCTTTTCCTACCATCCGGGATCATGAGTAAGTCTGTCTTAGAAACCCTCAATCTATAGGATATCACAATGGGAGGTCCTATGTGGTTCCTTGAACCACCTACCCTACCTCTAAGGCCTTAGGATGTGTTGACTCATGTCCAGCCAATTGAGATGATGTTGCACCTACCTCCAAGTCCATCAAAGACTCCTCCTGTCTCTAGGCCTTCCCCTCTTCCTCCAACAGAGACTGGGGGCAAGGCCACAAAAAACACAACCAATACCATTTACATGATCTCCAGCACCATTTTTCCTTCCATCTCGTCGGTTGTGGAAGATCCAGCTGATCTATCCTGGCACCACTTATGCGATGATGGGGAGATCTATAAGACCGCCTTCAGTTTTACCCCATTCCCTTTAAACCATAGTGTGGAATCGGTTCTTCCCATGAAAGACTAGATTTTGTCATCCCTCCTTGCCAATGACCTTCATCTCAGCAAAGGGGCATACCTCTTCGCTGACTCAGACGATCAACTCTTGAAGAAGCCGTGCAACAGGCTCCACCTCAAGAGAGTCTATGCCTGATATAACCACTATGAGTCCCTTATAGCGTAGTTTTTTTTTTCTTTTCCCTTTCTTGTTTTTCAATGTTTTTTAGCACAAGTCAGGGGAAGCACCATCAACTACTAATCCAAAGTCACCTGGAACCAGTTCGAGACACCTCTCACACCTCCAGGATCAAATTTATATCTCTTTATGAGACCATCATCTCATGTATAATTAATCAATTTCGGGACCATTTCCCACAAGTCACCTTGATTTACGAGCCATGACATGATGATGCGAGTGTCTATGGACCAGTACTTGCATCACATTTCCCAATCGCAACTCATGCGAGTTCTTGGGCCGCTACCCATTAAGGACTGTAATTTTATCTTTTTTAACATATAATTGTCTTTTCCATTCACCGCACCTGACGCAGACATCTGTACCATCGTCCACAAAACAATTTATTTTTCTTACACGTATTTGGCATATAAATGCCTCCAGACTTGTACTCACATCGCATGTGGTCAAGTTCATCCACCACAACACACACGCACTCTCCCGACCTCTGTCGGAGAGCCTCCTCAGTTTTCATGCCTCTATCGCACCAACTCGCAGGCCTCTGTAGCGATCTATCCCACGCATGTATTGGTATGTTTGAGAGCCTTCTGCTCCATCCATACTGCATGGATGACCTTTAGACCTCTATCCACCATCCTGACATGGGGCACCGCATGTGCCACCATCAGTTGACCACATTGGAGTTTCGTTTAAGCTATTTTCTGACTCCTTAAAACAATGAAAATATTTCTGAGCGCAGCTACCTCCTTTCCCACTCACTAAAGTATATGAAAGGGCATCTACATCATCTCGTTTATCTCCTTTTCATGAAAAGGACCTCCTTGGCACACTCAGGCCAAGACTGTTCCCCTCTGCATACTTTTAGGCTTTCTCAGGCAGATGGACTGCACTTTACGAAAAATCTCACCACTGGTTATCATTAAGCTCTTTTATAGCCATCTCAACAAGAAAATATTGCCGAGCAAACTTGGTTTCGTTCATGCTTGTAAAAGTATATGAATGACTGTCTAGTTAGTATAGGTTTAAGCTTTTCCGGCTTGATTGGACTACCAACGGTAAAGAAGTCTCTCATCCCCTATAGGATGGGCGAGCTCTCCTATGTATACTTTTATTCTGTTTTCGGCATAGGAGACTACCAATGAAAAAGAGCCCCCACTGGAGTCTTCTTTTTTCTTTCAGAATCTCTAAAAGTGAAAGCACCATCGAGCATTTACCTTCTCGGGCTCGCCAAAAATCCATGAGATCGTACCATAATGGTGTCCCTAGACACCACTCCACAGAAAACAGTTTGGCAGCATCCCCACATTGGGTTGCCTTTTTTCAGAGTACTCTGCAATGTGTCTTCCTTGGATCCCATCAGTATCAAAAGTGTCCACCTCCTCCAAGTATTTCCCATCTGCAGCGACATTCCCAGTATTACAGCTATGATCCCATTCCCTTGAGTCAATTTCGTTTGCTGCCTGGTATGCCCTACCGTTACTCTGAACAAAGGAAGTTTGAGTCTCCCACTCCTCCCTTGCCCTTGTTCAATTCTTTCCCTTCCCTTCCCTCCCCCCCCAATTCAGTGAGTCAGTCTACATATTGCTTCACAACTTTCGGTTTTCTCCCTCATGCTCCTGGTCAAGGAAATATCATTGCCTTGACTAGGGGCAGGTCTCCCTCTATCGATTCCAACACACATATACTAGAGGATAGAGCTAGAGGTTGCTATACCTTGGTTTCATTAACCTCATTGATGAGTTCCTTAGACCACTTGAGAGGAGTCCTTCATGCCTCTTGGGATGGTTGTTTCTCACGTGCTCAACTTCAACTCCATCATCGCACTGTTGAGATTCATACAAGGTTTGTTCCACACAATATTTGGTTGAAGACCTCGAATGTAACCTAACTCTTGCACATTAGAGAGTCTACTCGAGGGATCTAAACAAGTTATATCCCTTGTGATTTCTGGGTTGCGTTGGAGACAGTGTTTAGAATCCCCAACAGTGCTTCGATATACCTTTATGATTGATGCAAGCATACTTGTACCAAAGAGACTCTAACTCTCAATCAGCAAGTCCATACAACTATGTACCGTTCTAGATCCAGCAAACCGTCAGTCATGAAGATATAGAATTCCATGAGAATGCCATGGGTCCAATATACCAGATCAGTATTGTATTCAGCCTCACATGGAGGCAACCATTATTGTAACATCAGTTGCATATGATCAAATCTTGTATTTTAGAGCATAGATCAAATTATTCTTTCGACATTGTCACGAGCATGGGGATGCCTACCTCGTCCATATACATGTCACACATTTATTGTATCTCACCCATTGATGGGAACCATATTAATACAAAAACCAAAATCCACCATGCCCCAGCCCCGGAAGAACCACCTCTACACAGCAAAATCCTATGATGTCTGTCAGCCATACGTTGAGCTCCTGCCATCACACATCAGAGGGCAATCTGTTAACCCAAAAATCCCCCACTAAGCTCTCAATGGACTACACCACCCAAGGACACCATCTGACGACCCTCCATTAGACCCCCACACCCTCAAAATAGCCTAAGGATGAAGAAAAGGGCTTAAAAACCCCAAAAAGAGCCCAAAATAGCCTCCTAGGATCTAAATTCCTGACCAAGGGCTTAAAACCCTAAAACCCCTTGGAAAATCTATAAAAGGAGGGTGGGGGATCACTCTCAAAACACTTCTCCCATTGGCTATTATTACGCTACCCATGGATGCTTTGAGACCTTTGCCTCTCAAACCACCCACACTCCCTCTCCTCCATCTCCATCCCCATTGAACCATTGCTCCCCAACAAAGAGAGGTGCTTCCACAAGCTTGGGCATGGTGGCTCATTTCCACCAGAGAAGGTATACCATGTTTTATTTATGTTTCTTAGTTGTTTAATATGCTTTGCTTTCTAACCCTTTTCCCCATTTGCAGGTTTTGTTTTTCTTTTTAACATTGTTTTACAGGTTTTTCCATTGTAGCTTAGGTTTATTTTGCAGGTTTTGAAGGCGGAACCCTAACCCGTGTTTGTAGAGGGGTTCATCACCATTTGCTTCTTCTTCTTGCTTAGACTAACTTAGTGTTAGTTTACTATTCTGTCATTTACATTTCTGTTTTGTTTTTCAGCATTTACCATTAGCAGGAACCTACCCTTCTGCCCTATAGGCAGAAGGGTGCCATTCTTTCCCCTGTAGCAGGGAGAAATCCTTGCTACAAATCCCACCATAGCAGAATTTCATTCGACTGAGAATCCACTGACTTAAGAACAACAAACTCCATAGCAGTAGGCAACATCAGTATTGACAAGATCATAAATGGTCCATAAGTTGAAGCATAAGAGTAAGAGAAAAGAGAATAAGAAAGAAGAAGAACAACATAAATAAAAAACACTGAAAACTATCCATCTTCATCAGCTGGGATCGAATTCTGTAGCCGAAACACCAAAGCTAAGAGATGGAGATATGGATAGACTCCTGGAAGCAATAACCAAAGAAGCATCAACCAGAAATCGAACAAAATAAGAAAGAATTGAAAAAATGAAAGCAAAACAAGTTGAATTCCTGACTAAATGCAGGACTTTGACACAAACAGTGATATCAGGGATGGCAGAGACCTACACCGACAAACCATTGGAAAAATCATACCAATTGTTTGAAAGTGCCATGTCGAACCTACATACATAGCTGTAGATTAAGAGAGACGAGAAAAAGGAAGAAACTTATGTGCTACTAAAATAGCAGTACACAACATTTTTCGAAGCACCTAATGTATTGTAGGACCACTTAGAAGAGTCTGTCACCATGGAAGAAGTTCTACAAAGTTGGTACACCCACTATGGACAAGTATTGGAAAAGCAGGCTGGACAAACCCATGAGCACATCCAGAACTTAGAAAAACAACAAGGTTTGGATGACACCATGAGAAGAAAAATACATGAACAGATCATATTATAAAAAACAAAACTAGAAAAGCTACAAAAGCAAGCGCATCAGTGGATGACCCAGGCACTTCCAAGCATAAGCACACTTGACAAGATCTTCCCATAGATGAAAGGATTGTTAGATACAGCAGATGAAAAGGCTCATTCATTGGGACCTAACTTGGAAAACATCACAGACTGTTCCATTCAAGAGAAGATGTTAACTCTATCGAGCCTCACAACCTTGACCATCGATATCCAAAACGCTCTATGCAGTTGGGCAAAGTTTCAACACCAACTGGCCATCGAAGTAGAAGCTATTGTATAAGTCTGTGTTCAGAAATGGCCATCCATTCGTCTACATAGCCCGTGAGGATGAAATCGAAACATAGTAACTACTTTAGACAAGCATATTTTAGAGTACCTCCCTTGTTTCTTCAAGACGAAGAAAGATTTTGTTCCTGGGGGAGATGTTGGAGGAGCTATTCGGTGAGCCGACTAGTCTAGTTAATCGACTAATCAAAGATTAGGTCGGCCTCCAAAGGTCATGTCAGTTGACCGAACCGACAAGTAGTTACTCATAACCATTTTGTAAATCATATATATTAGGTTGTTGATCTAATTAAGAACTTGGTTTAGTTTTGATATATGTATGGACCGTCATGTGATTCTATAATATAAATCTGTTATTCCATTACCTGTTTTTGTCTCTTGTTTCTGTATTTTTATATGATTCTTTATGTGTATTATTGGTAACCTTATGTGGTCTGTGAGATTACAACAGTATGGAAATCTCCCACCTAATAACCCTTCGATATTATAGCCTTCATTGGGTTTATCAAGACATTCTATTATGAAATCTCTATAACTTCCAATTTCTCTTTCTCTACAACTTCGGACCACACTAGGATCACCTATGCAACTCAATTAGTTGTATCTACACCAATTATGAGCTCAAATGATCTTGTTGTTCTCAGATGGTGTACATTGGTAATGTGAGTTATGATGGCTATGTTATGCTCTCTCCTATGTGCATAGTTCCACTAGAATGCATATGAATAATATGAGTGTGTTCTCCTATCAAATCCTTTTTTATTTCCTACACATAGATGATCAGACACAAATTCATGAGGAACTTGACTTTCGAGTGAATTAACTAGAACTCATATCCTGCCGTACCCATTGTAGCACTCTTTTGCATGCTTCATTAGCTCCCAAGTTTATTTTTGAGCTACCCTCTTACAAAAAAATTGAAGAACAATTACAAAATCTTACTTGGGTAGTTATTTTCCATTTATGGCACAAGGGTCCTCAAAGTGACACTTCAAAATTTTTGATTGGATCCTACAACCCCCCTTACGTCTCCATAGTGGATTCCATATCCCCTCATTCTTGTTGCCTCCATAGGCAACCTTGAACACTTTATTTGTATTATACATGTATTTACACATTTTCACATCTTCAATGGATTACTAGCACATGGTCTATGAAATACATCATACTGCCCTATATGAACCAACCATTCACTGATGGAGCCTTGGCCTTGAGCTCCCACTAGGAATTTTACATTGCATGTATACAATTTTACATATCAGTCAATATACACAATAGGGGTGAATTGAGGACTTTACAATATATGTATCTGTATATATATTAGTATGCATTATTGACATAAACTCATACAAGTCAAGGTAAAAGATTTCCCATAACCTAAAAGTGGAGGAATATTGTGGTCATTAGATTTGCTTTTGGTGAAAAATAAGTTGTTTCAAGTAATGCATCACATGTAAATAGGTGGAAAATATATAAATACATTGTTTTTAATTACCCAACCCATTATTATTTCATTGGTATGGTATAAAAAAAATTTAATTGTCCATATGACTAGCACGCCACAAGTAAAGTGGTTGGTGAACGTACATAGGCACAACCAACCACTTATTTTTTTGGATGTTAGCACTCAAAATTGCACCCTAGGTTATGGAGGGTGAATCCCAAGGTAACAACAAAACCACTTTAAGAAAGGAACCTGACCTCTTCCTTTCTAGAGAGGGATCTCTCGTAGATTTTTATCAGGGCGAGATACACAAACAAAATAAAATTCAGATGTGTGGGTGGTTGAAACAAAGCAAGCATAGATTGGGCTATGAATTCAACACATTCATGAATTACAGAACAATTTGTAGGGGAAATTCTACAAAGGAAAGGTAGAATTCAGTTATAGTAAAATAGCAGTTTGACTAGTGATAAAGAAGGAAGGATGACAATCCATAACACAAAGCATCAAGAGATGAATTTTGCATCAACTTTGGTTGAATGGGTTTTTGGATATCTATAACAATAGCTAGAGCATAAACCTATATGAATTCTAAGCTATTACACACTAGTCCAGATATGGAAGAAAACATAATGGCAAGTTTAACTGGAAGACATGAACATAAGAAAGGAAAGTACAGACTGTAGCTACGACATACAAAGGAATCTTTGCAGCAATGGGCCTGCATTCGGCTTTGTCATTTTATTTAAGGAAGATATAAATTTACATATCCCTAAACCTCACGGGTTCCAACCTCATCTTCCTCTATTAAGGGTATATTTATAGTGTTAACAAGATCCCAAGACCAACCTCAAACACCTAAAATTAGTTACAAAATTGGGGATCAATCCTAACAACTTATGATCTGGCAGATTCACCATGATCATTTACAAAATAGGAAAGCATGCTGGGATGTGCATGATGGAATAAAATGGAGAATTAAACACCTGGAAACCACACATGCCACGTGAAAACGATGTCTCAGAACCTCCTCCGATGTTTTGAAATAGTTTCCTTCATGCCTGCATCTTCACCTACGAAAAATCTTCTGGACTGTTGATATTTACCTGCTTAAATCTTGATCGTTCAATGATGTGACTCTTTAAGATTTCACAAATATGAAAGGTCTATTTATCCATTCTAGTTGGATCAGCAGAATCTACCATGGTCGTAGATATTATCTTCTTTAAATCTCAACCATCGAAATATGTCGATCTTTAAGCCATTCCAAAAATTTGAAAACTGATTTTCCATGGGCATGTTAGATCAGCAGAATTCACCTTTGTCGTTGATCTACACCAATATCAATCCTGGCCATTGAAACATGTAGGCCTTTAAATGAGTCCACAAATATGGAAAGTTATTTTCTTCATGCGAGTTAGATCAACGGAATGAATTTGCACTATATATCTTCATCATTCATTCATCTGAGTCATTGAAAGCTGTGGGGTATACCAAGTTCCGCATACCAAGAAGTCTAATTAACTTGTGCACATGTTCCCTTCTTCTGCACTGTCGATCTCTATAGGATTCATTTTTCAGTCGTTGATATGAGATCAGGCTCTGCACTGTGGAAAGAGGAAGACGATATCTCGACTTTTCATAACCAAGACTTCATATTTCCGCCTTTCCGCTTCCGCTCCTTTCTTTTCACACTGTTGATATGTGCGGGATCTCTATGAACTGTTGGATCCTGATCGAGGAAATATGAAATCAGGATTATAATTCTCAAGATCAAATTTCTTTTCCTTTTCCTCCCTTTCACCCCTTTTTCTTTTCATACCATTCATCTATGCAAAAACGCCCTGAGCCGTAAATATGGTGGATCATGGAAAGAGGAAATGGGGATTTGAACTTTTTGCAAAGTTTGATTTTGATATTTCTGCTCTTGGCTTTTCACTTCCTCCTTTTATTTCTGCATTGTTGATTTTTTCTAGATCTCTATGAACCATAGATCTTTCAGATTGTAGAAAGAAGAAGTCAAGTTTTCCAATTTTGCAACCCAAAACTTCACCTTTTTCGCTTCTGCCTTTCTGCTTCCGGTGTTTTCTTTCCACACCGTTGATCTTGGGAGAACACACTCTAGACCATTGATCTAGAGGATGACAAAAGGCTAAAGATCAACCTTTTATGGGAAAATTCTTGTGTTTTTCCATTTTCGATCTCTGCCCTTTTGCTCTTTTTCCATACCATCAATATTTAGCAGAAACAGTCTTAGCCATCAAATCTGGAATGTGGAAAGAGGAAGGAAGAATTTCTAACTCTCTATGAACAAACCTTTGTATCTTCTGCTTTCTGATTTCCGCCACTTTTCTTCTTGCTTTTTCCTTTCCCCACCCTCGATCTCTGCGGTAATGGTCTGAGCCATCGGATCTAGACTGCGGAAAGTGGAAGTTAGGATTACCACTTTTATAACCAAGTTTTTTACCTCTTTCGCACTTTTGCTCCTAACTTTCCTTTGGTGGAAATGAATTTTGGCCTTTGATTTTGTCCGCTACATATCCAAGCAATTGATTTGCTGTCGCCCTTCAACCTGGGGCAGATTCCTTTGTTCTTATTCATTAGCAAAGATTAAAACTAGATTTTTACCATTGCTTTGTATTTCCAAATTAGAAATGATTGTTTGAAAAACGTGCAGAATCTCATTAGCATTCATCAAGTTCATATGATAAGGAAACTTTCTAACCTCATTTCTCCATTTACTGGCCAAATCTCTTACCAATTACTTAGCCTAGAAATTTTGCTAAGAAATGGAACCAACTTGGGATGCTATCCTCCCTTTGAGGTAGCAAAGAGCCCGTAGACCACTTACGAAATCCATTGGGTGGATCCCACTATTTCTTGAAATCCCCAACATGCTTTGAAAAATAAAAAATGAACTGATGTTGAAACAAACTGAAAAATTAATGAAAGAAATGTTCGTCATTTCGATCGTATTCACACCTACCTACCCTACTTACTGAGAATCAGTTACCAATCAAGTTACTTATGACTTCAAGTGTATCCAATCAAGCAAATGATCCCATAAATAGACTTTCTCTTCATGCTTGATAAAAAAACAAAAAGGAAAAATTTAGTGGTAAGAGGTTATGATAAAGGGATTGATATTTACAGTAGAGATATAACCAGCCATTACCACTTCCAAGATTCTCCATGTATTCTACCCCTAGATCATGATAACCTGCAAAATTTTATGTTATTTGTTTTCCATGATTGAACTTCTCCAACTACCACTTCTCTAGCATCCTGCCAAACTGTTCTTCAAGAAAACCATGCAAGGAATGCTCTTGACCATTTGCAAATGAGACATCAACAACTTCATTCAAAATTTCTGAATTAATAACTTGATTCCTCTCATGTATTTCAAAAGGAATATCATTTTGTTCTTCATGTGCATTATTCAAGTAGTCATCATCATATATAGGCATGGTAAAATGTTTCTTAAAAATATCACTCACATAATTTTCAACATGTTCATTGCATTCTTCATAAGGAAAATTAGGATATCTCTCTTCATGTATACCACTGGGATGATGATCTTCTTGCTTATTAAAGAAAGGTTGGAATGCAAAGCAGATTCTAGTTGTTCATCTTTCTCATCATCCTCTTCTTGATTTAACCTCTCATGGAAAATTATTGTTTATTCCATTTGCTAGGATTGATGGAGTGATTGATCATATTTCTTATCTCCCACTTCTAAAAAAAGTATGGAATATTTCATTACCTCAAGAAATAGTAGCAAAGAAGGATACTGATCTTTAAAATGTTCATGGAATACTGTATGAAAGTATCTGAGGGAATATAAACTCCCTTCTGGAAGCCCCTCATACCATGACCTTGCATTTCCTTCTAAACTAGTCATGAACATTTTCATTAAAGAGTACTCATGCAATTTAACCCCCAGCTTATGTATATGCATATGAAATTTAAGCAACTGAAGGGAAGCATCATCACCCTTTTTATATTTGAATCTAGAAAAACATGTTTTCCAATCTATAGGAGGTATTCGATTCAAAAAACCAGGAATGGAAGCCAGATTCAAAGGAACATACCTTACAACCTGAGAATTCATCTTGATGATGGATAAACTGAATCAGTTCCTCAAACTTTGCAACCCCTTTTACAGTGGAGCTGCCATAGAACATTTTGAAAACAATGCTTTGTAGGTGGAGTCGCTAGGTGAAGGATGTACAATCTTCATGATCTCTGACCGTTGTTCACCATCAATATTCAGATCTAAAACTCTATCGTTCATATGTAGGGAAGATTCAAACCCTCCACCCTATATTAGTCCTTCTGGCCGTCGATCTCCCCAGTGGAGTCACCTTCTAGAATCTTTGAGTGGATTCTCCAAGGAAAATTTTACAACCTTTTTCAAATGCGGGAGTCTCTGTTTTCCCATAGAAACCCTTTCTTCTTGGAATCTTTGTTTTTTTTCCCAGGGATGATTTGCACTTTCGTCCCTATGAACGACGCCAATTTGTTAGAACTCGGAATCACACCCTAGGTTATGGAGGGTGAATCCCAAGGTAACAGCTAAACCACTTTAAGAAAGGAAGTTTTCCTCTTCCTTTCTAGAGAGGGATCTCTCACAGATATTTATTAAGGCTAGATACACAAACAAAATAAAATTCATATGTGTGGGTGGTTGAAACAAAGAAAGAATACATTGGGCTATGGAGTCAACAAATTCATGAATTATAGAACAATTTATAGGGGAAATTCTACAAATGCAAGGTAGCATTCGGTTACAGTAAAATAGCAGTTTGTATGTTGATAAAGAAGGAAGGATGACAGTCCATTAACACAGAGCATCAAGAGATGAATTCTACATCAACTTTGGTTGAATGGGTTTGTGGATATCTGCAACAATATACAGAGCATAAACCTATATGAATTCTGAGATATTACACACTAGTTCCATATATGGAATAAAACATAATGGAAAGTTAAACTCGAAGACATACACATAAGAAAGGAAATTATAGACTGTAACTACGATATACAAAGGAATATTTGCAGCAATGGGCCCGCATTTGGCTCTATAATTTTATTAAAGGTAGATCTTAATTTACATAGCCCTGAACCTCATAGGTTCCAACCTCATCCTCCTCTATTGAGGGTATATTTATAGTGTTAACAGGCTCCTCAGACCAACCTCGAAAACCTAAAATCAGTTACAAATCGGCGATCAATCCTAACAACTTATGCTCTGGCAGAGTCGCCATGATCATTTACAAAACAGGAAAGCATGTTGGGATGCACATGATGGACCAAAATGGAGAATTAAACTCCTAGAAACCCTACCTCCTGGGTGAAAATGATGGATCAGAACCTCCTTCGACATTCTGCAATGGTTTCCTTCATGCCTGCATCTTCACCTACAAAAAAACTTTTGGATTGTTGATCTTCACCTGCTTAAGTCTTGATAGTTCAATGATGTGGCTCTTTAACATTTTGCATATTTTAAAGGTTGATTTATCCATGCTAGTTGGATCATTGGAATCTACCATGACTATAGATCAGATCTTCTTTAAATCTCAATCGTCCAAATATGCCAATCTTTAAGTCATTCCGCAAATTTGAAAAGTGATTTTCCACGAGCATGTTAGATCAACGGAATTCACCTTCATCTTTGATCTACACCACCATCATTCCTGGCCATTGAAACATGCAAGACTTTAACCAATTCCGCAAATCTATAAAGTTATTTTCTCCGTGCAAGTTAGATCAGCGGAATGAATTTGCACCGTAGATCTTCATCATTCGTTGATCTGAGCCATTAAAAGTTGGGGGGTATACCAAGTTCTCCATACCAAGAAGTCTAGTTAAATCATGCACATGTTCACTTCTTTCACATTGTTGATCTTTGTAGTATTCATTTTCAGCCATTTATTTGAGATCAAGCTACGGGTCACAGAAAGCAGAAGACAGGATCTTGATTTTTCATAACCAAGACTTCATATTTCCGCCTTTCCACTTCCACTCATTTCTTTCTGCACCGTTGATCTATGAAGGAGCTCTTTGAACCCTCGGATCTTGATTGTCAAAATTGAAAATTAGGATTCTAATTCTCAAGATCAGACTTCTTTACCTTTTCTTCCCTTCCGCCCCTTTTTCGTTCCGCACTGTTGATCTATGCGGAAACACCCTGAGCCGTAGATCTGGCGGATCGCGGAAGGCAGAAATTGGGACTTGAACTTTCTGTGAAGTTTGATTTTGATCTTTCTACTCCTAGTTTTCTACTTCCTCCTTTTCTTTCTGCACCGTCAATTTGTGCGGGATCTCTATGAACCGTAGATCTTGCGAATTGCAGAAAGTGGAAGTCAGGTTTTCAAGTTTTGCAACCCGAAACTTCACCTTTTCCACTTCCTCCTTTCCGCTTCCTGCTTTTTCTTTTTGCATCGTTGTTCTTGGACGAAAATGCTCTGGACCATCGATCTGGCGGATCGTGGAAGGTAGAAGCTCAACCTTTTACGAGTGAATTATTATGTTTTTTTATTTTCGATCTCTGCCCTTTTGTTCTTTTTATGGACCATTGATTTGGAAGAAATGGTCTGAGCCATCGGATTTGGACTGCGGAAAGTAGAAGGTGGAAGTTCTAACTCTCTATGAACAAACATTGGTATCTTCTGCTTTCTGATTTTCACCACTTTTCTTCCTGCTTTTTCATTTCCGCACCATCGATCTATGCAGAAATAGTCCGAGTCATCGGATCTAGACTGCAAAAAATGGAATTCAAGCTTACCACTTTTATAACCAAAATTTTCACCTCTTCTGCTCGCAACTTTCCTTGGGCAAAAATGAATTTTGTCCTTTGATTTTGTCTGCTGTAGATCTAGGTCGTTCATTTGCTATCCCCCTTCAACCTGGGGCAAATTCCTTCATTCTTATTCATTAGCGAAACTGAAAACTGGAATTTTACCATTGCTTTGTATTTCCAACTTAGAAATGATCCTTTGAAAAACCTGCAAAATCTGATTAGCATTCATCAAGTTCATGTGATAAGAAAATTTTCTAACCTTTTTTCTCCATTTACTCGCCAAATCCTTACCAATTACTTAGCCCATAAATTATGCTAATAGTGGAGATGAATGGTTGTTAAACGAAGGCTAAACATTAATCTAATTACGAGATAGTCATAGTTGAATCCATTTATGGTATAACCTAAACATCAAACTCCTTAATATAAATATAAATATAATACAAACACTATTTAATAAAAATAAAAATAAAAACTCATATCCCTTTAACTGAACCTTATTTAAATTTTAATCAAAACGGGTTTAAGCATAACAGGATACGACGACCATGAAATGAATCACAAGTGTACACTTGTTACACTTGGGTTAATATTGTTGATCCACTCAAGGAAGTCCAAAATCTTAGATAATATATAAATTCCTATCCACTTAATAAGTTTATAATGTATGCATTTTAAAATTAATTCCAATTCTTTTAATAGTATATTGAAATTGCAAATATGTTTTACACATTTATGTTGATAATGGTAATGGTGTTTTCGATCTATAAATGACATTCTTAATAAATTTGTTTAAATAAAGTAATATGCTTTATGACTATTTGTTACTCAAGAGTATGGATGATAATCAATTTAGAGAAATATTTGAAAATTTATGAGTTCTAAATTTTTAAGAAATCTAAATTTAAGTATAAAAAATAAAGAATATTTAATTTAGATATTTTATATAATATGAATTTATGTAGTTTTTAATAACATTTTTTCTAATTCTATTCAATTTTCAAAACTTTTGAGATTTGAATTTTGTTAAAATTATGTACAACAACCTTTATTTAGGGGATAATAGATTTAACTATTAAAATATTTAAGGGGATAATAGATTTAGCTATTAAAATGAAGAGTAAAAATAAGTAAATGTAGAGTCTTTTATAATCAAACTAATTTCTCTTTGTTATAAAAAGTTTTGTCTAAACAAATTGATTCAAATAATCTTTAAATTTTATTATTTATTTATATATATATCTATTTAAAAAGAAACTATCATTTTTTTTATTTAAAAGAGAGTGTTCAACATTTGTTTTTTCCAAAAATATTATTTTCATAATATTAAAGTTAGAGTTTGTCCTTGTTAAGTGGATAGGCGTTTTTATTTGAGATATGAGGTGGACTACTTATATGTTTTTTTTTTATCTATGGACCATAAAAAATACTGATATTTAGTTGATGAATGGATAATTGGTAGCAATGCATGGATAACTCAAAAAATAATTGATAGTTGATAAATGGATAACATGAACAATGTGGATGATACCATGGAACTAACTAGAAAAACAACAGGAATAAAAAAAAGATTCCAAACTCTCTTGCATTCCATAACTATCTCTGAACCATTTGATAGCTATCCACATGATGCATCCACAAACTATATAGATGTGCTAATTTATATAATATGAATGCTTCCATTTAAATAACCATGTTATAAAAAATTAACAACTTATAATAAAGGATTCATGGTTAGTGAGAGAAAATACTTCAAGTAATACTAATTATATATATGATATTAGACATTTAACTAACTCTCAATCCTTTAGAAATCAATTATAATAATAATCCAAAAAATATTTTATTCACAATAAATTAGTTTATCTTAATATCATATATGTAACTTATAATTACTATTTAATTTTGTTAGAATATAATCCATTAGGGATTATTGTAAATAAATAATAAATAGGAATATGAATAGATGCGTAGGAAGATGAAACGGCTGGTTCTCAACCGCCACATTGTAATGTATAAATATTTTCATTTGGCTATGTAATACATCGAATCGGGAGTTATTACCAACAAGTGGTATCAGAGCGTTGCCATAACTCCTTCCTGTTGCCAGTCTACTCATTCATCTGCCATTTCCTCAGTCTGCAGATTGCATGCATTGGTGCATGCGCTGGCTGTTCTAACGCTCCGCTCAGCCCCATCCATCCTCTGCGTGATGTGATAATTCCTATGAGTGGCCTGCCTGTTGATTATTCCCTTGATGTTCCTTGCAATGTCTTTGCTGCGACATCCAAGTTTAAACTGCGAGCTGTGATATCAACTAATTGGTGGAGTTTAATTGGTAAGCCGTTTAGTGCAGAAGCTGTGTGTTTTCTCTTGAAAATTTCTCATATTGTATGAGAAAAGCGACCTCTTTGTTTAAATAGTCTCTTGTATTGAGAACTCGTAGTGCTGTAGAATTGAAGACTCCGTGAAGCATCTGTTCTCTGCCATTCACTTGAGATTCATTCCATATGCGTTTCTATATATTGTGAAACCCTAATTTCTGTTTAAAGTTAGTCCATGGTTGAATGGAAAATATGGTGACTCTATCGAGCTCCCTCGTGGATTAACGAAACCCTAGTTTGTTGGTGGATATCGTTGGTGAATTCTCCAAGGACATGCGTGTATCTGTTGGGTGACACGCAGCGTTGAGCTATGGTGACACTCTATGTTGAGGAAGTTGGCGTTACTGCAAGACCACTCAAAGAATAGGGTGTGCTTAATATCATTTTATTTTGAACTGCTACCGCGACCTTATAGCTTGATCTCTCATCGCTTCTCTCCACGTACCATCTCTCAATGAGCTACTGCGTGCTTGACCACACCTTGTGAAGAGAATGCTGACTATGTGAAGAATGATCGTTGGAAACTACAACCCTAATTTTTTCAGAACTGTGCGCTGGAGAAATCATGTAGTGCTGCGAATTCATACAAGGACCATGATATCCTGCTGCTGTGTGAGCATCACCGTGAAGACTGCGTTGAAGAATAATGCTGCATTGAAGAGTTGAGGCCTATTACTTCTACGTGAAGGCGTTGAAGGTTTCTGCGTGAATGCGTGGAGCGTGGAGATGAAAGGGACACAGTTGTGCAGCAAAATCAACAACTACGTCAGGGATTGGAATCAATGCGCCATGGAACTGAAAACACCAAGCCTCGTTTTGCCATCCTGTTTTGTTTGGTTGTTGGTCTTCTAGGTATTCTAGTTGGTTACCTTGTTAATACATAGATTTGATGTAACCATTTGCGTTACAGTTAGAAAGATCAACTGTTTGAGGTGCAAGGGCTTTGTTTGAAAGTTTTTTTAAAAGCATGAAGCATATTTGGTAACCTTTGCGTTAGGTGTTGCTGCTTGAATATGCCATCTTTGTTATGAATGCTATTTTTGAGCTCCAGCATGTTTAATGAAGCTCAGACAATGTCTATGAGTAGTTGCATTACTGTTGGGTAGTCGTGTAGTCTGAACACCTATTTGGTTAGGTTTTGAGTTCATCATATCATAGAAAGTGTGCTAGGAATGGAGTCATGAATACTTTTTAAAACCAAGCAAGGCTCGAGTTTGTTGTATGAGATGTATATATGCTGCTTATTAAAGAGGCTCGTGAGTGATGTATTGGAGCTGTGAGATAAAACCTATATCTATATGAATGAACCTTGAAACCTGAACTTGGCAAATGAGCTATGACTACTGCGTTTTACTTGTACACTTTGTTGTGTATTTAATGAGCTCTTGGTTGCTACTTGATACTGTGTGGAAGATATATGTGATTGCTAGTGTATACATGCTGATGTCAACTTCCTGAAATGCTGCTGAACCTATGGAGTTGCCTACGAAATCAAGAGAGCCTGTGTAAATTCTGAATACTGAGACTGATATATTGCATTGTGATACTG
>LPNX010531871.1:0-30854 GCA_001517045.1 Pseudotsuga menziesii | reverse complement strand
ATATATAGATATATATTATTGCATTAGTGAGTAGAAAAGGTTTGTTACAAAATGGTATCAGAGCCAAGTTTAAACACTTAGACCTAATGGGACATCACATAATTAGTTTCTTTTGTTCCATTTTTTTTTAGGCTGAACATATAGCAGGTAATATGATTACCGAAAAATAACAAACAAGTGAATATTGTTACATGTGGGCATAGTAATGGTTGAACTAAAACCAAACATGGAAGAAGAAATAGTACCTGAAGGTATGCTAGTATTAGAAAATGCAAGTTTCTACGTGGAACTTGAAGCAAAATGAAATGCTAACATTCAACCAGAAATGTTATAAACTATGATAAGTTTGAAGGCTGATTTGGATAGAGTTAAGGAATATAATATTAAATTGATCAATGCTAAATCCAATCAAGAAAAGATAAATGAATTAATATCAAAACGTTTGACGATCCACAAAAAAAACAATGGTAAAAATTCTTGCAGTTTGGGAAGAAAAGAAAGGGAGATATAAAAGGGCAATGAGGAAACTATAGATAATATCCATACATGACTACACAGGAATTAAAAAAGGTGATGAAACAAATTACAATAAACAAAAGCAAAGACTTGTAGAGTTATAGGGAGAATTAAAAATTTGAGACCTCCAATGGTCGATTGGGAATCTGAAGAGGCAATTGAAGCTTGGTTACAGAATATCGAGTGATACTTCGAAGTTTACAGATATGATGATAACTTGATAGAACGGTTAGTTATTTTAAAGTTGAGCGAAAAAGCTGGTCTCTGGTGGCAGGAGGATAAACGTGTAAACAATATACGTAGTAAGGGGTTAAGTTGGAAAGTTTTTAAAAAACTATTCAAAAATAAATATATGCCAGAACAATATTATGACTAGAAAGCCAAGGAATTCAATTATTTAAGACTCGAATTGTTAACCATGGAGGAGTTCGTAACTAAGTTTGTAGATTTACAACGTTATGTACCTCACTCAAGGGATGAAAAAACTAAGGTATGTATTTTTATTACTTGTTTACCCCCTTCTTATAAGGAAAAAATCGAGTTTGATATGCCTAAGAATATGGATGAAGAAATTAGAAAAGATAAATTGTGTTATCATTTATTAAAACAAAGATCAGAATTAAGCAAAAATTGTCAAAGTAAGAAAAATGAAAAGATGGATCAATGTAGAAAAGGATTTAAACCCTCTCCTTTCATAAAAGGAACAAGAAGTCAAACATACAACAACTATAATAGAACATGTTCAATCAATAACAATGGGACAAAAGGTATAAGAACTTTCAATAGCGGAGGGAGTAACTATACAAAATAAATAAAATGTTGGGGTTGTAATGGAGCTCATCTGTACAGAAATTGTCCTCGCAATCCCAGTAGAAAAATGGCTCCTGTAAATTTGGTGCATGAATCATATACTGTCAATGACATAGCAAGGAATATACCCAGAATCAATGCTACTCTAGAAGACCGGCAAGGACATCAATCACTATGTTGGAGGTAGAAGGTAAAATTTTGAATACACTTGTTTCTATACTCATCGATTCAAGAGCTAGTTTAAGTTACATTGTGCCTAGAGTAGTCGAAAAATGTAAACTTGTTAAGGGAAAACAAAAAAAATGCATGGCTGGTGCAATTGGCAACAAGGGTAAAACAAAAAGTTACAGAATCGGTTAAACATTGTAGGTTGAGTTTTGATGAAATGGATACCTCAGTTAACCTAAATATAATTCCTTTTAGATCATACGACATTTTAACTGGCATGGAGTGGCTAGAATATCACAATATGGTTATTATATGTTTACACAAAAGCTTTGATTGTGTGGATGAGGAAGGAATCTAATATACTATAAATGGAATTTACAGACCCATATCTACACGACAAATTTCAACAGTAAAACTTAAGAAGTGTATTAGAAAAGGGTGCCAACTTTATGCCATTAAAATCATGGAAATTCAACTTGAAAAGACAAAAACAATATTGGAACAATTCCCTATTCTTAAGGAATTTCAGGATGTGTTTCCTGATGAAATACTAGGTTTGCCCCCAAAGAGAGATTTACCCTCCACTATAGATATAATACCTGTATTAACACCTATTTCATGAGCTCCCTACCGTATGAGTATTCCAAAATCACTTGAATTAAGGATGCAATCTCAGGAATTAGTTGACAAAAAATACATTCGGCCTAGTGTGTCGTCTTGGTGAGTGCATGTTTTGTTTGTTAAAACGAAAGAAGACACTTTAGGAATGTGTATAGACTACAAACAGATAAACAAAATGACGATTAAAAAAAGGTATCCTTTACAAAGAATTGATGATTTGTTTGATGAGATTGGAGGAGCCAATTTTTTTCAAAAATTGACCTCAGATTAGGATATCATCAGGTGTGGGTAACGGAAGAAGACATTCATAAAACAACTTTTTGAACCAGATATGGACATTATGAGTTTGTGGTAATTCCTTTCGGATTGACAAATTCCCCTGCAACATTAATGAATATTATGAATAATGTATTAAGTAAATTCTTGGATAAATTTGTAGTGGTGTTTATGGATGATATTTTAATTTACTCAAAAAGTGAGAAGGAGCATGAGGAACATTTACGATAAGTTTTACAAACACTACGAGACCATCAATTATATGCAAAACTTAGTAAATGTGATTTCTATAAAAGAGAAGTACAATCCTTGGGACATGTAATTTGAGAAGAAGGTGCACTAGTTGATCCTGCTAAAATTAGGGCAATACTGGAATGGCCAGTACCAAAAGATGTACATGATATTAGATATTTCATGGGGTTAACATGTTATTACCGCATATTTATAGAAATATTTTCTAGAATAACTTATCTTATAAAAACCCTTCAAAAGAAAGGTAATCATTTTATTTGGAGTCAACAATTTCAAGATAGCTTTGATAAATTGAAACATTTATTGACAACGACACCGATATTAATAATTGTTGATCCAAACAAGGACTTTGTAGTGTGCATTGATGTAAGTAAAGAGGGTTTAGGAGGGGTTTTAACTCAAGAATGTCATGTAATCTATTATGAATCCAGAAATTTAAAAGAGCAATAAAAAAATTATGTAGTACGTGATATGGAATTGGAAGCCATTATTCATGTTCTTAAAATTTGGTGACACTATTTGATAGGAAATAAATTTTTGTTGCTAGCTGATAATATAGGGTTAAAATACATGTGTGATCATAAATCATTGAATTCTCGCCAAGACAGATGGGTTGCATTCTTGAGTGAGTATGACATTGAAATTAGACACATAAAAGGGAAGGAAAACATAGTAGTAGATGCATTAAGCCGACAAAAACATGGGATACATTTTGTACTAGTTAGTGAATATGAATCAAAATTTAAAAATCTATTGAAAACAATGTCAAATTGTGATGATGAGTATAAATAATTAATGGAAAAATGTAAAAACAGAGTTGCTGATAATAAGGATAACATATATCAAATTGATACAGAACGATTTTTTCATTTCAAAAACAGAATTTATGTACCAAATCAGTATAATATTAAACATATCATTTTCAAAGAATTACATGATAACCCTTATGTAGGACATCCTCAATATCAGAAGCTTATAAAAACCCTAAAGAAATATTTTTATTGGCCTAATATGAAGAAAAAATTTGTTTAATATGTGGCTATGTTCTTTACTTGTCAACAGGTTAAGGCTGTACATCAACATCTAGCTGGACTATTGCAGCCTATACCTATTCCTAAATGGAAGTGGGAAACTATAACTATGGATTGCATTACGGGGTTACCAAGAACCAAGAAGAAAATTGATTCCATACTGTACATATTCATCTTATTGATATATTCTTTTTTTCCTTAATAGGAAAAATCTTAGACAATTTTATAATTCGTGGAGTTTCTTCAGTACCTATATTTTTTCCTCAACAACATTATCAACAGGTTTCACTTTTGGATCTTTAGCAACATCATTCTGGTCAAAAAATTTCTTTAAGAGAATCAGACCTATGGGGATAAAATTACTCTTCAGCTGAATTATGTCCTTTCCCCTAACATGCTTTTCAACTTTTTATTTTTAGCTTTTCCATCTTCATTATGTTCATAATCTTGGAAGCTCTCTAAATTTGCATTTTCTGTGTCATTCTGGGTATTTACAAATTCATCAGATAACTCCAAAAATCTTTTTATCTGCAGATCATCATAAAAAGCTTGCCAATATTTGGAATTGTCTGGTATGGAAGGTCTATTTATAACTTCAACTTTATATTTTTTCCGAGAATAGAGGAGAGTTTTGAATTTACTAGCAGTTTTAGCTAAAGAATCAACCACTCCATTTTCTCTTCTGGGAATTACTTTGAATTTGTGTTCTGTAAAATAATTACCAAAGATATCCCATACCTCATTTCTATAAGCCATCATCCTGGGATGTTTTGTTTGATAAATTCCATTCACTTGGTTTACTACAAGTTCAGAATACCCAAATACCTCTATTCGTTTAGCTCCCATCTCCTTTAAAGCATTCAAACAAAGTAGCAGAGCTTCATACTCAATCGCGTTATTAGTACATTCAAAATTCAATTTATTGGACAAAGCTTTGAAATCTCTATTTGGAGAAATAATGAACACACCAGCACCAGCACCAATCTTACTTATGGACCCATCAAAATACATAGTCCATAAACCTTCTTCATTATGCTTCTTCTCTAAAGTTTCTTGTCTTTTTGAAAACTCTTCATCCTCTTTAAACTCTATTTGTATAGGAATTTCAGGATTAGTTTGAGGGCCATCATTAAAACATATAGAATATCCTAGATCAGTATCAACAACGTAAATGGGATGGTTTTTAGGTTTATCTCTACAGCTGACCACATAATCCAATCTTTTCTTTCTATGCAATCTTTTGTTTCCTCTAGATTAAGGAATGGTGGCATATGTCATATCCATTTGCAAAGTTTCCTTCAATTTTTATGCCCAAGACCTTAACAACAACATGCCAAACTTGGGAGGTATATCAACTACCACAACATCCATGACAATGATTTTGGCTGGCACCTGTGTAAGGGTTACCACCATGTCTTTTATCAACCCCAGACATGTTACTTTTCAGGAATCAAAAGAATGCAGGTCTTTGCAAGGCCTAGTAATCTCCAACCCCAAAATTTCCACCAGTACCCTAGGCATAATATTATGAGATGCACCAAGATCTAGCATAACATTGTGCAATATCATATCATGTACATTTAGACTCAAATAAAAAAGGAGGAGCCTCCTCATCATCTGTTTCTTCAATTTTGGGCCTAAGGACAATATTTGCATAATCATCTGTCACTTCTAAAATAAATGGGTGATCATCTCCTTCATTCCTGACCAATTTTGTAATCTTTTCCCTATATTCATTGTTCCTCAATAGCTCATTTAAAAGAATTGAAATCTTGATTTTTTCTAATTCAACTTGCAAGTTGAAGGATGAAATTGGTTTTTCTTCATCAATTGGCATTGGATGCTTGTTCTCTTTTGACTTTTGTTCTGTATTCTCAGAATTTTTGTGTACATGGGTATCGTTTTCTTTTTATTGATTTTTTTTGCTAGCAGAAGGCTGATTTTGATTTCGCCTTCCTTTATTTATGACTAAATCTCTACTTCGCAACTTTAGCTTCTTTTTAACATCATCAATGGAATTCTGATACCCTCTGAGATACTATTCTAAATCTGTCATTGAAATAGTACTTTCATCATCTTGAGCAAACATATTATGCTCCTCCTCAGGAAGGTATATCGCAGCAATAGTATCATCAAAGTGATGAATTTAATTTTCAATTGTATCTTCTTCTTCTTCCCCCTCATCAACTAAATTCTATGGAAAAGGTAGTATAATGTTTTGATCATCACGATTCCTTTAGTTTCTTGGAGGAAGAGGTGGTCTTCTAAAATTGGGATTTCTGATATGATTTTTAGGGTGCTCTCTATTTGGTGGTCGGTTATCTAGAGACAACCTATCCTTTAGTTTATCCATATTCTTTATCATTATGTCAAATTTGACATCACTTGTAGAGGAAGAGGCAAAAGTAGATGGTTGATTTTCTTGTCTTCTCCTATATGCCTCTACTCTATTCTTTAGTTTCCTTGAAGCCATTAAGTTTGTCTCTACCTCTAGTGTATCTTTAAACCTAGCAAGAATACTAGCATACTTTATTTCTCTTAACAACAATGCAAAATAACTTTCAAAAGAATCTGCATAATGAAGCTCAGAAACACCTACTAAGGGTTTAATGTCAGCTGAAATAGAATTATATACCCTCATAAATCTACTAGAAAATCATTACAGGAATTTTGAGGTCTAAAATGGGCCTCCTAAGGAAAATAATAAAATAATATTTATTAATTTTGGAGGAAAAAAGAAAAAAAACTACTTTTTGTGTTCGTATTTTCGACATATATCCTTGTGTTTTTACTCAAATATCGATCGAGAGAGCTCGTTGGATGCGGAATTTGATTCTATATCCAACGAGTACCCACATTGCATACTTTTGATGGACACCTCTACCCCAAAAAAAAAACTTGAAAAAACATGACGATGAAGTCATCATCACATTTTTTCAGGTATTTCTTGTTTTTCGGGTAGAGGGGTCCATAAAAAGTATGCATTGTGGGTACGCGTTGGATGTAGAATCAAATTCCGCATCCAACGATCTCTCCCGATCAAAATTTGAGTAAAAACACAAGGAGATATGTCGAAAATATGAACACAAAAAGAAGTTTTTTTTATGACAAATATGTTAATACAACCATTATGGTTAACTCATTTTATTGGAATTCTATTGGTTCTTGAATTCCAACTCACAAGAACTTATTTTTGGCATGTTTTGTTATAAGGCCCATTTTAGACCCCAAATTTCCTCTAATGGCATGCACAGACTCAAAGTTCCCTTTCTTTAAATTGTTGTATTGTTATAGTATTTGTAAAGGGCTCTTTTTTCTTCCCACCTATCCAAAAATAGTGTTTTAAAGGCCTCAAAAGTGGGGATATATCTTGTTGGTAAGTCCTTGAACCACTATTTTTCCTCTCCATACAAACTCTGAGCAAACAATCTCATCTTTGCATCATCATGACCAACCTCCTCCAGATCAATGAAATCCTCAAACCTATCCATATGTTGTCTTGTTGTAAATATTATCTCCCCATCATATAAGGAAATTCTGTGTGAGTAATTGAAAGGTAGGTCATGCAAAACAGTTGGAAAAGCAAAGGGTGCAAACTTAACTGCCATTTGTTTGGGTGGGTTTAGTATAATAGGTGGGTTTTGCAATATAGGAGGTTTGTGAGGAGCGCTGTGAACAGGGCTTGAAATATGTTGCTAGTAAGTTTGAAAAATAAGACTCCTTTCTTCAACTTTTAGAGGGTTTTGTAAATTCAACCACAGAGAATCTAAGAGATATGACTCAAGTCTATTTGGATTAATCTCTGTATGTTTTAATTATGAATTACATTTATATCTTAACAAATATTTCCCAACATTCAATCCCAAATTCAAATATTGAAAACTATAAAAATATTCTTGAATTAAAGACCTTTCAGTTTGAGAAGTGTTAGCTTTATTTTTTCCAATCCTATGTCTAAACAAGTTTTCTGGGTTTTCCACACTTTGTAAAATTTCAGTATTATGATTACCTTGTGTGTGTGCTCTCCTAGAAGCCAGGATGCCTTCTGAAATCTTGCTCGAAATGAATATGGAGTCGCCAGGGAAAATGCACAACCTTTTTTCAAATGTAGAAATCTATGTTTTCCCACAGCAATCCTTTATTTCTTGGAATCTTGCAGTCTTTGTTGTCTCTATGAGGTCTGATTTGAACTATCATTCCCCGGAAATGGCGCCAATATGTTATCACTCAAAATATACCTTAGGTTGTGAAAGGAAATATCAAGGTAACCACAGAACCACTTTAGGAAAGAAATTCAACTAAGTTTCTTTTAAGAGAGGGATCTCTCGATGATTTAATAAGGGAAATACACTTAGGGCAAGTAAACATTGGGTTATGGAGTCAAAATATATATTATCAATCACAAAGCTGTGCGCATGGAAATTTTAACAAAGGAAAGATAGTTATTCAGTTACAACCAAAATGCTTGAGTTTGGTGTAAAAGAGGGAATAATGAACAGTCCATTAACATGACCATCTATCAGAGATATATCCGTTGCTAAATTTGGAGGAAATGTTTGGTGAGTATCTGAAACAATAGTCAGAGCATATAAATATGAATTTTGAACCATTACACACTCATTTCAGATATGAAAGAATACATAATGAAAGGAAATAACACGAAAAACATTCACAACAAGAAGGGAAAGACAGAATGTAATCATAAACAACACATGAATCTCTGAATAAAAGGCCAACTTGGGCTCTGTAATTTATTAAGATAAATATCAAAATACACAAGACAGTTATCACGGGTTCCAACCCTTTTTCCATAATATTTAGAGGTACTTATACAATTTCTCCATGAGTTGAAATAAAACTAACTGCTAAAAATAGGCATAACTTCCTTTACATGTGTCATTTGACACTTATTAACTACTAACAACTTCTAGAAAATAAACAAATTCCAAATCACTACTCTTCAATGTTCAATTCTTCATGGGTTCTCCCAAACTTTTCTACTGTCTTCCATTGGTCTATCGACAACAGTTCCAAAGTGGACATCTCCTTTTCCAACACGTGCAATTCTATATGATCCATTTAAGAATAATTATGTACATATGCATACATGCTTCTTTAAAAGCGAAAACTGTTTCAAATTCATCAACCACTTTGTCAACAATCGTCTTTCCAGACAACGATTGGTTCATATCAGCGAAATTGGTGTGATCCAATATGCATTGAATCAACCTTTCCTTTTACTCCTTCTGATTTAATATTGTGCCATTTAATTCCCAAAAGAATGGGAGTCCTTTTTTAAATCAGAGATCAAACATATCTCTGAAGAGATTCAATTGATGTGCCATGATATCAATTTTGGCCTGAACTATGTCTAAATGATGATATTTGTTCACTGCATTCCTGGCCCAAGTTATAATATTTTTTTTGTCCTTGATATTTGCATTTTTCAAATTATCCTCTGTCAAGCCATTCAAAAAGTTGATCGCATTATTGGCATAATCAACTGGATTTTTATTTAATTTCTCCCTGGATGATGTCATAATTTTCCTAGATGACTGAATCACAACCTCTTTATCCAATACATAGTCAAGGTAGGGTCTGAATTTTCTTGCTTCTGCAATGATAACATCCCAAATGATATGTTTTTCCCCCTACATTGATGATTGACATGTTACATGTTTCATGAGCTTGTCACTTTTATTTTGTAATTCTTTTCACTTAGCCTCCCAAGTGCGACATTTGGCTTCCAAGGTCTTTCTCTCTTGTTCACTTTTTACTGCCAGGTTTTCCAAATTTTTATTTTTATTCTTTAATCCTACAAACTCTAAATATTTCAGGCTAACCTGTGACATGGCCTGGAAAATATTTTTCTCACTGGATTTACTGGTTTGCAATTTTGACAATTTCAAGGTATCTTTCAACATATCAGTAAAAAGAATATCCCTTGTTTGATTGTGAAGATGTATCATGTGAGGGATAGGGATGTTTTCCAAATCCATCTTCATTTCAACAACCCTGTTCTTGGTTGCTAAGGCTAGGTTTAAAGTATTCTTGGAATAATCTCTAACAAAAATACGAGATACATCTTAACTAGAGATTTTCCTTACTTCCGAATACAACTTTAAAGACTCTTATGAAGATATGTCTTTAGTCTCTTTATAGTTCTCCAATAATCCTATCTTATTTTTAAATTGAGATGTCGAATCAACTGGTGTATCAGCAAATGCATATTCCTTCACCTCAAAAGCAGGCCCTATCACTTTCATCTTTTTCTTACCTCTGTCTTCTTCTTTAGGTTGGACAAGTTGTCCTTCTGATTCAATTATTTGCTTCTTCGGAATCCTAGCACTATCCTCCTCTTCAGTATCCATGGCATCTGAAAAATATCTCTTGTTGGTATGTTCTAAAAAGCTGACTAAAGATGTGATTTTTTCAGCTACTAAGAAGAAGTGTCAGGTTGTAGTGAAGTAATTTATCTTACAGAAGAAGTTGAATCTTCCTGCATATCAGTATCCTTTTGAGTTTCATGGGGATAATCAGACCAATTTGTGGCCAATGATAATCCAACCACCTTATCATGCTCAAAAGGATTCCTTTTCAAAGCATGTATTTTGTTTTAAATAACATGATAGGGTTCATAATTAATATCATTTTTTGTCAAAAACCCCATCTCTTTCAGCAAACTCTCGATCATTGGAAGAGCAGCTTTATTTTTTATGATAAAAGGTTCTACAACCCATGGATATCTGATCTCATTAGACTTCTTGAAATTTGAAAAATGTTCACTGTCCACTATCAATTTTTGTCTAATCAATTCCAATGAAAACACTCTAAGACTAACAAATGTAGGAAATAAATAAGGCTGAGGAACAAAGACATACAACCTAATCATTGTCCCTTGCTCAAACATAAACCAATCACCGATCCTTTTCTATGGAGAAAACTACAATATATTTTTCATTTCTAGCAATACTCTAGAAAACTTCTTTTGAAAAATTGCACTGTACACTTCAGACATGAGGAAATTCATAAATTTAGTGTAATCCCTTTTCATTTCATCAGTAAGTACCATCTATGGTAGCTGTAAATTATCCTCATTGAATGATAGAAACATTTTCAGTAAATAGGACTGAAATATGAAAGTCTCGGTCTTGTGGAAATCCATTAACTAAGAATGAATGTTCCCAGCCAAGAATTCATCAAATTTAAGGCATGAAGTTTTTAATAACTGATTGGACTCTACAAAATCAACTTGAAAAGTACTCAAAGAAAACAATAGACTCATAAGGGGTTCATTGATATACTTGTCTGTATCTAACCCTAGGAACTGACTCATCAAGGTTACAATACACTGGGTTTCTTCATTGAAAATGTTTGCATCCACAAGGAATCGAAGGTTTTGTAGCTGGACATATTGTTTGAAACAACTCTTGAAGAATTCTTGTTTCTTCTCTATTGCAGACTCTCTAAAGTATTGTACTAGACTCTTCACTATATTCTTTAGACTTCAAGGTGAACTCATCAGGACTGACATGGTTTTTCTAACAACCAAAGGACTATGAAGACAAAGGATTTTTGAGTTGCTGATATCCATTATTGATCTTTCAGAGAGGGAATAATTGTTAGCACACCAATCAATGAACTCGAGGCAGCTTAGGGTTTGGTTGGTAGTAAAATAATGAACATAGGACTGGTAGACATTAAGAATATATGCTCATTTATCCTTTACAAGATTTAGCTTCTGTTTAACAGTATCAACAGGTCCATCATAGCACGATGGTGTCAAAAAAATTTGCATCTTTATCTTTGAATAGTTCCTGAATTTTATGGTATTCTAAGTTTTGAGCTCCTACATTCTCAACTTGAGTCATTTTTAATACTTTCAATGTGAATAAAAGGCCTACCTAGTGTATTAACAAGTGGCCATATGACACTATGTGAGTTGGCTGCTTCCACACAGTCTTTCACTTTCGTTTTCCAATGCAGAAAAATAAACTAATGCCCTAATTCCACGTGCAAGGTACTTTTATATTTGTTTTTATATTCATATCAGTCTTGCACCTTCTACAGTAGAAAAAATTCTCGGCCCTCCATCTTGCATGATTTATTTTGTGCCTTCAATCCTTTTTCCAACTTAATCCTCTGCTTCTCTCCATTACAACGCTACCTCCCTTATCCTTCCTACAGATCACAATTTCAAATTAAACTATAGCCATTGATCTAGAGATAGATCTTTATAAGTTGTTGATCTTCATCTATCTTAATCAACTTCATAGATTTCCTTCCATACTCAGAGTGAGCATGTTGTAGTTGCAAAATGATTTTGGACCCTAGATTATCCCTGGATCTAATCTGCACCATTCATTTCCTATACCCTTTAACTCCATTTCATAGTCCACCAATTTTCTTGTTCCTTGCACCTTCATCTTGCGAAATCACTTCTTGCTGTAGATCTCTATCTGCTTAGATCCTTACCATTTATTTTATCTCCCCTTTACCTTCATTTCACAACCCCCATAGTTATATTCTTCCTTGCACTTTAAAATTGCAAAACGATCTTCAACCATAGATCTTAATCTTACCCGCATCTCAATTGTCTAATGGTGCGGTCCCTACCAGATTTCACAATTTTTGAAATTTCTTTCCTCCATGCATCATTGAATTGCGAAATGATTTCTAGTCCTAGATTGGGTTTAAATATTAATTTGATCCGCCGGAAGATAAATCTCCTACCCTATTTCGCCATATTCCCACATGACTTTCCCCTCTCTAGTTCTCATTGTGAAATGATACTGGACCGTGGATCAAGAATCTGTCCATATCTCCACCATTCAAGTTTGTTGGGCCTACCGGATTTCACAGATCGAAAAAGTTCATTTACTCGTGCATGTTGTGCCTGCGAAATCAATGTATGTCGTTAATCTATCTCCACCCAAGATCATAGCCATTAAAATATGCGAGTCCTACATGATTTCACAAATTGATAAATCTAATTAT
Organism: Pseudotsuga menziesii; assembly: GCA_001517045.1. NCBI lineage: Eukaryota > Viridiplantae > Streptophyta > Pinopsida > Pinales > Pinaceae > Pseudotsuga > Pseudotsuga menziesii. The sequence continues at coordinate 18,183 of LPNX010531871.1, read as the reverse complement.
CACGTGCAAGTTGTCACTATGAAATGAATCTCCATTGTAGATCTTCAACATTATTTCATCCCGACCGTCGGAACATGTGGAGCCTATGGGATTTCACAAATTTGAAAATTCCATTTCCTTGCACATGTTGATATTGTGAAATCCATTCCAACCATAGATATTCAACATCATATGATCTCAACCATTGAAATATAGAGGGCCTACAGGATTTCACACATCTGAAATATTAATTTCTCCTTGCATGTTCGCTCAACAAAATCTCTGTCCTACGTCGATCTGTCTCCATCTATCCATCCAGTGGCTGATATTTCCTACAAGTTAACCCTCTTCCGCCAATATCAAAAATTATATAAACCAATCATCTTACCCTGGTGAAATCATCTGCAAGCTTTGATTTTCTCTGCTGTACATCCAGGCCCTCCATTCCTATCACCATATAACCTTCAGCTTATTTTCTTATTAATGCACCCTTTGCAAGGTTAAAAATTGTTATTTTTTAATTATTGTTCATTTCAAACCAATGAACAAACCCCTTATAACATATGGAGACCCCATCAACCCCTTTCAAGGTCGTATGATATGAAAATTTTTCAGACCTTACTCTTCCTTTTACTAGCATATCCCCCTCCAAACCATTTAGCCCAAAATAGTGCTAACACAAGGTAAGGTTCCCCCATTGGAAATAATGACTTCAAATATGGAGCAAGGATGTATAAAACAATCATCATGTTTGGCGATTCGAGGGCTACTGAAGCTATGAGTGCTACAATAATCAATGAGTATTGTATGAGGGATCCTCTTGAAGAAACCCTTATTCCACATGGTATGTGGGGTGGTGACTCCGACTAATGCATGGAGAGATATCTATAGGTGGTCATCCTGAGAAGGAGGGTCAATATGCGGTTGTTGAATGTTGACCTGATCATCTACTGGATCCTCAGCATCTTCACAAATTTCAGGTGCAAGCAAAAAATCCACATCCAAGAGATAGAGATTTTGGTCAGCACATCTATGTCCTCAAAATAATTTCTCATCACAATTATGACAAATCCTTTTTTCTTGATGTGTCTGCATCTTGGCTTCAGAAAAATGCTTGATACGAGTGGTTCTAGGAGCTGGTGTGATTGGAGGTATTTGGGAAACCATATTTATGAATGGAACAAAAGTGGATTTGGAGTGTTGTTGAGCTATGATATTTTCCTTTTCTAGCTTAGCTAACCCTAGGGATTCCATCATTGTGCTAGGAAATAACAATTTAACCTCAGATCGGATTGCATCCTTCAGACCACTGATAAAACAACTCTTGTAGAATGCATCAAAAAACCCTTCTGTGTGATTGGTCAGTTTCTCAAATTTTATCTGGTACTCCCTCATAGTGCCAGTTTAGCAAAGTTTAGTGAGTGCTCCTGTGAAGTCATTAAAATCACTATGTCCAAATCGTTGCAAAAGGACTTGGCAAAAATCTATCCAATTTGGATCTTCATGAGACTTGATATACCAACAGAACCTTTGAAGGGATTCATGTTCCAAACAAAAGGAATGAAGTGGGACTTTGTTGACATCAAAAGTGTTATGCAGAGTGAAATACTGTTATGCTCAGTATATCAATCCAGTTATATCATCACCATTGAAGTGAGGAAAACCAAGCTTCAACACATAAAAAATACCAGAAGAAGAGAACCCAATGTCTGCAGAAGACTTGGTTGTCATTTATTGTTCATGGATGAATGTTGAAGATGGAGGCCAAGAATTGTTTCATCCATATCTTGGAGTTTGGTCTTGAGGGAGACAAGTTTGTCTTCCATATGTTTTGTTGCTCCTATGTGGGTGACAACCATAACGATGAGTTTTTTTTTGTTGCAAGGGGGAAGGTTATAAAAATAAAAACATATTTCTTTTTAGAAAAGGAAAATTTGGAGTTGGGAAAAACTCTAATGGGTAATTGGGTTTGACTAGGTTTTGGAAACTTATTGAGAGACAAGGAAGTAGAAAATGGGGATTTCAGAAGTGGGGTGAAAGAATGGAAAAATTTGTCATAGAGGGACAAGGAAGCATAAATAAGAAATGCAAACCATGACAAAATTTGAAGGAGATTGTGTCAAAACCCCAAATTTTCACAAAAAATTATAATTTTGAATTAACATAAAATGTTGAGACTTCAATTTATTAACAATTAACGGTTAGCAAAAAGAGAAACAGTTAATAGATTAAATTTGCATAAACTTCATTATGTTTATTCAGCAGTTTTCCTATTAACACAATCTTAAGTTTATCTTGCGCATAAATTCTATATTTGGTTTACTGATGAGTTCTATTTATGACAGTAGGTGGAATCTGACTTTGAATTATGGGGATTACTTATCATTTATGCTAACGCAGATGGATTATTTGTTCTTATAGGTTTACAGGTATAAATGACCGAGTATCGTCTTTAAATTTATAAAGCATCATGCAATATTTCTATTTGCAATTAATATGCTTAGATATAAGTTGCTGTAATCCAGCCTACTTTCGTAAGGTAACACTGTTTGTTTTCTTCTGTTGCTATTGTAAACGAAGTTCAGATGATTGTATTTCTTCCTGTAGAATATGTAGCAACAATATTACTTCCTTTGGTTCTGAACAATTTATTTTATCTTCTTGATATTCTTTAATTTCAAATTGCATACCCTAGAAATTCTATATTACCATTCTTGTATTAGGTTCTATCTAAGAACAAATTCCAGGGTTGAGGTTTTTCTTACCGATTCAATCTTTATCCTCTTATGTTAACCTTAGTAATTTGGTAAGAATGTAAAACTATTCTCCAAGTGATGAGAAACTGTCACATCTTCTAAGATAAGATCTCATGGATCTGCTTTAAGTAAAAGGGCTCATAGGGAAATGTTCTTACCTTTCACTTTGCCATTACATAGTTTGTTATTAAAACTTGGCTAGTTTCTAAGATTTCATAATGTGCATAAACTATTTGTTTAGCGACATAAAAGGTTTTATTAGTGTTATATTTGCATAGTGCTTATGATCCTGCCTAAATGGCACTATGCAAATTACATAAGTTGAAAGCTTGTGTAATCATTTACACCACTATTAAAGGAACTAGAACTAAAATATAGTTATTCATACACTATTCACTAAACTGTTTATCAGACAAAGATTTCATACTTATCTTAAAATGCTATTGATGACACTTAGATATTACACCACCTATTTCACAATGGTGATATCATTATGCAAACTTTGATGAATTGTACCCAATTAAAAAGGGGTTAAGGCTCACATGTATACTATGCATATAACCCATCATAATGTTAATATAATTTCATAATGTTTCCCCTCGATAATCATTAGTATAATCTACTATGTATAATCCTCATTATCTTTTACTAGCGATAATTCATAACATTGGTTATTGATAAGTTATATAATATATTTCTTTTGGGTTACGAGGCTAAGGTTTATGGTATGTATTAGTCAACATTATGATAACGTTGCAAACGCACGCCAATGACGAGCTATGCACCAACGTTCAAACTATTATCATGATATTTGAATCCCATGCAAAACTATAGAGATCATACGTTAATTGATGAAATCATTGGGTGATTAAATGATTCTTATGTAACGCAGGTGACTATAGAAAGTCAACCCACTGCATGCTTGTATTGATGCAGCCACGTGGAGAATTCTTGGCCATGCACTGGTTGCTTATATAGTCGTCAACCCTAATATTTGGCTTATTTGCTTTCTAATATTTGCGTTGGCCCTATGGGCTGCTTTGCAAGCTCCCATGGCGGCCGTGAGTTGTAGAGACTCCCTTGCTGGTGTTTATCGTGTCCTTCTCCCTTGAGTTGGTTTCTATTGTTCTCCTTACTACAACGTCTTTCATTTTGTCACAGTTCACTGCTTCTCATTGCACATGGCTTACGGCTGCTTGAAATTCCTTTTTACTGCTCCTTCTGTCATGGTCTGTCCTTGGTGAAAGCATTGGGCTTATTGTATGTAATGGCGTAGCTCCTTCGTTTATGGGTTTTGGAGTTTAGTTTACATATTTGCTTGTAGTGACAGCCTGACTCCATGCTTGTAGACTCCTTGCAGCCATTACTCAGGCTTACCCCCTGTGCTGTTAGTTGTGAAATACCAAATTCCGTCGTCTCCATCCTCGGCGAGCATGAGGGTTCGACTCTTCTTGATTCTTGTTGTAGTGTTACTGTTCATCCGGGGCTCCATCATTTTCATTTCCATCTTGGGTAAGTTGTCATTTAACTGCCATTACTATTACGTTTTTAATCTGCACAAGGGTTTTAATTTTTATTAAACTCTGTTTCTTTTGCATTGCAGGTTAACTTGTCTTCAAGGTTGACGGTCGTTGCACTATATAGATGGCTCCACAAAACGTTCACGGTAAGCTCCGGTTTCAAATAGGGTTTCTTCTACTTGTACAGACTCTTGCAGTTGGAGATGGTTTCGACCGTGTTGCACCCAGTATTGGGTTGCTATCCTTCATTTTTATGGTTTTTGTTTTGGTTACAACCCTTGCTTATCGCAAGGTGACTACATCTTTAAGCTGTGACTTGTCAAGCTCCTCTCATAGTTGTAATGAACTTACAGTTTTGTAATATGATGTATATGCTTGTTCATAATCCATATCTGAATATGGGTGCTCGGCTCCTCGCTGAGAAGTTTGTACTCTATTCAAGTTTTTCACTTACATTCAGTCTTCGGACTTGTTGATATAATGTAAATATTTTTAATACTGTGTGTCTGTAAGTTGAATTTGTTCTCCTTTATGTTTTTTTATTTTATCTCTGTGTAATGAATTTAATTTGTTCTTTTGATGGTTATATATAAAAATAACTAAGCTTATTTCTGTTGCTAGGCTTCTCCGGTGCATGTTTATAATATCAGTATTCGGAATAGCCGCAGATATCATTTTAAATATCGACGTTTCGGGTCCACAACAGGACTCATCATCAGGATGGTGTGATGTGAAGAAGAGTAGGCGATCTCAGTCTTGGTTATTAATACTTAATTGCAGAGAGTAATATGCAAATTAAATTCAGGTCTCTGCAATTCTCCAGATCCGATTATTGGAGAAGCTGAGGGTTAAAATACAAAGAAGAGTAGCCGATATCACTTTCCTTAAAAATTGCAGAGACCTAAATTTAATTTGCATATTACTCTCTGCAATTAAGTATTAATAACCAAGACTGAGATTGCCTACTCTTCTTCACATCACACCATCCTGATGATGAGTCCTGTTGTGGACCCGAAACGTCGATATTTAAAATGATATTTGCGGCTATTCCGAATACTGATATTATAAACATGCACCGCAGAAGCCTAACAACAGATATTAAATCCCTATATGGAAGGGATATCTGGCAGCAGATCCGATTATTGGAGAAGCTGAGGGTTAAAATACAAAAAAGAGTAGCCGATCTCACTTTCCTTAAGAATTGTAGAGACCTGAATTTAATTTGCATATTACTCTCTGCAATTAAGTATTAATAACCAAGACTGAGATCGCCTACTCTTCTTCACATCACACCATCCTGATGATGAGTCCTGTTGTGGACCCGAAACGTCGATATTTAAAAAGATATCTGCGGCTATTCCGAATACTGATATTATAAACATGCACCGCAGAAGCCTAGCAACAGATATTACATCCCTATACGGAAGGGATATCTGGAAGCAGATCTGGTTATTGGAGAAGCTGAGGGTTAAAATACAAAGAAGAGTAGCCGATCTCACTTTCCTTAAGAATTGCAGAGACCTGAATTTAATTTGCATATTACTCTCTGCAATTAAGTATTAATAACCAAGACTGAGATCGCCTACTCTTCTTCACATCACACAATCCTGATGATGAGTCCTGTTGTGGACCTGAAACGTCGATATTTAAAATGATATATGCGGCTATTCCGAATACTGATATTATAAACTAAGCTTATTGTTTATCCTAGGTTACTACTGTAATGGATTTGCATATAAAAGAAGACTAGTAGTTTTCTGCTCAGAAATAAGAGCTAGGGTTTTTACCCTATTTAACTTTTATAAAAATAATTTATGTATTGTTATTTCATTAAGTTTGATTACTATCAAAAGAATTTAAAATTATTTTAATGGCTCGAGGAATTCCAGGTTAGGGTTTATGGAAATAATCTTTGTTCTTTCTTTAAAGATTTCTCCAGTTTGTAAAAGAATTTCTTTTTGATTTATAAACAATAATATTTATGTTAATAATATTATCTGTATATAATACAAATACTTAAGCTTGTATTTGTGCATACACTTATTTAAATAAGACTGTGACTCTTCTGTAACAGTTTATTGCTTATACCTATACATAAAATCCAACCACTAGATTATGACTTGGTTGTTTTTACTAGAACAAGGGTATTATTAAACTAGGGTTCGACCCTATAGTTCTCTTTTGTAGAAAGATAAACATGTTAGTATTTGCAGTAGAGTTCTTATATAGATATGCAATGTTAATTTATTAAGTTCTTAATGTTTTTCTGAATTGTTACCTAGGGTTTTAGTAGGACTACTCGTAAACATTAATTTAGTAATGAGTCTGCTTTTTTTTAAATAAAAGAATAATTCTTTTCCAAAAACCCTTTCAATTTATAATAACTAATTCTCTTATTTAATTAACAATATAATTAATTAAACTAAGTATTTATATTTTCTATCTTAATACCATAATTATTTTTCATATCACTATCTTGAGTTAGTAGTATCTATTAGTTTTTTATAAACTATTATTAATTCTAGTAAACTAGATATGCTATTTGATACCTTTGCTTGAACTGAAAGTAAACCAGCAGTTTAGCTTTATTTCTTCTACTGCATAGCAACATTCAATAAGTATGATACAAGGAAAATAAACATGTAACATAGCACAGATTAACATCCTGCATAATTTAAATTCGATAAAAATAATAAGATACTGTGTATAGCATAATCTATTTCCTATTAGAGTATTTATAAAGAAGATCTTTCTACCTGTGCTGAGTTATTTCTATTTCTTTTTCTAAAGTACTGACATACTTAATCTGGTTAACAAGAACACATAAGAATAGCTTATTGTTCTTTGTTGATAATAGTCTTCATATAGAAATAAGTTACGCTGATATAATGAAATGCATAATACATCTACTCATTTCATATTCCTATCATATCTTTATCTATTTTAAACACACTACCTGTGCTAGAGTATGGTCTAGTTTATTCCAGATGGGGAAAAACATAGGTAGGATTATTTCATCCAATTACAGATTCAATATTAAAATAACTAAAAGATTACAAGCTCTAACAGTTCACTACAAAACATGTAAATCATTCATTATTCATTGATTCTCAGATATAAACTTTTAACACAACAAATAAAAGACTGTAGAACCTGTTTAAAGCTAGATGACAACAGCGTTGGGAGGCCGTTCCTCCCTACCAACTCCTAGAAAGTGCTCAAACAGCGTCTTCTTAGGACCCCTGAGCCTGTTCCTCGTATCCTTAGCCGAGAATTGGTGGAGCAAGCAAAAAAATACTAGTCCCATGACTCAGTACTAACTCTGCACTCAGCAGCAAGATCCTTCAGCTGAATAGCTGTACTAGATCCCTTTCTGCAGTTTACCCCTCAAACACATTCCACAAATTCCCTTCCCAATTAAGTCCTCTGAAGTACATTCACCTGAATGGTTCTCTTCCTGGAATAATGAGCAGCCTCAGCTCTCTTTAGAGGGATTTTTTATTAAGATTGCCTAGGTCTTTTTTGGGTTAGTTGTCATTAATTGAACCACCTGCTATGATCCCACTTTCTTAGGGGATCATGACCCAAAATGTAGGGATGGCGCCACCTGCAACATTGGAAGTGTTTGAGGATATTGCCACTTGTCTATTTTCTCTCCACCTAGTCTCCTTTACCAACTTGACCAGTAACACTCTTTTTAATAGCTTTCCCAAGCTGTTGTCTCCACTCTTATTTATTTATAATTAAAATATTCAAAATTACATTCAATATCCTTGACTCTGCTGAGTCATCATTACAAATTAGCATAAAATTTAACATAATGTCTTGGAATAAAATCAAAATAAGATAATATTATTTTGCAAAATTGGGGCATGCTACATACACACCCCCTTAGAATATAACATCATCCTCAATGTTATTTATTCTTCATCCTCAGAATTCCCCTGGAACAGAATTGGATACGCATCTCGCATTTTACTTTGCAATTCCCAAGTGGCTTCCTCTAGACTAAGGTGCTTCCATTGCACCTTCATGTGTCCAATGGTGCGGTTCTGAAGTGTAATCTCCCTCCTCCCGAGGATACAGTCTGATTCCACCAGAAGTTCTCCTTCTGGTTCCACCTATACATCATTCCAGTTAACAACATGAGTAGCATCATGAACATATTTATTTAATACAGAAATGTGAAAAACATTATGTACTCTTAAATTTGGTGGTAATGCTAATTGATAAGCTACTTGTCCAATCCTAGACAGAATTTCAAATGGGCCATAGTAACGAGGTGCCAATTTTGCACAACTCCCCAATCTCAGAGAGCTCTTTTTGGGCCTTACATTGATGAACACATGTTCACATACCTGAAACTCCTTTGAAGTTCTTTTTAAGTCTGCTTGACTTTTCTACCGATCCTGTGCCACTTTCAGATTTCCCTCCACTTGTTTTACAATTTCTTCCATTTCTTTTAACAGTTCTGGACATAATACCAATCTATCTACTGAATTAATCCAAGAGATAGGAGTATTACATTTTTGTCCATATAAAATTTCAAAAGGACTAAATCTGACTGATGTCTGATAATTATTATTATAAGAAAATTCTACCAGATGTAAATAGTCCTCCCATTTACTAGGCTGGTCTTTCACATACATTCTTAATAAATCTTCTAATACGTGGTTTATCCTTTCAGTTTTTCCATCTGTTTGAGGATGGAAAGAAGTACTAAAATTTAATGTGGTGTTTAACCCTTTAAACAAAGACTTCCAAAAGTTTCCTATAAACTTAGGATCTCTATTTGAGATTATGACTTTTGGTACTCCATGTAATTGAAAAATATGTTTTAGAAAAATATCAGCTATGTTTGCAGCTTTATAAGTAGTTTTAATAGGTATAAAGTGAGCTACTTTGCTTAACTTATCAACTACTACCATGATAGAATCATTTTGATTTTGATTTTTAGGAATCCCAGTAATAAAATCTAGACTAATTATCTCCCATTTCTAGCTAGGAATGGGTAATGGCTGAAGCAAACTAGCTGGTTGTTGATGTTCAGTTTTGACTTGTTGGCATTCAAAACACCTAGCAATATATTCTGCTACTTCAGTTTTCATATTTGGCAATAAATACTCTTTTCTTAACATAGTTATAGTCTTTTGATAACCTGGATGACCTGAATATGGTGTTTTATGAATTTCATCCAGAATTAACAGCTTAACTTTAGGTACGTTAGGTACATACATTCTATATTTATACAGTGAAAATTATTTTTCATTTAAACTGTAACCTTTAATTAAGTTTTTTGTTGGATTTTCTTTAGCTTTAGCTTGCAAATTCTGGTAAATTTCATCTTGTTCTATTCCTTCTTTAAGTTGTTCATCTAAGTCTGAAACATAGGTGCTAATAGCTGTTGCAAAATTCAGCCTTGCATTCCTACTTAATGCATCAACAACTTTATTTTCTTTACTTTTTATATGCTGAATTTCAAAATCATACTCGCTTAGGAAAGCTAACCACCTAGCTTGTCTGGCATTTAAATTTGGTTGATCTAAAAGATACTTCAACCCTTTATTGTGAGTCATTAAAACAAATTTTCTGCCAATTAGGTGATGTCGCCACATCTTTAAGGTGTATCTTACAGCTGCTAATTCCATATCATATGTTGCATAATTCTTTTCACGAAATTTTAACTTTCTAGACTCATAGGCAATAGCATGCCCTTCTTGAGTTAGAACTCCACCTAATCCATCATTACAAGCGTCAGTGCACACTACAAATTCTTTATTAGGATCTGCTATTCTTAAAATAGGTGTGCTGGTTAATTAAAGTTTTTAACTTTTTAAAGCTTTCTTCACATTTTTTATTCCAATCAAACTTCTTACCTTTCTTCTACAAGGAAGTTACTGGATTTGCTATCCTCGAAAAACCTTCAATGAACCTCTAGTAGTAACCGGTAATGCCCCTGAAAGATCGAACATTCGTCACATCGTTAGGAACCGACCAATATTTGATTGCCCTTATCTTTTCAGGATCTACGAAAATTCCTTCCTTGGTCACTACGTGACCTAAACACTAAATCTTATCCTTGAAAAAATCACACTTACTAAACTTTGCGAAGAGTTGATGTTCTCGCAACTCTTGCAAAACAATTTTTAGATGTTCTTTATGTTCTTATTCAGTTTTTGAATAGATTAGAATGTCATCGATAAACACGACCACAAACTTATCTAAATACTTATGCATCACATTTTTCATTAAACACATGAAAAAACCTGGGGCATTAGTTAGCCCGAATGGCATTACGACAAATTCGTAATGACCATATCTAGTTCTAAAAGCTATCTTAAAGATGTCTTCATCTTTAATCCTTACTTGATGATATCCAGACCTTAAATCTATTTTCAAAAACACCGTAGCTCAACGTAGTTGATCAAACAGATCATCTGTGCGGGGTAACGGATATCTATTTTTTATGGTCATCTTGTTTAATTGACGGTAATCTATGCAAAGTCACATAGTTCCGTCCTTATTCTTGACGAAGATGACAGGTGCCCCCCAGGGAGACACACTTGATCGAATATACTTTTTATCAATTAATTATTTTAATTGAGATTTTAATTCATTATGTTCAAGTATGTTCATTCGATAAGGGGCTTTTGAGCTAGGTACTGCACCTGGTATCAGGTCAATGGTGAAATCCAATTCCCTTTTCAGAGGTAATCCTGGAATTTATTCTGGGAATACATTAACATATTCTTTTAAGACTCGTATGTATTCCACTTTTAACTTATCTGTTTTAATTTTACTTTCCTCGTCAATAATTGTTACTGCATAAGCTTTACATCCCTTTCTAATAGCTCTCTTAAGTTGTAGGGCATAAATCTGCCTTATAGTGGTTTTTCTAGGTATTCCTTTAACACTTACTGGTTTTTCATCACTGTTTAAGCATGTGAAAGTTTTATCATAATAGTTTAGAATTACTCTATGTTGTTCTAACCAATCCATACCAATCAACAAATCATAAGAACCAAGAGGAAAAACATTAAGTTTAACAATAGTTTCAAATTTATCCATAACTATCACACATTCCTTGACAAAACAAGTTACTTTTCTTTTAGCACCAGTGGCTAACTGAACTAAGCATGAATTTTCAAATTTTTCAATAGATAATTTACATTTTTCTACTATTTGAGGTGCAATAAAACTAAGACTAGCTCCTGGATCAATCAAAATAGTTATAGGGGTCTGGTTTATCATCCTTTCTACTTCCACCATGGAAGTCTGATATTTAGCTTGTTAGTTCTCCAAGGCTGCGTTAATTCTAGGCATGTTAATTCCTAGTTCCCCAACAATCATCTCCTTCTGTATAGTATGAATATTGCTAACAGTCTTCTTCCGGTTTGGACAGATTGAAGCATAGTGTGGGCCATTACACTCCCAACACTTGATAGGCTCTTTGCGCACAAATTTCTTGGTAAAGTTTCCATGATTATTTGCAAATTCCTTACCTTTAGAATTATTCTGATTGTTGGGTGTATTGTTTGTATTTCCTTGGAAGTTCTTGCTATTAGGATAGTTTTTGAAATTTCTGTTGGGCACAAAATCCTTCTTCTTTTGTTCAAACTGATTATTATTTTTCCTAGCTTTCCAATTGGCCAAGCTTTCTTTCTTCTGATTCTGCTCAAAACAGAAGTTAGCATTTCTCATAGCTTCCTCCAAGGTCTTTGGGTTATCATATTCAATTCTATCTTTAATATGATAAGGTAGACAGCTAAGGAATTGCTGTACCTTTGGTTTCTCATCTACAAGGTAAGGTACATACCTAAGTACACTTAAGAACGTGTTGTTCATATCCTTGATTGTCATTGATCCTAACTTCAACTCATAAAACTCTTTGGCTCTCTCCTCATAATACTGCTTATACATAAATTTCTTTTTGAAATGCCTTTTAAAGGTACTCCAGTTTACATTTTTCTCTTTTATTCCCTTAACTCTTTTCAAGTCCTGCCACCAAATGTCAGTCTTTCCTGAGAGGTTATATATATCCATTCTAGCCTTTAACTGGTTAGAATAGTTATATTTTTGGAAGTACTTCTTCATCCCAGATAACCAGGATTCAGCTTCCTCCCCCTTCTCAATCTCTCCATTAAAGGTTGGTGGTTTTATCTTTTTGAATTCTTCGAAAATCTCCGCATAAGGTTTGTATTTCCTCTTTTCAAGTATACTGATTATCATCACTACTGTCACTGGTAGTATAATAGTTTCGTTGTTCACCAAACACTTTAGAAGACGAAATACTTTCTATTTTAGTATGTTTCATCTTTTTAGATTTACGTTGATGACTGGTATCTTTTGATTCGGTTCTTCTACCCCTACCCTCAGTTTGAAACTTCTCAATTAGGATCTGATTAAGCTCTTCTTGAGCCCTCATAATCCTTTCATTTTCTCGCTTTACAGACTCCATTTCAGTTTTTAGGTCATTTACAGTTTGTAACAATTTTGAGAAATTGGTAGTTAAATCCTCTGGTATAGGATCTCTTGGTAAATTTCCTGTTCCAGTAACTGGAGACTCCTCCTCTGCATACTCTTCGAGCCTTTCCATACCTGCCTATTAAACTTCAGAAAACAATTCTCTGTTGAATAACATTTAAAATAAAGTACGTCAGCATAATAATTCAATTTAGTGTTTCATGAAAGCTAGTTGGGCTTCATCAAGGCTTAGTGTTTGAACCTTATGCTTTGATACCACATGTCAAAACCCTAAATTTTCACTAAAATTTAAAATTTTGAATTAACATAAAATGTTGAGACTACAGTTTATTAACAGTTAATCGTTAGCAAAAAGAGAAACAGTTAATAGATTAAATTTGCATAAACTTCATTATGTTTATTTAGTAGTTTTCTTATTAACACAATCTTAAGTTTATCTTGCGCATTAAATTCTATATTTGGTTTACTGATGAGTTCTATTTATGACAGTAGGTGGAATCTAACTTTAAATTCTGGGGCTTACTTAGCATTTATGCTAACGTAGATGGATTATTTGTTCTTACAAGTTTATAGGTATAAATGACCGAGTATTGTCTTTAAGTTTATAAAGCATCCTGCAATATTTCTATTTGCAATTAATATGATTAGATATAAGTTGTTGTAATCCAACCTACTTCTGTAAGGTAACACAGTTTGTTTTCTTCTGTTGCTATTGTAAACGAAGTTTAGATGATTGTATTTCTTCCTGTAGAATATGTAGCGACAGTATTACTTCCTTTGGTTCTGAACAATTTATTTTATCTCTTTGATATTCTTTATTTTCAAATTGCAAACCCTAGCAATTCTATATTACAATTCTTGTATTAGGTTTTATCTAAGAACAACTTCCAGGGTTGAGGTTTTTCTTACCGAGTCAATTTTATCCTCTTATGTTAACCTTAGTAATTTGGTAAGAATGTAAAACTATCCTCCAAGTGATGAGAAAATGTCACATCTTCTAAGATAAGATCTCATGGATCTGCATTAAGTAAAAGGGCTCATAAGGAAATGTTCTTACTTGCCATTACCTAGTTTTTTATCAAAACTTGGCTAGTTTCTAAGATTTAATAATGTGCATAAACTATTTGTTTAGCGACATAAAAGGTTTTATTAGTGTTATATTTGCATAGTGCTTATGATCCTAGCCAAGCAACACTATCCAAATTACATAAGTTGAAAGCTTGTGTAATCATTTACACCACCATGAAAGGAACTGAAACTAAAAGATAGTTATTCATACACTATTCACTAAACTGTTTATAAGACAAAGATTTCATACTTATCTTAAAATACTATTGATGACACTTAGATATTACACCACCTATTTCACAACGGTGATATCATTATACAAACTTTGATGAATTGTACCCAATTAAAAAGGGGTTAAGGCTCACATGTATACTATGCATATAACCCATGATAATGTTAATATAATTTCGTAATGTCTCCCCACGATACTCATTAGTGTAATCTACTATGTATAATCCTCACTAGCTTTTACTAGTGATAATTCATAACATTGGTTATTGATAAGTTATATAATATATTTCTTTTGGGTTACGAGGCTAAGGTTTATGGTATGCATTAGTCAAAATTAGGATAACATTGCAAACCCACACCAATGACGAGCTATGCACCCACGTTCAAAATATTATCATGATATTTGAATCCCATGCAAAACTATAGAGATCATACGTTAATTTATGAAATCATTGGGTGATTAAATGATTGTTATGTAACGCTGGTGACTATAGAGAGTCGACACACTGCATGCTTGTATTGATGTGGCCACATGGAGAATTCTTGGCCATGCACTGGTTGCTTATATAGTCATCAACCCTAATCCTTGGCTTATTTGCTTTCTGATATTTGCGTTGGCCCTGTGGACTACTCTGTAAGCTCCCATGGCGGCGGTGAGTTGCAGAGACTCCCTTGTTGGTGTTTATAATGTCCTTCTCCTTGATTTGGTTTCTATTGTTCACCTTCACTACAACGTCTTTCATTTGGTCACAGTTCATTGCTTCTCATTGCACATGGCTTACGGTTGCTTGAAATTCCTTTTTATTGCTCCTTATGTCGTGATCTAGCCTTGGTGAAACCTTTGGGCTTATTGTATGTAATGGCGTAGCTCCTTCATCTTAGGGTTTTGGAGTTTAGTTTACCTATTTTCTTGTAGTGGCAGTCCGACTCCTTACAGCCATTACTCAGGCTTACCCCCTCTTTTGTTAGTTGTGAAATACGAGAGTCTGTCGTCTCCATCCTCGGTGAGCATGAGGGTTCGAATCTTCTTGATGCTAGTTGTAGTGTTACTGTTTGTCCGAGGCTCCATCGTTTTCATTTCCAGCTTGGGTAAGTTATCATTTAACTGCCATTACTATTACATTTTTAATCTACACAAGGGTTTTAATTTTTATTAAACTCTGTTTCTTTTGCATTGCAGGTTAACTTGTCTTCAAGGTTGACTGTCGTTGCACTAAGTATTTATATTTTCTATCTTAATACCATAATTATTTTTTATATCACTATCCTGAGTTAGTAGTATATGTTAGTTTTTTTTAAACTATTATTAATTCTAGTAAACTAGATATGGTATCTAATACCTTTGCTTGAACTGAAAATAAACAGTATTTTAGCTTTATTTCTTCTACTGCATAGCAACAATTAATAAGTATGATGCACGGAAAATAAACATGTAACATAGCACAAATTAACATCCTGCATAATTTAAATTCGATAAAAAAAATAAGATACTGTGTATAGCATAATCTATTTCCTATTAGAGTATTTATAAAGAAGATCCTTCTACCTGTGCTAAGTTATTTCTATTTATTTTTCTAAAGTACTTACCTACTTAATCTGGTTAACAAGAACATATAAGAATAGGTTATTGTTCTTTGCCGATAATAGTCTTCATCTAGAAATAAGTTACGCTGATATAATGAAATGCATAATACATCTACTCATTTCAGATTCCTATCATATCTTCATCTATTTTAAACACACTACTTGTGCTAGAGTACGGTCTGGTTTATTCCAGAGGGGGAAAAGCACAGGTAGGATTATTTCATCCAATTACAGATTCAATATTAAAATAACTAAAATATTACAAGCTCTAACAGTTCGTTACAAAACATGTAAATCATTCATTATTCATTCATTCTTAGATATAAACTTTTAACACAGCAAATAAAATATTGTAGAACCTGTTTAAAGATGGATAACAACAGCTTTGGGACGCCATTCCTCCCTACCAACTCCTAGAAAATGCTCAAACAACATCTTCTCACGACCCTCGAGCCTGTTCCTGGTCTCCTTGGCCGAGAACTCGTGGAGCAAGCAACAAAATACTAGTCCAATGAGTCAGTACTAACTCTGCACTCAGCAACAAGATCCCTCAGTTGAATAGCTGTACTAGATCCCTTTCTGCAGTTTAACCCTCAAACACATTTCATAAATTCCCTTCCCAGTGAAATCCTATGAAGTACATTCACCTGAATGGTTCTCTTCCTGGAATAATGAGCAGCCTCAGCGCTCTTCAATGGGATTTTTTATTAAGATTGCCTAGGTCTTTTTTGGGTTAGTTGTTATTAATTGAGTCACATGCTATGATCCCACTTTCTTGGGGGATCATGACCCCAAATGTAGGGAGGTTTCCACCTGCAACATTGGAAGTGTTTCAGGATGCTGCCACTTGCCTATTTTCTCTCCACCCAATCTCCTCCACCAACTTGACCAGTAACACTCTTTTTAACAGCTCTCCCAAGGTGTTGTCTCCACTTTTATTTATTTATAATTAAAATATTGAGAATTACATTCAATATCCTTGACTTTGCTAAGTCATCATTATAGCTTGGCATAAAATTTAACATAATGTCTTGGAAAAAAATCAAAATAAGATAATAAATTATTTTTCAAAATTGGGGCATGTGAGAGATTGGGTGAGAATCGAAGAAGCTATGGAAAACCCTAATAATAGACATATGTGATATTTTTGGCTTTGAAAAGTGGAATTTGCGTTTGGATCCCCAAGGAAGGAAATATGCAGAATGGAATTGTAAGGGTTCCAATGAATTTTCAAGGGAAGCAGAGGTAAAGAAAACAATATATGGATAAAAAATAGAAATGTATACTCTTTTTTTGGTGGAATGGATCTGTCACGACTCTTGAGAGATGCAATCTTATATTTATGAACTGGAAATACATATGGAACCTAGGTATGTTTGGCTTCCTAAAGGTTCAGGGGATTCACTCAACCACCAATGCTGTCTAACGACTTGCATATTGGGGTGGTACCTGTCACTCCACAACTCAAGTAAAACTGATAACCGCTTTTCCACAAACAACAACTATTAGTTTACCTCGTGGGTGGGAACTAGTTAATTAGGTAGGGGTCATTTCCCTTTTTGATGACAGGATCTCTCAATGTTCAGCTAGTTCGGGGTTCTTGTGGTAAGCTTTAGGGCTATCATCCAGGTACTTCCAACAATTAATTGAATATGGGTTATTCCCCGATTCAAACATGCAATTGAAATGAACAATACAGATGTAAAGAAGAAGAACTACTGCAATAATCACATCGTTGAAAAGCCACTACGAAAAAATGTATTGGCAGAAATTCCACTCAGTGAGCCCAAGAAAGTGCTCTGATATCATATGAGAGATATTTCCTCCAATAAATAACAAAAATGCACGATATACGAGAAATATAAGAACACAGAAGGAATTTATTGATCACATGCCACTTCGAGAGGCCAACCTCCTTTGAGCAAGCTCAATACAAATAACCATGTGGATTCCTTCATTGGCATCGACACATTCTTATATACTAAGTATAATCCAAACAACTATTACTCCCCATGAATGTGGAATAAAAACGTACTTATGGACTAAGTCTAATCAAACTAAATATTTCTCCCCATGAATGTGGGATAATGCAATATACTCATGGGACAACTTACAAAGCATATTCGTCCAACAACAATATACTATCAAAGTAAAGAGAATGGTTGACACATGTTCCCAACCCACAAAAAAAATTTGAAAATGTGTTACCGCATAGAGATATATTGAAAAAAAAACTGAAACCGCATAGTGATGTTCAAAATACGAAGGAAAAAGTAGTTTTTTGTTCTTCCTTCAAAATTCAAAAATACTATTTTATTGCGTCGAAGAGGTGCATTCTACAGCCCAGTAAGGGAGATATGTGTAACTTCTTCCGTGTTCATCCTAGAGTTGACACGTGTCCTCTATAAAAAATAAAAAAAATATTATTAAAAATAACATGTCGGCTCAAAATAAATTTAAATTATTTAGAATTGCATATATATATAACCACACAAAGTAAATAAATTAAAACCATAAACACTGCATTAGAGACTTTCTCAACATTTCTACTTTGTTGTGCC
>LPNX010531859.1:156193-168876 GCA_001517045.1 Pseudotsuga menziesii | reverse complement strand
AAGGGTTTTCTGGTTTATTCAACTAATTAATATCAACACAGAAACTCAAACAATTATGTTGGTCAGCACTATATTTACCATGAAGCTGGTCCCATAGGGATCCCATAGGGACATGTACTCGTAGATAAGCATTAGATTTTTCCCTTCATTGCAGAAGCCGACTAAAGACACTAAGTTCTCATGTTGAGCTTTAGAAATTATGTTAACCTGTTAGTTAATCAAAGGAAGCCGCCCAGGTGAATTTGTGTACATTTTTTTGGGTGCAGCAAAATTACTGTCAATATAATTAAACAAGTGCAGATATAGTATGAAGTACCTCATTCAAGAACTGTTGACATGATGAGAGCATTTTCACTGCTATATCTTTCTCTTCCCTGCGCAGTTTACCAAAGTACACCAATCCAGAGCCCCCTTGGCCAATCTGCTGATTAAAGCTTTGTGTGGCATCCCTCATCTCCTTTTTCGTAAAGGGTCGGGAATTTGGTAGCTTTGACAGGACCTCAGCGCATTCTGCAATCAAGATAAAATTTACAAATTATAAAAGCAGTGTCTTAACTGATTTCCTATAGGAAACTCACAGGTTGTGTCATATGAGTATATTCGTAAAATTCAATTTACTTCCAGACCTTCATTGAAACGCCGTTTTTCCATCAGTTTTTTCCAATATACAGCAACACCCAGCATCAACGCTAAAACAAATACTAAACATCCACTTATAGATATTCCAAGGATGACAGTCTTTGAGTTGTTTCTGTTCTCTTGGATACATTTCCCCTCCTCATATTGGACACAGAGGTATCTATTTCCAGAAAATCTGAAACAAATTAAATAAAGAGATCTATGATAAGCTTACAAACATTTTGTAATCAGAAATTATTATATGTGCATTTAAAGTAATGGAAATGTGCCCATTAAATTTTAAAAATATTTATATGAATCATAAAAACTCATTAAAAATAAAATAAATATTATAAAAACCATTTCTAAAATATTTATCATAGTAACAAAAAAGTGTAAAAATAAATTTGCTAATTGTAAAACCATAATTATACCGAATATAAATTCATATTTATTATTTATATTATCTATTTCCAGAAAATCTAAAACAAATTAAATAAAGAGATCTATAATAAGCTTACAAACATTTTGTAATCAGAAATTATTATATGTGCATTTAAAGTAATGGAAATGTGCCCATTAAATTTTAAAAATATTTATATGAATCATAAAAAAATCATTAAAAATAAAATAAATATTATAAAAACCATTTCTAAAATATTTATCATAGTAATAAAAAAGTGTAAAAATAAATTTACTAATTGTAAAACTATAATCATACCGAATATAAATTCATATTTATTATTTATATTTCTCAATAATTATTAAATCAAGAATCTACATTAACACGAACTCTAGTAATACCATTACCAACATTCATTGCTTTAAAAACATTACTACGGTGATAAAAAGAAATAAAATACAAGATTGTAGATTACTTGGCAGTCAATGAAGGTTTGTCCAAAAGTTGCGCAGGAATTACCCCATTGAAATTATTGTTCTGTATAAACCTGTGATGATGGGCAGAAAATATTACTATTTGATATTAGAAATAAAAAAATCCTGATAATTTTGAAATGGAGTGGCAAGCAAAGCAGGATAAAGTGACATACAATTCTTTAAGGTTTTTGAGTTCAAATAACCAGTATGGAACACTTCCGCTAAAGTTATTGTTTTGTAAATGTCTGCAGGACAAAGCCAGTAAAATGACGGTCCATCTTGATTAAGAATATAAGAGCCGCAAAGGTAATGTTTAGTATGCGAAGAAATACTCACAATAACTCCAACATGGTTAAACTCGAGAAATCAGGCAAGGGTCCTATCAAGTGATTATTATCAAGTGACCTGCAAATTTCAGCAGGAAGGGATGAAAGCTGGATCGTTATACTATATAAGAAATTAAAAACAAAAATTTGAAGATGCTATGGCATTTTAAAAAAGCGGCAGAAAGACATACAGTTCTTTAAGGTTTTTGAGTTTAAACAGCCATTCTGGAACATTACCCGTCAAGTTGTTGTTTTGTAGGTGTCTGCACAACAAGTTAACCAAATAGATGCACTTTTCTTTGTAAAAGACAGTACTCCATCTGGGTTAAGAACCAAATTAAATATGAATATAAACAAGAAGCCTCTCAGACGCTGCGGTCGCTCACTCGATACATGTGATATGGATCTATTCCGGAGTTTCCAAAGGGTTTAAATATGCCATGGAACGTCAACACGCACTTTTCTTTCTGTATTATCATTAAAGTAGCACAGGGGCCGGGGCTGCACAAGTTGGAACTACCCTAATTTACTGTACCATTTAACACATTTCGCTATGCTGGGTGTATCATCAAATTTTAACAGCTAATTAAGTGATCACTTTGGTTAATTTGACTAGTTCCCGATGAGACCAATTTGGTTAAAACTTTACCAGCTAATTAAGTAAGAAATTGAGGGATCTCTTTGCTTAATTTGACAAGTTCCTGATGAGACCAATTTGGGAGTGGCGGAGATTGATTATTGTATTATTTATTTATTTTAATAAGGCGGAGATTGATTATTGTATTATTTATTATTATTAAGGCAGCCAAGGGGCATGGAGTGGATAAGTTTAAAATTTTCATATATATTAAAATTATATAATTTTATATTAAGATAAAATAAGTTATTTTTTATCTATTATTTATATTATATAGTTAAAGTTAATATAAATATAAAACAAATATTATATATAAAAAATAAATTGTTGTATTTTTTTAACCATTATTTAACTAAAGTGTATTTAAATCTTAATCAAGATGCATTTAAGCATAACTAGCCTAAATCCAAATCCTAGTCTCTATCAAGCGTGGAGAGGGATCAAATCTCTAAGGTGCAAACCTCCTCTTAAGTATTGCACTCAATGAACTATCAACTTTGGTGTGTCCTATATATAGCCATTGATTTGATTCAAACCAAATTACACATTTTTTTTTATTTAAGGTTTACATATAATATTTTTATTATTAATATTTAACATTATTTATGGTTAACATATGATATTTATTATTATTTTTTATTTTGTTAGAAACAAACATTACAACATTTCCTCATACATGGTTTTAAAACCATATGCAATGCCCTCCTACAACTATGGGTTGTTTAGGGGGCCATTCAAATGGTCTTAAAACCATTTGTAAAGCCCTCCTAAACCATGTACAATAAAACCCTGGGTTGTTTACGAGGCCTTGCACATGGTTTTCAAACCATGTGCAAGGTCCTCCTAAACCATGTACAATAAAACCATAGGTTGTTTAGAAGTGCTTGCACATGGTTTTAAATTTTTACTTTTTTATTGTTTTGTTAGGTAGGAAGATTACAACATCTCCCCATGCTATGATGTTTTTCTAGCGGACATTTATTTTGGTTTATAATTAAAAATTTTATTTTTTATTAATAAAAATAACGTTACAAGATCCCCATACTGGGCTGTAAAAACCTCTCGACACAACAATAGACACTTTTATAAGGTTATTAATTCAAACTCTTTGAATACTTACTTTAAAAAAATTAATAATAATAAATACATTATATTAATAATAATAATAATAATAATAATAATAATAATAATAATAATAATAATAATAATAATAATAATAACACCTCTATTATATTAATAATAATAATAATAAGCATTATACAACTAATAATTTCCTACTTAAGCTAACATTTTTTGTTATATACATATATGAAGGGAATAAAAATTATTATTATTTATATTTGATTATTTAACGTGCGTAAGTGTGAAAAAACATGTTTACCTTCCTTAAATTATTTTTTAATTAAAAATTTAACCATTAAATCAAATTAATTAAAATAAACCTTATTACTTTCTTAGTTTTCGAATTAAATAAGTTAAAATAAAAAGAAAATCGATTCAATAGAATCTTTCATTTGCTTGTATAGAACAACTAAGTTATTTTATTTGTGGGATTCATACAAGGGCAACTTAATAATTATAATGTTATAAAAGTATTGCAGCTTTTTTCAGTTCAATGCATATTACTTCAAGTCTACGTAGAATACAAGGGTTGCAGATTTTTGTAAGCCCACTCCCTATCCTTGAGGGTTGGGTCCACGCGTGAAGAGACTTGCAAATCTCCGTATTTGATGTAAAGAAAAGTATGGACTTCTCGCGAATATATCCTTGTCGCTTGGTCTCCATGTTGGTAAAACACATCTAATCGCTTGTTTGGCATCGATTTGATGTGATTATTTTTACTCACTCTTTCGAGTGTGATTTCCATTTTCTCAGTATTTTTATCCATCCCCATCTACATCACATCTACATTAGTGTTCAAATTTGAACTTTTTTCAGCTCTTCTAAAGGGTTCTACCCCTTCGTAGAAGTGTAAAGTTAAAATTGCCTTTTATACATTATAATCACTTACACATTCGACATCACTGCTTAGTTGCGTAAGATGATGAGTGATGACTCATGACTACGAGGCACTAGCCATTGGGATGTGACTATAACTTTCAAGTCACTTTAAGCTACTATCTAAGGTGTGACAATGTGTCAACAACTGTAGTTACAAGAACATAGAACAACTACTAGTCCACGACTAGGCCCGGAACGAGCCCAAAACTTTGTGCCTACTACCTATGTGAACCTGGATACCAATGTCCATTGTTTTTCATCAAATTGAAATTCAAGTTGCCGGTTTGATTAGTCCTCCTCTACAAGACTTCATTTCTTGCACGAATATCATGGACTCGCGACAACTATATAAACAACACTCAATGCCATGCAACTACAAATAATGGCATGCGGTTAGGATCACAAACTATGGAGAGGTTGATTTATGCATTGATATAGAGAGGTGTCACTGGGCACACGATATGGAGAAACAATGAGTTAGAAAAAACATTTGGACCAAAGCACCACAATTGTTATTAGTAAAAAAATGGCTTAAGACTAGTCTTTAATTTGATGGGTGGTGATCATGATGTAATCCACCTTCGTCCTTCCAAACGTTTGTTGTTTCTCACAACATTTGTCCTTGGCACTCTCCACCAAAATACACATAAAAATTTTCTGTACATCCTCTTCTCATTAAATCCTCACCTTATAGTCATAACTATGGATTATTATGCATACGCATCCTCAGCTCATAGTCATAACTAAGGATTTTTATGCACGGACATCCTTGCCTTATAACATCAATTGGGTCAAGGCATAGAGACAACCATAAAATATCAAATGTGTCAAGATGCAAAGAGATGTTAGGATTTATAATTAATCCTCCCTTGACCACCATAATCTAAATTGTATTTTCCTAGCATAGGATATTATTGTCACTTCACTAGGGACATGGGGGACTCACTTGGGGCCACCTAACACTCATGTGCCAGTCTGCATAAGTTTAGGAGCTCCAGAGACCATTCCCTATAATTTAGGAACCCACTCTAAGTGTCACTAGTATTCTTTAACAGTTGACCCTAGTAGGTATTCAGTTATGTTCAGTTATGCTCGGATTCCCATCAGTTAGTTCACTTTTATTCACCCTAGCGCTAGTTTGGATTATTTAAGGGATGCTGAGTGCATTTACTCACCTACCTAGATTAGTTAAGTGATAGTGAAATAATTCAGTTGACCGGAGTTGCATTAGTGAGCTCTAGTGGTGATTTTCTCACACAGAGTTAGCACTGGAGTCAATCCAGGTTGGTGTATTCGAATCCTAAGACATGAACAAATTCTCCTATTTGTAACACCACTGTATTATAGATTATTTACTGATTAATGGATGTAATATTATTCTTCCGATTTTGGTCTCATCTGTGTTTAATTTTTCCATGAATAATTGATCAAAGTTTATTGAATTGATTCTCCCTTCCGCAACCTTCTTTCACATTTGATTTCATTCATGCATCGGGATCCTAACTTCACAAAATTAAACATGGTATCAGAGCAGGTATTCAGGCCAGCTTCAAACCTCAGAAATTTCCATTGATGCACCATAAGCAATTGGGTTCCACATAATTCCTGGTATTCTTTTCTTGCTCCCTCTGGATTTTTTCCAGAGAAGTATAGCCAGGTGTGATGCACCCAAACAAAGTGCACATATCAAAGTGGAGAGTCTTTGAATTGGATTGACTTCGAATTGAAGTGTTTTTGCTGGTAAATTGAATATTTTATGAAGAAATAGTTGTTCTTGAAGCTGTAAGATGGTGAATTCAACAACTTTGACTCCTAGAATCCTCACACCCTTAAACTATCTTGATTTGAGGGATGATATGTAGATTGTCTTGTGCAATAAGGGTATGTACAGGGTCACCATGGGAAGGTCAAACCCCAACAACCTCTTGAAAAGTCGAAGTATCTGAACAAGTTGGATGAAGAATTTGGTTTCATGTGCATCCACATCTCCATGGAGTTACTCTTCCATCTTGATGGACTGAAAACTTCAAAAGAAGTATGGGAGAAGCTCAAACCCTTGTTTGGAAAACATGATGAGCTATGAGGCTATATTATGGAGAATAAGATGATATAAATACAACCCAACAACTTTGAAACTATACAACAATTTTCTCAAATTTAAAATCATTGGTTATGCAATGCAAGTAGTGTGGGATTGACAAGAAGGATGAGCAATTGGTGCTCTCAATTCTAAGCAAACTTGGACCAGAATTTTCAGTGTTCATATCTACCTTTCACTCTAGAAGATTGAGAAATCCTAATTGGAGAATTCCATCACTTGATACCTTCACGGAGTCTCGAATATAAGAACAAGGTGATACACATGGGATCCCTCAGAGCCTCTCCAAATCAAGCTCTCTTGGCTTGTGAGACAAAGAATGTGCAAGCAAGGAGGAAGCAAAAAGGAAAAGAGAAGAAGGGCATTGAATTCGAACCTAAGGAAGAGTTTGACCAATCATATGAAGCCAAGGGCTCTAAGAAGGAAAAATATCATAGGGTTGACAAGGGAAAGTTATCCTACTGTAAGAAAGGAAACCATATAGAGAAATATTGTATGAAGAAGACCATAAATCAGATGTCAATACTCTTTGAGCAACACAATATTTCCCTCCTTGAAGGCGCAAGGAAGGATGACTCTCGACACCAGAATGAAGATCATGAGAGATGCCATGCACCGAAGGTTGGTTTTTCAAAATAACATGCCTTCATTATTGATTCAAGAGCCTCCAATCACATGGTTGCATTCAAAGAATCATTCTCTTCATTACAACTTACTGATGGTCCAAGTATCCACCTGGGAGATAACTCACAAATCAAAGCTGGAGGAAAGGGTTAAATCAAATTAGAGCATGGAGTGTTCAAGAATTTCCTCTATGTGCCCTCCTTAGAAGAAAATTTGTTTTTTGTATACCATATGACTCATACAGGCTCACCAAAGCGAGTTGTATTTGACCTTGACTCAGTAGAGATCTCATATATCTCAACTTCTAAGCTTATAATGAAAGGTGTTGCAAACCATGTCTCCAAGGGATATGAATTCTCACACTTTCTACCATACTCAGATCCAGTGCAATCTCAGTTTCCATTTGAAAGGGAAGGTAAATTCATTCTACCTAAACCTTTTGCATATCGTAATGTTTCCATTAATGTTTCATATTCAAAATCAGAAGCAGAGAACTATGTTGAATCAGTTTTTGGAATTGAAGATGAAGCTCAATCAAATTCAGATTCATATCTAGTCCCTACTCCCAATCTTAGGCCTAAATGGCCTCAAATAGGTTATTGAGGTTGCTAGGAACATGACTGGAGAGTCATCTGATATGAGGAGAATAAGATATTAGTTTCAAAAAGAGATCCTTGCATTATGTCAAGCAAATTCACTTCTCCTAGAGAAGTGCTACAAACTCCCACAAATATGCTACATTATGGTAAGGTCTGATAAAAAATTCTGTTCATTGAAGAATAATCAAACATTGTATAATGTCACTCTTCCTCCAAAAAGAAGAGACAAAGGAAACATTTCTTATCCTATATGTCATCAGATTGGAAGAAGGTGGAGAGGTTCCCATGCACAGTACTAGGAAACTAGTGTACACAAGAACCATCACACTTGTTATAGCCCAAAATAGCACTTCTTCATCCGTAATGAATTTTACATGTTTCTGTCCCATGATGACACTTCATTAAAATCACTTCCAATCACTCAAAAAACATGTTGAATGGAGGATCCATATATAGAGTTGTGTAACTTTGTTTAACCTCTTTTCTAGATCATTGCAAATGTATCATACCAAGGAAAAACTTTCCAAAAGACACCAACCCCTGAAAATGCTTGGAAACACCCTAAAAAATGGATTTTTGACCCACTCATGAGTTTCCCTAAGGAAACCTGCATTTCACTTGCCCCTTTTCCTAAGGAAACCCACGATCATGTCGTGAAGTGGACAAACAAATATTAAAATGTGAAAAGTCTCGAATTTGGGGTGGTTTGGGTGGTTTTGGAACTTCTCCTTCAGTTATAACGAATCCCTATTCGACCCTAACTCTTCAGAGAAGTATATAAGAGAGGGTGAGGGGTCCATGAAAGGGGACTTAACCTTTGCATTGTTATGTTGGTGAAATTGGAACTCTCATCCCCCCTAATTTTTCCCTATATGTCATCTTCCTATTTTGTAGAGCTTGGAGGCTAAGATTCTTGGAGAAGAGAAGCAGGAGATCCAGATCAAAGGTTTCTTGAGGTGCCTTACATGAGGAGAAGGTATATCTTGTACTTCTTCCATCAATTAATAAATATTTGATTCTCTCTCCTTTCCAAATCAATGTATGATATGTGGTGTATCTCTGTTTATGATTACATGTTAATGATTATCATCTTAGGGTTTCATGTTATATTGAATATCTTTTCCTTACATGTAGTCAAATTGGTTTGAGGAAGGTTGAAGTTTGTTTTGTAGGTCTCTTGGATTGAGGGGCAAGAGGAGGGCTAGAGAAATCTTGGATCAACCTTCAATCACTAAGGTATCAACCTTTCCAACCCTTGAACCTTGTGTAATTTATGCTTGTAGAGTGTTATACATAATTCTTTATACCCCTAGTACGTTGGTGGCCTCGACCCAAGCCATAGGAACACTTTCCCTAACAACGGAACCGGTGAATCCACTAGGGAATCCTTGTCCTTTTTGGGGTCTCCTTGTCTTGTTTTCTAATGTAATTAAGGTTTTGAGTCCTTATTGCAGGCTAGTAGTTACTCTGAGGTCTGTGTGGACACCTCCCTTTCCTTTTTAGGGTTGTTTTTGACCTTTTTTAGGCCTCCCACCAGCCACACGTGATTGTTACACTGCACGATCATGTTTTCCTTATGTGCACACAAATTTTATTAAGGAAACTTGCGTTTCACTCACCCTTTTTCAGTGATTTTCACCCTTTTTGGGCATATTTGGGGTGGTTTGGTGTTGTTTGTAGGGTCCTCCTATGTCCTTTTTCTATATAAGACCCTTTTGGATTGGTGTACTCCATTGTTTGTGCTCTTAACTTGTTTTTTAAGCCTCTTATTGTAAATTTGAGCATATAGATCTATAGACAAAAACAAAACTCACAAAGAAGATCTCACAATTTACTTAGCAATTGAAGAATGAAACAGTGCAAAAGGCTTGCAACTGTGAATGCTTTCATTAATCAAAAAGGTAATTCAGATAATAATTACAATGATGTAAAATGGCTTTAATAGCCACAAGCAATTCGAATCCACATGAGGAAGTTCGAATTGATGACTCTACTTGACTGTAGGTAACCAAGACTTGTCTAAATCACAATTGGAGTTCTAAAACACAACCAACTGTTACATTTAGTATTAAATAATGGTTAACTGACTGTGGTAGGTGAGAAAAACGCCCCACATGTGTGCAATTAATTAAACCATTATTTAACTGAATGTAACTGACTCCTAACTTGGTTTGACAGTCATCAACTGAAGTTAAGGACCCAGTAGTTAACTGTCCTTGTCTAAATCATAACTGGAGTTCTAAAACACAACCAACTGTTACATTTAGTATTAAATAATGGTTAACTGACTGTGGTAGGTGAGAAAAATGCCCCACATGTGTGAAAAAATTAAACCATTATTTAACTGAATGTAGAGAGTTAGAACTGAATGTAACTGACTCCTAACTTGGCTTGACTAGTCATCAACTGAAGTTAACTGACCTTGGTTGGTTTCGGCACTCCCAGTTGCTTCCTAAATTGTAGGGATTGATCTAGGAGACTCCTAAACTTATGCAATCAAGTGCAATAAGTGGCAGTGAGCCTCAATTAGTGTTCCCCACACTTTGGTAACTGAAACATGTGCCCCAATTAGGTCAAGTTTAACCAATGGTGCTAATGACTATAAATAGACTGGATGGACTGCCGATTTAGACATGACTCCTAATTTAGACATATGACCAAATTTGGACAAGGGAGGATTAATAATCCTAACACCCCCCCTGAATGCTAACTTGGACAAACTGTGGGCCCTAGTAACTAAGACCATAGGTCACCCATTACATCAAGTAAAATAAAGTAACTGCTTAATATAAGTAACTAGGGCAAAAACCACATGGGAAAAAAGCCCTCCTTTTATCTAAGCAGGTAGAATAAGGTCTCAAGTTTGAAAAACTTGAAAATATGTTGCTGCAATCTTCATCTCTGTGAGGTAGTGAAGCAGCATGCATGGTGTGCTGTGCACAGGTATTCTCGGGCCTGGCATGTAGACTTCTCCTTCTTCTTCGAAAAGGATGATGAGAGAAAGGAGGAATGTAACCTTTGTCTCTTGCTGAATGAAGAGGTGTATGATCATATCCATTCTTATGAATGTAGGAAGACTGAGCCCTTGCCATATTGCATCTTACAGGAAGTCTATTGCATCTCTCTGAAGGAGGCAAAACAGTATGACATAGCGCAAGAGTCTTTCCTTTCTGAGTGTCAGGTGAGTTTCCAGTCATCTTCCTAGCTTCCATTTTGGAAGTAGGGACTGAATCTAGATCTGAGTCACCCTGAATCTTAATGTCATAAACTGATATAGATGAATCTACAATACTAGTAGAAGCTGTAAAAGAAGTAGATGCAATGGTTTTACCTTCCCTTGTAGGTGGCTGCTGAGAGTGCACTGGTTCTGAAGGAGGCATGAAATGTGAGAACTCATATGCTCTTGAAGCATGATTCACAATACCCTTTGCTATGATGCTCCCAGTAGAGATATCTATGATCTCTACTGAGTCAGGACCAAAGATCACTTGCTTTGGAGATCCAGTATGGGTCATCTGATAGACAGATAACAGGTTTGAAGCTAGTGAGGGAACAAACAACACATCTTTGAACCTTCCATGTTCAAGTTGGATAGAGCCCTTCCCTTTGGTTTGGACTTTCTGTTATTGCCCATCTGAATACTAGGACCATCAAAGGACTGAAAAGAAGAGAATGATTCTATGGATGCAGCCATATGGTTGGAAGCTCCATAATCAATGAGGAAGGTAGGTGTTGATGTGCAGCAAGCTTTCAGTGCATGTCCTTTCCTTGGGTATTCTTCTTCTTCTTCTTCTTCAGAGTCTTCCTTCCTTGCGCTAGCAGGTACAGAAATGTTGTGCCTTTTCAAAAGAAGAGCCATTTCATCAAGTTGTCTTCTCATACAAGAGCTTTCTGAATGGAAGCCCCTTCCACAGTAAGGGCAGAGAACCTTGCCTTTGCCATTCTTCTTGCTTCTCTTCGAACCTGCATGTTCTTTTGACTGTTCAGACTCATCTCTTTGCTTTCCTCTGTCATTCGCTACCTTATCTCCTTTTGCAATAAGAGCTAGATTTTTGGGAGATCGAATGAGTCCCCATTTGGATCAATTTATCATTTTCAGAAATAAGAGATTGAATGAAAGCATCAAGAGTAGGCATCTTCCAATTTGGAGTAGTGAGCCTTACTGTTTGGAAGGTGGATACAAAGACTGAGTAGTCTGAATTGAGCTTTGTGAGAATAGCAAGAATGAGCTGATCTTCATCCTTCTTTACTTTGCATTGCTTCAACTGATATATCAGGTTTTTGAACTTTGAGAAGAATTCATTTAGAGATTCGAAATCTGATGGATTGAGAGTAATCAGATCATTTTCTAGCTGATGGATCCTCATCTCATCATGCTTATCAAACAAGGAAGCAAGCTTGTCCCAAACCTTCCTGGGAGTGTCCAAGTCTAGGATGTGATATCGAAGATCTTCAGAGACTGAGGAGAGCATGAGTCCAATGGCTTCATCAAGCCTGTTCATGTACTTAGCTTTGTCTTTATATGATTCTAGCTCTTCTTCTGTTTCTTCAATGATTCTGAAGAGATGCTTGGTGCGGAGCAATATTTTCATGTCATCCTTCCACTGGTGATAGTTGAAGGGATTGAGGCGCTCCATTGGATGAGCCATTTTGAATGTAATGAGAAAGACTGAGCTGTTGTAGAGAAAGCAATGAGAAGTAGAGGCTGCTTGTAGCGAATGCTGTAGAAAAGATGATAACCTGTCACACAAACAAACAAACAAAATGATCTAGCTGGAGATCTGAGGAGGAGAGGATTCTTGTCCATGGAGGCTCTGATACCATGTAAATTTGAGCATATAGATCTGTAGACAAAAAAAAAACTCACAAAGAAGATCTCACAATTTACTTAGCAATTGAAG
>LPNX010531859.1:83497-155865 GCA_001517045.1 Pseudotsuga menziesii | reverse complement strand
AATGACTATAAATAGACTGGATGGACTCCCGATTTAGACATGACTCCTAATTTAGACATATGACCAAATTTGGACAAGGGAGGATTAATAATCCTAACACTTATGAATCCTTTGGTCTAGTCCATTTCTCTTTCCCCCACCTCCTTGATTGGCATGACCTTTTGGTGCATGGTTCTGATCAGCCTCTGTTAGCAATCATTGTATGAACTTAGGAGCTTTCTTATCTTTGTTTTCTTCATTCGTTTTGGTTAACTGCTTCATGCCAAAGTGGTCTGTTTGTTCCCTTATACAAGTCTCCTTTCCAAGAGAGGTCTTATCTGACTTTTAGGGAAGCATAGGGTATGTTTGGTGGCTATAGAGTAGAAGTCCTTTTCCTTTGTTTACAGCATCTGCATGCATTAGTTTGTAGGCTAACGTTCTTTCACATTTACAAAATAAAAAGAAAAAATAACAAGTATTTGATTTATATGCATGTAGGCTAGGGTTTAGTCTTAGGTGCATTGCATACCTCTATATTTTGAAAATACAAAAAAAAAATTCTTTCTTTCGTGGCCTTCATTTTTCAGTTTTGAAAAGAAAAAGAGAAGTAGAAGTTTGCATTTTCAATCTCTTTCAGTTTAGTGATCTTGTTTATGTTTTCAAGTCAGAACCCCATTGGTTTCAATTCTGCGACCTTTGAGTAATTAACAACCCTTAAAAAGAACGTTAATATTTAAAATATATTAATAACATTTTCTTTTTAGGGACGACCCACACTAGTCTAGGCTAGTGTTTTGTGTTAGGGACGTCTTTAACTGCCCAAAACATTAAACTCAAACATAGTGGCCTTTCATTCAAGAAATCCAATCTCATAAAGAAAGACACCAGAAAGCTCCTCTAACACAGTAGTCAAGCATGAGGTTGTACGATACTGAGTTGTGGATATACCCATCCTATACTCAGTTGAGTGTACACCAGAGCTGTTGCATGTTGAAGGATATTTCCACTATACCTAGGGTGGGCTCGGGAGGAAATCCATTACATGTAATTTGGGAAAACGATTTGGTGATTCAAGCGCTTGGACCCAAGGTGGTGTATTGTGGACCCCAAGTAAATGTTCTTATCCCTTCACTGGTTAGTTATGGGCCCTCATTACCCCAAACTTGCCTTTGGAAGCTACCTTTGTTTTCCTGGTCTGGATACTTAGTTTTTTCTTCTAGTGGTGTGCTCTCGGTGTTGTTGGTTTCCAGTTGACTTCAGACTTTTATTTCTTGTTGAGTCAGAAATTATGGCTAGCACCCCTATGAAAACCAACCAAGAGACCCCCATGCTGGGGGATTCTTGTGCTTTTCCTTTCACTAGGAATGTTGGTTTTCTTTTGATGGCCACTTTGAATCTACCTGAATTCACCCTTGGGTTAACGGTTTGGTTGTTTTCCACTCTGACTATCATGAATGCTCCTAGTGCTTCTCAAGAAATCCCCTTATACCAAGGGCATCAAAACAATGTCTCCCCTTCACCAGTAGAAACATCTCCTCCTCCTTCCACCTCATGTGATGAAAGTTCTTATACCAATAACCTGCATTCCAAAAGGACCAAAATAATGAAGAATGAGAAGAAGACACGAAAGAAAGGGGCACCCATCCAACCTATGCAAGTCATATTGGACCCAACTACTCAGCCTCTGTAGGTCATGTTGGTGGAACTTGTCCAACATCTGCAGGCCATGTTGGACCCAGTCACCTCACCTCTGCAAGTCATATCAGGGCACCCATTCAACCTTTGCAAGTCAAGTTAACCCTAACCACCAAACCTCTAGAGGTCATGCGGGGGGAACCCGTCCAACCTCCGCAGGTCATTTGGACCTAACCACCCATCCTCTGGAGGTCATGTTGGGGGAACCTATCCAACGTTTGTTGGTCATGTTGTCCCTAAACACCCAGCCTCTATAATTCATGCTGGGGGCACCTATCCAACTTATGCATGTCATGTTGGACCCAACCACCCAACCTCTAGAAGTCATGTTGGGGGAACACCCTCAACCTCTGCAAGTCAAGTTTACCTTCACCCCCCAACCTCTAGAAGTCATTTTGGGGGCACACACTCAACCTCTACAAGTCATGTTTTACCTAACCACCAAACCTCTAGATGTCATGCTGGGGGTAAGCAGTCAGCCAATGCAAGTCATGTTGACATCGTTGAGAAAACCAACCATTCAAAACACAAGCCTAAGTTCCCTTGTAAGCTTTGTGAGGGAGACCATATTACTCATCAATTACATGTTATTGTTGAGGTAAGAAGAGCATGGTTGCAAGGATATCATATTCTTGAACAGCTTGTGTGGTTCCAAGGATATCATGTTCCTAAACAACTTGTGATTTCTCAATAACCTATTCAACCTTCGGTTGATCAAGTGGTTGAACCATTGTAATATTTGGTCAATCCCATTCTTCCCTCGGAGAGTGGCCTTTGTTAAGTGATTGAAACGATGTATTTTTTGGTCAATCCCACTCTTCCTTCGGAGAGTGACCATCATAAATGTAATGACCCCATTTTTAATAATTGCATAGCAGGAAAATTCCATCAATCTTACTAGTTCTTTAGGTTGGGTGGAAACATTGGGAAGTTAATAAGGGAGCTAATAAATGGTGTTTAGACATTATAAGGAATAAATATTTACTTAATGGATTTAATTAAATGAATTCAACTGAAAAATGAAATGGCTATGGAGAATGGAGAAACATGTAGACTATGGGACCACTCAAGCTAGAATTCCTATGTTAAATGCATCCTCCTCTTGCAATCTCGAATCTATGGGAAGCCTAATGTTTTTGTATGGATTATAAGGTTAATATACTTGTCCAGATACTTCATAGGTTGTATTTGGGATGAATTGTAACTTACATGGGGAGAGGAAGAGACAAATGGGTGTTTCATGGACACTTGGCTAGATTCCCCTTACATTTATGACATCTACGACACCAATGATTAATATTCTATGACAGTTACGGCACAAGTCAGATATGAAGGCTGACATCTGACCTATATTACATGTCATGTCAAAATATACCATCCAAGATAACTCTCATGTGAGTTTGGGAAGCTCAATGGGCTCCTGCTCAAATTTGGGGAAGGTGGAAGGCTAGGAAAGAGGGGACACATGTCAATTCATGAGCACACACCCTAATTCAACTTGGATTGAGTTTTTGGATGGATTTGGAAACTTATAAGGCTAATTAATTTTATAATATATAGGAAGAAACCAAGAGAATAGATTTTGATCATTTGTGAATTGTGAGAGCTAGTGGATGACTAGTTTTCTTTCCTTAGCCAATTTCGATGGTGAAAGATTCCCATAAAATTTGGTGTTTGGAGAGGCCACTCAAGTATTTAATGGATATTTAATGGAGTCTTGTTTTCATGTGTAAGCTACAGTAAATCATTTGTATTCTTCTATTGTAGAACTCTCTCTCAACTATTTCCAGTTTTCACACCATATTCATGCCAATGGAGGGATTGCGCTTTGGGTGAGATATTAATATATTTGGGGAAGATTATAATGCCAATTATCTTATGTTCTTATGTATATTCTATGTATTTCACATTAATAAGAATCTCAGGTCGAAATACCCAAAAGAATTCATTTAAAAATGTAGAACAATGAAGAAATAGTGTCATTTCCCCACTATCTTGTTGTGAACCATTGTAGTGCTGATGATTTCGAATTGGGAGAGAATTTGATTATCCATTTCTGATTGTAATCAGTTCAATATTCTATTTTATTCATTTTCATAAAGTTTCAAGTCGAAATTTCCAAGATTTGTATGTCAAAATGACTTTTAATGAGCAAACAATGACCATTTCCACTTTATTTTGATATATGCCATGGTGATGCTTATTATTTCGAATGAAGGAATATATATCTGATAAATGTATGATTTATTTACTGTAATTAATGTTTATTTCAATTCTCATGTTCAGTACTTAAGCATTGAAATCCATTTTACTCATTTTTATTACATTGGGAGAAGATTTGGTGCATTTTCCCCAAGGGTCGAAATTGTGACATGGGAGTTGTTTTGGAAAGAGTCATAGAAGCCTGTATAAACTAAAAAATAATGCATATGATAATTTTAAAATTTACCTTACACATCCCTAGTCTCTTTTCATAAATTTGAGTGACTTTGGGATCATTTGTGAATCCATTTTCGGCAATTACCCAGGGGGAATTAGAGCCCCAATTTGCTAGTAAACAATCCTAATTTGAACAGAATATTAAACAAGTTTTGATAAGTAATTTGGTGGTCATTAAACATATATGAACATAATATTTAAGTTCTAATATCATTCATGTACCTTCAAAGAAAATTTGGGAGCATTTGAGCCAATTTGGAGGTCTAGACATCAAAACTAGTTAAGCTCAAAATTGAGGAAAAATGTGAAAAAATTGGTCATTTAATAAAAATTACAAAAAGGGACATTACAATAAAGTGGTTAAATCAATTCCATCTTCGATCAATCCGACTCTTCCTTTGGAGAGTGAATTGTCTGCTAGTCATGTTTTCTTCATTGCCAATTCAGAACCTTTTAGAAAAGGGGGAACTAACTTCACTTCGAATGAACCCCCACTAAGCCCTTAGATTGCTTCCTTTAACTAGGATAGCCTAGCTGAGCCGTGTCTTCCTTCGGATGGACCTTTTCAAATAAAAGTACAAATTGGACACTATACAATTGCTTGTTGTATTGTTGATGAAGGAGCCTTTATTAGTATTTATCTGCATGTGCTTGGAGAGGCATGTGATTTCCCAGCCTTATGTCGAATGATAGTCAATTACTAGATTTTGATAGTAGAACTAGCAAATATTTCGGAATTCTTTCTCAAACTTTTGTTACTTTGGGTGGGAAGACCGTATTAGTTGATTTTATGGTGATAGAGGACCCCTTGGACTTAAATATGCTCCTCGGGCGTCATTATGTTTATGCTATGCAAGTTGTGGTGTCAACACTCTTTCATGTGATGTACTTTCCTCATAAAGAAATCATTGTCACTGTCAATCAGATGGAATTTCTTGATCCCTCTTCTTACCCAACTACAAACTAGGTTTTTCCTTTGTTAATTCCCAGTGTTTTGATAGAAAATACCCCACCACAGGTGAATTATGTGGCATCATATCCCTCATGTTCAATTGCTATTGAGAAGAAGCCTCTGCATTCATGCTTATCTTCTTGGGGCTTGGTCCCAGCAGTTGACCGGGTGGTCTATCCAATGGGGACTTTGGAGTCTTCTCTCCACCCTATTGATCCAACTAAATGTTTAGATATGTGTCCTATATGGGATATGGTCTACTTCCTTTCAATGAAGTATTCCTATATTCTTTGATACAATCTAGCCTTCTTATGGATGTTGACTCAGTTGTAGTTAAATCCAAACCTAACTTTATTATTGAGCATGATTCATCCGACAATCAATCCTCTTATGATTTTATTGTTGAGTCTTTGGAATCTCCCATTGAAAAACAAGTCAATGATCCTGACGAGTTTGACTCTTCTTGTATATTTTTTGACTCCAGTGATACTGAGTTAGTTCATGCAGACTCTATCACCCCTGTCAACTTTAGCTTTCCTTTTGAGGTTGATCTTATTGATTATAAATCCTCGGGCCTTGGCACTATAGAGTCTTCCTTAGTTAAATTTACCTTGACTAGACCTTTTGTTGAAGAAAGAAAAGTTGTAAGTGTTTATACCAAAGTGACCTGTATCAGGCCTCTTCTTCTTAATATGATCTTGATACTATTGTTTCTTGGAGACAAGATTCTTAGTTGGATTCACAACTACTTACTGGATTCACCTTTTTGTTGAAGTTGTAGCTGCGTTTTCCTACACACTAATTGCCCTTATGAGCCTAATGGTGGCTTCCACACATTCAACTCGTTATATAAGCCCCCATCTATGTTTTCATCATCGCTAAGCTTTGTACCTTTTTTCCATTGTAACTTGACACCCTTTACCTAGAGGAGACGCTCCCCGAGTGTCAATATCTTGCCCATGTTCCTTGCACTATGCTTAGGTCTATTTCTCATGCTTGGAACTAGTTTCTCCTGCCTCTGACACTCATATCCTTGCATTTAGAGCATTCTTCTTGCTTTCCTTCGAGCTCGTTAAAAGCAGTAAGGAGGCCACGAGTTGACTTTTTCGGGCTCGTTAAAAATTTACATGAAAGGTATGGAGTTATCTTCAAGCCCTGGTTTTACTCCCTAAATATTACTAGATTGTTGAGTTCACTTGTCCCTTGAAACATGTTAGAGGATGTGAAGGAACATACACATAGGTATAAGTTCATCTCTTTTTTAGACCATGCGGATTACCTACGAAAAAGAAATACTTTAGTCAACTATGGATAGAAGAGTATCTTCAAGTATAGGTTTATCTCTTTTTTGGGCCTGGAGGACTAAAATTATGAAAAAGGAACCTGTCCGAGCTTACTTTTCTCCTTTTCATGCTCTAGTTTAAACTATGAAAAATTTTATGAGCGTTATTTATGCCATTTGTCATGCTTGCTTAAACCCTAGGACAAAAGCATTGAGTGATCTTGTTTCCCTTCACACTCAGTAAAACTTAAGAGTTATGCTTTCTTTGAAGGAGCATCAGTTTGGTGA
The DNA here is from genome assembly GCA_001517045.1 of Pseudotsuga menziesii. Taxonomy (NCBI): domain Eukaryota; kingdom Viridiplantae; phylum Streptophyta; class Pinopsida; order Pinales; family Pinaceae; genus Pseudotsuga; species Pseudotsuga menziesii. Next base: position 149,230 of record LPNX010531859.1, on the reverse strand, counting down.
TAGTTTACTCCTTTTTCAAACCTTGTCGACTAACTACGAAAAAATAATACCTTGGTTTGTCTAAGCTAAGAGAGTTCTCCTCTGGATTTTTTATACTTTTTCAGACATTGGAGACTAAACTTATGAAAAAATTTCCCCCCTAAATTCTTATTTGGCATTTTTATACTCTCCAATTATGAAAACTACAATGAGATTCCACTAATTCAAGCTCGTAAAATCTTCGAATCAATTCCTTTATCAAGTATTCTTCTTTCTCTTCTTCGATCTTGTCAACAATGAAGAAGGTCCCGATTTTTCTTTCTTGGAATTGTTAAACCTTTACAAGAACTAAGGAAAGGGAAGTTCATTCAAATATCTTTTATACCATGGCTACAAGTCTTATTTCCTTGAACAAAGCACCAATTTTGAGTCTATCAATAGTTGGGTTCTAGTTTTTGGCCTCAGGATTAATCCTGATCTTATAGTTCTCACTCCCATAGTTGTTCCTTTTTCCAATTATATTGAGAATCTGTTAATGTCTCCTACATTCCAGATTTGTGTCGTTGGTCCCTTTGTGTCAAAATATGCCTAGGTCACTATCGTGTCGTTCTCATTGTTCAGGGATAAAACCTTTGTCAGCCATTATACAGTTGCTTTGGCCTTTTGGGTCGGCCACTCCCTAGTATCAGTTCACTACATCAAGTCTTTGAAGGTCCTGGATTCAAAACTTTGTCCTCATTCCAGATCTAATCAGTCTTTGATTTCCCTCGTATTGGATGATGGAGGAAACCTTAATTCCTTTCTTCCAATGGATCTCTTCCTATCGACTTCAATACATATTGATCTAGGAATGAGATTTAGAGTCTATAACAGTACCTTGGGGATTGCAGTCATCGGTGACAATTTCCCTCTCTATTGGGTAGTGTGAATACCTTAATGTTCCTACTCTATGGATTCTTGAGGTGTTCGACGTCAAGGCTATTTATTCACACTTGTTAGAATGCAGTAGGTACCTTGGGGAGTATTTTCATTAATGGTGGTTTCCCTTGCATTTGTTAATGATTCTCATTAATGACCAGTAATGAAATGGTTTCCTACATGTTCGACCTCAAATTCTTTATTCTCATGGTTAGGATTCGTACCTTTGGGTGGTTTGGATTGAAGAACTTGGGGCAACAGTAGCATCATGATCTTTTTCTATTTCTCGAGTTGCATAAGACCTTGTCACACTTCATATGACATTTGCTGAGACATAGATCCACCTTGTATTCATGTGGCTATGATCTCTTATTGAGCATGGATCCACCTTGTTCATTTGTGGCCATGACTCCTTTGGATTTTATATGGCGCCTTTTTTCATACTGTGCGGCCATCATAGTTACATCAGTTATACACATGTTGGATCCACCTTGTATCTTTATGGTGATAATTTTGTATATGGACATGAATGTCCTAGATATCAGTTTTCTCTGACATTTATCTCTCTTCTAGGTACCTTCATTCGGGCCTATAATTTTGGATTCTCCAGTCTCTATCACTTCTCATATCAGTTGTTTCCTTTTTTATAATGTATTTCAGATATCATCTTTCCCTCTAACCTCGTACATTAGTTGGCATCTATTATAGCCCAAAATAGCACTTCTCCATCAATGACGACTTTTACATGTTTTCGTCGCATGATGACACTTCATGAAAACCATTGTTAGTCACTCAAAATACACCTTTAATGGAGGAGAAATATATAGAGTTATGTAACTCCTTTTAACCTCTCTTATGGATCATTGGAAAGGTATTATACCAATGAAAAACTTTCTAGAAGACACCAACCCCTGAAAATGCTTAGAAACACCCTAAAAAATGGATTTTTTGACCCACTTGCGATTTTTTCTAAGTAAAAATGTGTTTCACTCGCCCCTTTGCCTAAGGAAACCTGTAGGTATGTCCTGAACTGGCCAAAAAATTATTAAAACATGAAAAATCTCATAGTTTGGATGGTTTGGGTGGTTTTGAAATTGCTCCTTTTGTTGTAACTGATCCCATAATTCGATCCTAACTCTTCAGAAAAGTATATAAGAGAGAGTGAGGGGTCCATGAAAGGGGGCTTAGCCTTTGCATTGTTATACTGGTGAAATTGGGACTCTCATCCCCCCTACCCTTTCCCTAGATGTCATCTTCCTTTGTTGCAGAACTTGGAGGTTGAGATTCTTGGAGAAGAGAAGCAGGAGATCTAGATCAAAGGTTTCATGAGGTGCCTTACATGAGAAGAAGGTTTATCTTGTACTTCTTCCATCAATTAATAAATATTTTATGCTCTTTCATTTCCAAATAAGTGTATGATATGTGTTGTATCTCTGTTTATGATTACATGTTGATGATTGTCATATCAGGGTTTCATGTTATATTGAATATTATTTCCTTACATGTAGTCAAATTGGCTTGAGGAAGGTTGAAGTTTGTTTTGCAGGTCTCTTGGAGTGAGGAGCAAGAGGAGGGCTAGAGAAAGCTTGGATCAACATTCAATCACTAAGGTATGAAACCTTTGAACCCTTGAACCTTGTCTAATTTATGCTTGTAGAGTGTTATACATCAGTATTTATACCCCTAGTACGTTGGTGGCCTCTACCCCAGCCATATGAACACTCTCCCTAATAACAACATTGCATTAGTGCTCCACAAAGATGTATATTGCATAAATATTTTCACAAGTTGTTTACACAAGAAGAAATTTTCTCTTAGTTTGAAAGCTTGATCCCATTTTTTCCTTCTTATTTTGAGGGAGGGGGTTCCCATGAGTTTTTCCCCATTTTCCTCGTTTTATTGAGCAACTATTTTTCCATTTAGATTGTATGGGTGACCATCGGTCTTAGTTTTTGAGGCCCAGTTTGTCCATTTTAGGATTAATGGGGGGGGTTTATGATCATTAATTAATCCTCCCTTGACCACCATAGTCTAAAATGTCTTTTCCTAGATTAGGATATTATTGCCACTTCACTAGTTCCATGGGGGGCTCACCTAGGGTCCACCTAACACTCAATGTGCCCATTTGCATGATTTTAGGAGATCTAGAGACCAATACCTATCATTTAGGAACCCACTATGAGTGCCACTAACAGTATTCAACAATTGAACCTGGTAGGTATTCAGTTATGTGTAGTTATGCTCTGATTCCCATCAGTTAGTTCACCTTCAATCACCCTAGCACCAGTTTGTATGATTTAAGGGAGTTTGGACGCATTTACTCACCTACCTAGATCAGTTAATTGATTGTGAACTAATTTAGTTGACCAGAGTTGCATTAGTGAGCTCTAGTGGTGATTTTCACACATAGAGCTAGCACCAGAGTCAATCCAGGTTGGTGGATTCGAATCCTACCTAAGTCATTTGAATTCTCCTATTTGTAACACCATGTTATTAAAAATTATTTACTGATTATGGGATGCAATATTATTCTTCCAATTTTGGTCTCATGTGTGTTTAATTTTTCCATAAATAATTGATCATAGTTTACTGAATTGCTTCTCGCTTATGCAACCTTCTTTCACATTTGATTTCATTCAGGCTTGAGGATCCTAAGCTTCACAAAATTAGACAAGAGTAAGAGATAACTATAAGTAAGTCTTATATTAAATTTATCTTATAATTCTTTAATTGACACTATCAATTGATATTTTACACATTGGATTGTTTTTATCTTCTCATCACTCCTTACGAATGTGATTTCAAGGAATTCTTTGAAGGTGAAGTCCATAATTTTACGTATTATTCGTCATTCTCGTGCCTTTTGGTAAGAAAATAAGGAGGTTAGTGTCCCACATCGACATGGAAAACAGTTTCAACATAGAGGTAGATACATTAATTGTTTTCATTAAATGACTTAATTTTCCTACCCATGATTATTGTTTCACAAAATCGTGTATTGGTACAAAAAAACAACAAATTTTAGAGCCCCAAGCTCTTAATTACTCACAACTAGAAGTTTCTCAAATCCAGCCATTAACAAACTTCATTTGGTGTTCTAGTTCAATTTAAAATGTAGATTGTTGCGACTCAAACATGCAGTGACTTGCAGGTCTCTAGTTGACTTAGGCTTGATTCCATTGCCCCTCCATCCCATACCTATATTTTGTTGGGACAAGTGTTGAACAACAAAATTTGATGCCCCAACCTCGATGATTCTAGCATTGCTAACTTGCTTTGTATGTAGGATTTCTTTAAATGTTTTTTGCGTTGCATATTATTTTTTTAGGTTCCCAATGCCCATCATTCTTACATCTCTTGATCTTGAATGGCTTCCCTCTCTCCGATTTGAATTAAGTTTTTTGGTTGGTTTTATATGTATTTTTTGGTTGTAGGTTTATTATAACCTCATTTTGCTCAATGGTTTCCTTTTGTACATAGTTAGCAGTAAGTAATTCTCTCATGGTTCTAGTTTTTTTTAAGACAATATATAGTTACAACATCCTGCACTATGCATAAGATCATGCAGATGTTGTAATATGGTTATTGCACAATTTGAGTAGTTTTTATGTATAATGAAGTGTGCTCCAACTCGAAAAAATATAATAGAATAGTTGTTATAGTACCGAATTGTAAAATTAATGTCACGTATATGTCAAATTAATGTGTTCAGATTAGGTTTTATTGAAAATATATCATTTTTTCATGTAGATATTAGGGGGTGCTCAATTGTTTAAGATTGTAAAAAATGGAAGGGAAATATTTGTTTTTTGCATTTTTTAGGGGAAAGGGTTTAGTTAATTTATACTTGTCAATTGAAACACATTTTTTAATATTTATCTTAATATTTGAAGGAATCCAAGAATAAATGACATTCCAATTGAAATTAAGACCCATCCTTCAAATTTGATCGATGACCTCTATACACATGTCAATACGCGCATTATAATTTTTAGTCAGAAACAATAGAAATTCCACAACAACTTTAGCATCTAGTGAAGCGTAACGTGCATGTATATATTTGAATCCATCAACACAAAGAGAGTTGGAGGTATATCCCATGAGAAACATGGCCATCGATACATCGAGTGAATGACAATGACAAAAATATGTTGTTCATGAAATTATTTGATTGAAAAGAGCCAATTAGCAGAAACAATGCCTATTTCACCACCTCTATGATGAAACCCAAGTTTAAAATAATTAAAAATTGAACATGCCCTTTGAATTGCAACAATGTACATGACATGGAAAATAAAATCCAAATCAATATTTTTATTTCCTAATCAATTTATTCTATTTAAATTTGAAAAATGATCCATCTTTTAGATCACAAATATCTACAACACAATCATCACAAATATTACAAGATGTATAACTCGCATATTGGACAAAACGACCAGGTATTTCAAATAAGAGATCAAGTAACCCTTTGTGTGCAGTGTGCACCAGGTCTTCCCAAAGGAATCTCTATCTACTAGAGTGATTAAATATAAGGACGCAAGATGAGGTTGATCCATCTAGGAAGAGAATGTTCAAAGGAAGAACCCAAAATATCATTTAGAACCAAAGGGAGAAAACATAATAAACTATGAAATTGATAATGTTTAACTACTTAGAGGAGATAAAAACTAACCTATGAAATCCATACACACTAGAGAAATGGTACAAGTTGGGTGGTACATGCCCTCACTTTTACTATTGATAACCTGTGAGAACCCATTGAGGCATGTGAATGACAACACATCATACACTCATATGCCAAAGGTAGATCAATGCTGATAGAATGTACTTATGAAAATTTAATCCAATAATAATCAAGGGGAAAGTGGGGACAACTTTGATGAGCAAAGTAAGGAGGTAGAAATCATGCCATACACTCCCTTAGGAGAAGGCAAGGCAAAGACATAAATGAGAAAAAAATAGGACAACCGTGTTAGAGATCCTAAGGGCCTAAGGAATTGACATGAAAAGAGTAATATCCTTATCTATTATTAATCATGGGGGAAGAAGCTAACCTACCAAGATGACTATTTGTAGGGAGGGACATGAGATATAATTAAATCAGGGTAGGGGAAGAGGGTCAACTACCCAATATTCCTCTTTGTATGGAGTAACAAGATACAACCATGTCACATTGAAGGTGACAAGGGTGTCCTAACAATGTTCATGTTGATATAGATGAACCTTATAACATAAAAACATCATGGTGGGGAAAGAGGAAAAGATACCAAGATGAATTGCGACATTGAGGGAAATAATAAAACCATTCCTCAAGATCAAGGAGGGAACTACAAGGAAGTATACAATAAAAGGGAGTTAAAATGGACATTCAATGAGAGGTTTGATAGGGGGGATCCTCACAAGCCTTTTTTGGGATATTACACAACTCAAGAAAATCGAGTCTCTTTAATCCTACATTGATGAGTTTTTGAAACTCTCAGTGAGGGTACATGAGGTATCTCCAAAGATATTAATGCACATATTTGTGGAAGGATTGACAGAGCCATTGAAGTGGTTTGTCAAATATGGTGGACCTACTAATCTATAGGGAGCCATATGTAGGACTAGATATCTACATGATATTGTGCCTAGATTATGATATATTCCTAAATCCAATGTTCCCACAAGATTTAATGATCATAGATATGCACCAAGGGACTTTAGATATACACCAAAAGGTCCCATTGCTAGCATATCCAACAAGGATAGCATCATAAAGGATAGGGATGAGTTAAGGAGAAGGAATGTGTGTTGAAAAGAATCATGGACTACATGCCACTAATGTTCCAAGCGAAAGGCATATTGCATTGAAGCTATTTTAGAGAGTGAAGAGGAGGAGGAAGGTGATGAGGATTTGAGCATGTCACATTTTCCATCTTGCATGGAGCATGAGCATGAAATCATGGTCGAATGCATTCTTGAGGAGAAGGAGGGGCTACTTGAGTTAATGGATCATGAATATATGCATGTGCATGAGGAGAGAAATGATATGGAGGTTGTGGATGAAGCACTTGTCTTGAGTCCAAAAGAGAACACGCCATTCATATCTACAAGAAAAATCACTTTCTTGTACAATGGTTGGATATATAAGTACATATTGAAGTTGGAGATCCAAAGGTGCACTAGACTTTCATACTTAGGAAGAAGGAAAATTGGCATGTCACTCAAAGAGCCACCTAGTGAACAAGTGTTGAACGTACATCTTCAGGAGTCATTCCCATGAGACTTGTGTTTTATCAAGTCTAGAATCTATGTCGTATTAGGTTCAGATCTTCTCCATGGAGCTTATGTTGCATTAAGTTCACTAACTTATGTTGTATTAAGTGGAAGAGCTTATGTTGTATTAAGCTATGACCTTGTGTTGTATCCAGTCCCATTCGGTAGAGATGCTTGTATTGGGATCTTATGTTGTATTAAGATCATGACCTTATGTTGTATTAAGGTCGGAGACTTGTGTTGTATCAAGTCCAAACTTATGTTGTATTAAGTTCAAGAGTGTTGTGTTGTATCAATATCGGTCTCGTATCAAGACCACATGACTTATGTTGTATTAAGTCCCGAGGATATACTATGTGATGTATGTCTAGTCATGGTCAACAATGTGCTACAAGTCTCCTTTAGGGATTAGCTACCCTAGAGTACTTTAGCATATGACTATATAACTCGAGGTAATACATATGATCATAGGTTCAAAAAAATTCTTATGAGTATGATATGATATATAATATTAATTATGTAAACACATATGGACCATGTAGAATTAATTAATGATCAACAAGATGAGCACAGATATAAAGAGAGAATTCAAATTTCCCATGTATGCCTCCAAGTGATATTGAATTAATAAGACATCATTTGAGCCTTAGTTGTGATAAACAAGCTTTAGCTAATTAATGAATCAACTCCTTAATTTATGTACAGGTATTGTTGAACATGACACCGATGGTGAATAATTAGTTACATTCAGTTTTTTTCTTTTCAGTTCAGTTACATTCAGTTATGTTTAGTTACATTTAGTTATGTTCAATTACATTCAGTCACATTTAGTTTTGTTCAGTTACATTGAGTTATGTTCGGCTCCATTCAGTTCAATCAATTAACAACTCAGTTAAAGGAAGTTAACACCTGTGAATTAATGGAGGGCACGTATCTTCAATGTGGGGGGTATTTATGAGGTGACAACTTGGAACCAAATCATAAAGGGTGTAAGGTTAAAGGTGAAACAATATTCACAGTGTTAACAGTGTTACTAGTGCACAAAAGCATGAAACCATTCACTACGTTCTTTGTATGACTGAATTTGGATTGTTATTAAAGTTATATGCACTTGGAAAGACCGATACAATGTTCTATATGATCTCTATTCTCTTTTTCTCACTTATCATGAAATCTCCTATTGTGTTGTAATAATTCTTCGTGGATTATCTATCATACTCAAAGGATTGTTGGGTTTTTGATCATATGAATTTGGAGGGTTTTCTTAGGCTACAACATGTGTCTTATGAATTGAATGATTGTGTGTATGAATTGATTATGAGATCCATCTGCACTGTAATTATATATTAAAGTTTTAAAGTTCAATAATCTTTCATTATTTCTCAAACATTGACATGGTATCAGACAAAGGGCATGCAAGAGATTAGTTTTTTTCAAACACTCTAATCCTCCATAGATCTTGAAGCATTGAGCACGAGCTTGAAGCAATGACATCAATATCCGTTCGGCCAGAAGATTGAATCGAAGGAACATCCAACTTCAACACATGGAAGGTGAGCGTGATCAATATCCTTGAAGAGAATGATCTTGATTCTTTTGTGACCTCCGTGATCGAAGAGCCCACTACAAATGCAGGAAGAACCAATTACAAAAATAATAAAGCAAATGCAAAGAGGATCATATATGACTCCATGAAGGACAACCTAATGTCGGTGATCACACCTTTGAAAGAAAAGGAGTGTTTCAACACACTCACAAATATTTATGAGAAGAAGGCCCATACTCAAAAGAGGGATTTGAAGAACACATTGCGCAACATGAATATGGAGAAGTATGAAAACGAAGCATCTTTCTTCACAAATATTTCACAAGTGAAGGATCAACTAATAAGCATCAGTGTGGAGACGAATGAGGATGATATTCTACAAACCGCCATCGATGAGTGTTAGAATAATCAATCCATAGTTACCTACCTTAGACATTAATTAAATCATTTCTGTCTTATTACCTAGTCTTCTAGATTTCACTCTATGCTAGTTTCCTTCTACATGTCATAGAAGTCAACACTTGCTAAAACTGAGTCATGGGGTGCTTGGGAAACCTCCTAGAAACCATATTTATCATGTCTACTTTATTCAAGATCCTCAAAAATGCATATCTACTTTTTCTGCAAAGCTGCCTATTTTACTGAGAATTAAGGCAAAAGGAAAAGCTAGACTAGGTGTAGTTGACCTTTTTTTTTTCCCAACTCATACTCCATCCTTTTCTCCTAATAAAAGAATGTATGAGTTGTCTTTCCATCCCTTATTTGTTTTCCTACTTGACTTTTCAATTCGTGAGCATCTTAGTGGATTTGGAAACTGCTTTATGCACCTATGGGGGATTTGACTAGATTTAGTAAGCCTACTTTTCGACTATTTCGAATGGCATCCTTATGCATTCAAATATCTCATGTAATTATATATTGCAGCAGCCTATTACTTCACAAGGTTGGATATTGTACACTTATTCAATACAGATTAGTGTTATGCTCCAATTTTAGTCTCCTTTGATGTTAATTTTGCATGTTTGATTAGCAATTTTGTGAGTGTAATTGTTCTATCACTTGGGTTCAATTTCCACATGGTATCGGATCCTTTGTAGATCAATTTCTCTCCTTCCATATTGCTATTGCAGGTTTGACATCTTGACTGGGAGCATATTCTGCTAACTGAAGGGCACAGTTTCTGAGCTATGGACCAATCTCAGAAGATCATCTTGACTCCATTTAATTTATTTGAATGGAAAGATGAGATGGAGATATTGTTTAGAGATAAATATATCTACAGGGTTGCTATGGCAACTGAGGCAGATCCCAATGCAGCTGCAGGTAAAATCAAATGGCACAACAGGAGGGATGAGGCCTATGGTCTTTTGTGTCTCAGCATTTCAAGAGACCTCCTCTTCCATATTGATGGATTGACATCACCTAATAAAATGTGGGATAATATTGTAGATATTTTTGGTAAAACAGAATATATGAGAGGACATCAAATCAAGAATGAGCTGATCTCCTTGATTCCCAGCAGTTTCGAATCCTTGCAACTCTATTTTTACAATTTTAAAGCCCTTGTTTTGCAGCTAAAACAGTGTGGGATTGAAAAAAAGGAAGAGAAAATAGTTTTGGCCATACTCTTGAAGCTTGTCCCTGACTATTCAGTGTTTATTTCAACCTTCCATGCCACCAAGTTGACAGCTCAAGCCTAGAAGATGCCTAAGCTTACATAGTTCATGAAATCCCTCACACAGGAACAAGATAAGTTGGTGATGATGGGCACCATAAAACCTTCCAAAGACCAAGATTTGGTTGCTGGAGATTCAAGGGTGGATTCAAAAAGTAAGAAAAAATCTAAAAAACCACCTGAGCAAAAGAGAGACAAGAACAAGTCTCAATAGGATCCCCAAGGTTCCAAGAATAACTTCCAAAAGAAGAAGAACTAAGGAGAAATGAGCAAGTGTGCATATTGCAGTAAGGGCTATCATCCTAAGAGCTCTTGTATGAAGAAGCAAATTGACATGTTTACCCAACTCCTGGAGAAGAATAACATCTCCCTTCCTGATTGCTCAAAGAAGAGGGAAGGAGGATCAAATTCAGAAGACAGAGAGAGGGTACATGCTTTGGTTGTTGGCACATCAAGCTCACCTAGCTTCATCATAGACTCTAGAGCTTCTAGACATATGGTTTCGACAAAAAAGGAATTCTCCTCTCTTGACATGTTGAAAGGTCCAGCAATAGTTTTGGGAGATGACTCTCTCACTGACAGTTTGGGGAAAGGAAGGATTGATCTTGACCATGGTAAGTTCAATAATGTGTTGTATGTTCCAGGTCTTTCCTCTAATCTCTTGTCAGTGTATCAGATGACTCACACTGGGTCTCCAAAAAAGGTCATGTTCTCCCCTAATGATGTTGAAATCACTGAGATTTCGAATGGTAAATTCATAACAAAAGGTGGTGTTGATCACACTTCGAAGGTATACATGTTTTCCCATTTTCTACCCTACTCAAACCCCTCTGCTCTTCTTATTCATGCTAATGAGGCAAGCAAGATTTGGCATGAAATATTTGGCCATATTAACTACAAGTATCTTTCTGATTTGAGTGAAAACTATATGGTCATAGGGTTACCAAAGATCAAGTTTTCCAAGGGAGTCTGTCAAGGTTGTATTCTAGGAAAACACCCAAAGAAAAAATTTGAGAGAACTAGTCATGAGAGAACCTCTGCAGCTCTTGAGTTGATCCATAGTGACATTGCTGGTCCATTTCCTCATATGTCCATGAGTCAAGACAAATATGCACTAACCTTCATAGATGACTTTTCTAGGTATTGTTGGGTTCACTTCCTAAAGCATAAGTCTGAATTTTTTGACCTCTTCAAAGTCTCTAAAGCCTTGGTTGAAAACCAGTCTGGGAGGAAACTCAAGATCCTCAGATCTGACAATGGTGGTGAGTATGTCAATTCTGAGTTCATTTAGTATTGTAAAGATGCAGGTATTCAGATGCAGCATTCAATCCCTTACACACCACAACAAAATGGTGTTGCTGAGAGAAAGAATAGGTCACTGAAGGAGATGACAACCTGCATGATGGAGGCTAAGACTTTGCCACCAAAATTTTGGCCCGAGGATATAAACTGTGCATCCTAAATACAAAATAGGGTGCCTCATAAGCATCTTGATGGTATGACTCCTTTCAAATCTTGGAGTGGGCACAAGCCAGATGTGACCCATTTCAGGAATTTTGGCTCAAAGGCTTGGGCTAGAATTCCAACTGAAAAGAGAAAGGCTTTGCATCCCCAAAGCCAAGAGTGCCTATTTATTGGGTGTTCTGAAGATTCAAAAGGGTACAAGCTGATCAACTTGAGCACTAACAAATCTTTCATTGAAAGAAGTGTCCAGTTCCAAGAAGAGCCTTTAGTAGCAGTTGAAGTTGGAGAGTCTTCTTCACCACCAGATCCATTGATTGTAAGTGGAGAGACTAATGAGTTTGATGATTCTGATATGTCTGATAATGATTATTTGATTGCATATCTTGATAGTCCTACAAGACCAAAATGGGCAGCAAGGACCATTCATGCAGCTGGGGAACTAGCTGGAAATCCTAGTGACACTAGGAGGACTAGATCTTAGTTTGAGAGTGCCCTTTGTATGAAAGATCCTTTATTTGCTAAGAAGTGATATCTGATGGTTGAATCAGATCCACAGACATATCAAGATGTAGCACATGATCCAAGATGGAAAACATCCATGAAAGAAGAATTCAGCTCGCTCCAGAAGAACAACACTTGGGAACTGGTTGATCTTCCCCCATGGAGGAATCTAGTTCAATGTAAGTGGGTTTTCAAGACTAAGTTTGTTGTTGATGGTTCACCTTTGAAATATAAGGCAATATTGGTAGCCAAAGGCTACTCACAAGTACATGGTGTTGACTACAATGAAACCTTTGCACCAGTGGCAAAGATGGACTCCATAAGGCTAGCTTTAGCCATTGCAACTTCGAAGCAATGGGAGGTACATCACATGGATGTGAAGTGTGATTTCCTAAATGGAGATATCATTGAAGAGATATACATGCAAAAACCTGAAGGGTTTGTTTTTAATCCATCTTTAGTGTGCAGGTTAAATAAATCATTGTATGGGCTCAAGCAAGCCCCCACGGCATGGTATGCCAAGATTAATGGATTTCTGTTGTCATTGAGTTTTGTTCGATGCAAGTCTGATACTAATGTTTATTTGAAGCTAATTCATGGTTCTTTTATGATTATTGCCTTGTATGTGGAGGACCTTCTGATTACAGGAAGTTCAAAGAAAGAGATTGCCTCCTTGAAGGATGTAATGAACCATGCATTTTCTATGACAAATTTGGGATTGTTGAGCCAATTTTTGGGTCTCAAAATTGCTCAATCCCAAAATGGAATCAAAGTACACCAGTCCAAGTATGCCTTATATTTGCTGAACAAGTTCAACATGAAATATCGCAAGCCAAGCAAGACTCCTTTCCTTTCAGGAGTTAAGCTTGAAGAAGCAGGTTCTTCTCCTATGGTAAATAATACACTGTATAGGAAGTTGATTGGGTGTTTTATTTATCTTACACACACTTGACCTGATCTATATTATGCAGTTATTGTGGATTCAAGATACATGGATCAGCCTCATGAGATCCATTGGAGAGCAGCCAAAAGGATCCTTAACTTTGTTCAAGGAACAAGAACTCATGGGATTTTCTACAAAGCTAAATCTGATCTTGATTTGATTGGGTTTACTAACAGTGATTGGGTAGGTGACAACACAGATCGAAAGTCAACATCAGGATATGTGTTCATGCTTGCAGAAGGACCAATCAGCTAGTCAAGCAAGAAGCAGAGTGCCATAGCACTCTCATCTACAGAAGCAGAGTACAGAGGAGTTGTAAATGCAGCAACTCAATGTTTCTGGTTGCAGGGAATTGTTGGACTATAGGGCAGAACCGGGTTTATACCATTCAATTTGCACCAACAAAAGACCCACAGTGTTGTCCCTTTCGGCAACAACCTACGAACAGGTTGCAGTCTCGCCCGAAACAGCTATGGGATGCCACAGATTCAGGTTTCTGCAAGCAGAAGAGGGATATTACTGTACCTTTAGCCTTTAATAACTTATACTCATATAACACAGAGATTCAACATTCACATATATAACTTCACAGATAAATAAACAGACAGTGACTTGCTTAACCCTTTACTGGGAATTCACAGCGAAGTTATTTAGTTAGCAGTGATCTATTTATCAGATATATATTTATCAATGCATGAAAGAACATAACAGAAACAACACAAGGAACCACAACACCAGATATAACGTGGTTCACCCCCAGTGTAGGGGCTACGTCCACAGAACTGTGTTTTATTCAACTCTTTACTAAAATGACAGTTCTAATCTGTGCACTCAGCTGCAGATCCTTTCAAGTCCTTAAATCCGTGCACACAGCTGTAGGCCTCTGCGCACACAGCTGCAGATTTCCTTAATCACCCAAAAACCCTCTGCGCACACAGCTGCAGAGGTCATCCACGCACACAGTTGGGACTTAACCTTCTTACATACAAGCTTAGCTTCGCATCAACTCATATTACATCAAAAACCTAAACTGACTTCTTTACAAGAGTGCTTATTTATAGTGCACTTATTACAAAACCATGGGCCTAAACCATGGGCACCCCGAACCCTAAACCTTGGACTTAAACCATGGGTTTATTACAAAAAGAAGGTTTTTACTAAACCCCAATACCCCTAATACTGTTTTGAGTCGTAACTCCGCTTACAATTTCTATAAAAACCGTGGAGTTACCAAAATTAGGGACCGTTAAGGTGCGCGCCCCAACAGGCCCCTAAGACTCACCAGTGGCCCATCCCGGGACACTCTGCTGCTCCTCTAGTAGGCAAACTTTGTCAGCGAATATACCAAACTGCTTGTTGAGGGCACGCATGATATTGTCGACTGCTTGCTCTTTTTCGATCAACTCCTGTAATGCTGCAGCAGAAGCTTCGTTGATCTTTTGCTGCGCAAATGCATCATATTCCTTCAGAACTTTGAGTTGGGTGTCCATAGCAGTACTCAACTCGAAATCTTCGCTGATAAGTGGCTGCATAGCAATTTCTACTTCTGTTGCTTTTGCTCTGCATGACTCAATTTCCTGCTGGAGTTCATTGCTTCGCTTTACCTTGAGCATTTTCTCCATAGGCGGTAGAGTCTTAATTTCCACTTTTACTGTATCCAACTCTGTCTGTCGTTGCCTGATGGTTTCTTGCAGCTGTCTGACTTCTGGATGTTCATGCAGGGTGGTCCAGGCCTCAACACTGTCTTCTAGTAGCTTTGCTGCGCTGCTCACAATATCCGAGATTTTTGCTACGGAGGCCTGAATGTTGACTCGACGTTGCTCCCTGACCTCTGGTGGGCTCTCCAGGTTGATGCGAAGTTGAAGCTCCGCAATCTGAGCCTCATGTGCTGCTTTGAGCTTCTCTATTTCACTGCGGGACTACTGCGTGTAATCCTTTAACCTAGCTAATCTTTGTTCTGGTTCTTCTACCCGCTGTACATCGAAGTCAGGAAGACTTCAACATGCCTCATCCAAGATTCGTACCAGGGTAATGCGCTTACATTCTGCATCCCTCTTTCTTTGCTCCGCTGCCTCCAGCTGTGTGGCGAAGCCCTGCTGCTTACTTATGGCATTTTCCAGCTGTATTTGCAAATATTGGTCACGTGCCTGGATTTCTTTCATAATTGCAAACAAACAGAGATGTAGCTCCGTCATGGACATCTTAGTGTAATCAATTCCAACCTTCATACTTATCTCCAAACGAGACGCTGCATCCATTAATATGAGGGAGAAACTTGAGACTTGGCCTTTGTTGTCTCTGGTCGGCCATTGCCTGAGGTCTAGCGGTGCGCTTACTGGGACAGTGCTTGCTGAAGCGCCAGTCAGTGATTTTTCCATGAAGTCCTTCAACTTCGAAATGTGTTTTGCTACACCAGTGATGGCATGCAGTTGTGTAGCTGCAAATTCTGACCATTGCTTGGTGAGAAATTCGGTAGACCTTGAGAGAGCCTGATCTAGCTTCTCACTTTTCAGGCTGGGTTCCTCATCAATATTCTTGTTCTTTGACACCTTCATTTTCTTTCGGGACTGGGGTTTGTTCACTTCCTCCGGCTCTGTTGTCTTGCACTTATGCTGCCGATTAGGGTCTGAAATAGTGTTAACCGAGTCTCCTTCTTCGTCATCATTGCCATCGTCTCCACCCTGGTTGCTTTCACTCTGCTGGGACTCAGTTTGTTCTTCACTGTCTTCATGGGGGTCTTGGTGCTGTGTATGACTAGGGCCTGCGCCCAGATTGGTAACTGGGGGAACTAGAATGGTGGGTTTTTTTCCTGCATCCTTCAACCATTCCGTCGGCCACTATTGAACGACTGCGAGGATGTCTTCTTTGGTCACTATAGATGGTAACTTAAACCATTGATGCTTTTGATCTACGCAGGCCTAGATGAAAATATGATGCATGTCGGCGCTGAAATGGGATGCGCCATCGTATTGAGAGAATAACTCATTACTGAGCCAAGGGGTTTTCATGATCTCGTACAAGATACTCATCATATAAAATGCAAATACACAGTTGGTCATCTGCTGTAGGGTTTTATCCTGGGAAACCCACAAAGAGGTGTACCGTACTGCGCCAGGCAAGTCTAGAGGTATAGCAGCAAACTGCGCCTTGGTAGGTTCTTGCCATCCAACCAGGGCGATAAGGACTATCAACCAGGAATAGTGAAAGGGCCTACCTTTCTCCTGCGCGTCGCGGACGTCTTCAAGGAATTCCTTCGTGATATATGCTTCCCAGTTGTAACTGTAACCTTCGGCACAGTTCGCAGCAATTCTGATAACCAGGGCAGGCACTTCATATGGTCTGCACTTTCGCATGATCTTGCATGCTAGAAGCTCAACTGCAAAGTGAATATTATGTTGTTGAATTGCAGAAGTGTGATATCCTCATTTTCCCTTCGTCAGGCCGAAGCGTTCCTTCATGCTTTGCGCGAGCTTTGTATCGTCATGCTTTGAAGGAAATTCGATCCCCGGATCAGGTCCCGCTATTGGTAAGGCTATGATTCTATGAATGAGCTCACCATTAATAGGAATTTTCTTGTCTCCTATCCATAGGTAGCCGTCATGTACTAATGCCAGCAGCTGTTTGACCACTATGGTCACCTGTGTGCTATGACCAAAATGGGGAACATCGAGCATCTTTAGCAGACCTACTTGATCCAAGCCAGTAGCCCACTATTTTACTTCCAGCAATGTCACGTTAGTCTCTAGATATTTGACAAAATGCAAGTATTGGGCTGGGGTGAACTATGGAAACTTTCCACGGTCATTCGTGTCATGGTCGACATACTTAAGCCGGTCTATTTTCCCTGTCATGGTCCTGACCAACTGCACACCCGGGGGCAACGAAGGGGTGCGTAATGTGAACTTCTTTAGTTGCCGAGGTGGTTGGACTCCTGGTCGAACTGGTGGAAGTTACGGTGGATGCTTTGGTGCAATATTTTCATCTTCTGCGGGTGGGGCCTCTGCTGAACCAGATGGCTGCATCTCGCGGTCTTCTGGTGTTTTCCCTCATTACTTGTGTCGGTCTTCATTGTGTTTAGAACGTACTTCAGTCTTAAACTTATTCCAGGAAGAGCATGTCTGCATTGGCTGAGTCGACGCTAGGGGAGTTTCTTCACAGGGAGCAGATGTAGGTGGTTGGTGGAAAAGGTTCGGCAACCCTGTCTGCTCAAACTCTCGCAATAGTTCCTGGAACTCACGATCAGCGGACATGGATGCAATTGTAAAACTTAAGAATCTGAAGAATGCGAACCTTGCGGGTGTGGGTGTATTCTTATAGAATCTATCCCCGAAATCTGTCATAATTGTGCATTGATGGCACCAATTCTGACAAAGATCTTGTCCAAACGGCGGTAGATTTTCCAAGATCGCATTAATACAGGCAGTTAATACAGAGAACGTACCGGTGCCGCCAAATTTGATTTCTTTTAACGGCCATTTTTTAAGTTCCGATAGACCTGTCCTTCTTTGACACAAGCAGTAGCTGTGGCTGTGTGCTAATAATAACATTCGACACCTCTTGTTGGAGCAGGGTCCCGCAGCTATAGAAGAAGCTGCCAGTTTAGCGGACAGACAGTTTTGGCGGATAGACAAGATAGAGCTATGATGTCATAGCAAGTTTCCAGCTGCAAAGCAGATCCAGAAACCATGACTTTTAAGATAGAGAAGTCAAGGAAGATGACGGTACTTGAGAGGCCGAGACGAGAGAGCTCACCCACTCCATTGAAGGCAGCGGCGGAAGAAAGGAGGGCTCAGCTACCCTCATAAAGGAAAAGGAGCAACGAGGCTGAGGCATTGAAGACAAAGGACAGCCAGGGAAGCAGCACCGGTACCCATGGTCAGCGCTAGGAAGCATGGAAGACTGCAGGAAGCAGTGGTGAAGGGAAGCGGGGCATAGTACCCATGATCAGCGCTGAGAATCATGGAAGACCGTAGAGAGCTATGGTGTGACGGATAACGGCTACCTCAAAGTACAGATACGCCGACTGTCACTAGTTAGGGTTTGGGTTACTGTTGGGACAGGCCCATAGTGTTGTAATGGTGAGACCTTCGGGCCGCCTATAAAGGGATGTATTTTGCAGTGTAAAAGGTTGGCATTTTGAGCATTTTAAGCCATCCATCTAGCTAGTTATCCATTGAGTCTGTTAGCTCATAGCTCCCTTGTATTGTAATAGAGTTGAGCTCTGGTTCTGTGATTAGCTGTAGTATCTTACTATAACCAGTAGCTGGCTCATAGAGCATGCATGTAACGATCCGCAGGGATCGACAGAGAGGGAAGAGTATATTGTAAGAGAGACAATATAGAGATAGAGAAGAGATCCAAGAGAGATATCAAGCTGCATATGTGGTGCAGCAAAACTGTGTTTATCTTCCCCTGAGCTATAATAGAAATACAGTTCTGTGGATGTAACTTCCATCCTGGAGGTGAACCACATTAAAATCGAGTGTTATGTGATTGACTTATGCGTTGTGTTTACTTCTTGCTTCTATCAGTTATTATATGAACCTTGTTTATAGTTTAATGTATGTATGCGTTATTTAGTTCATAGCAATATAGAAGGATAGATATAAGTTGAATTCTTTGGCATGTTGTATGCGGGTTCATTTATGCTTTGCTTGAAACAGTCACTAGTCACAGTGTTAAACAGCCTGTCATGTTGAGTCCTGCAAGACGACACGAACAACGCTAAGTGCGCTGAGCCATGGGAGTAGGATATCGCAGGGAGGTGATACCGCATCGGCAGAGGAGCTGTGGTGTGCGATACCGTAGGTTAAGTACTTAGCATTGGGAAGAAGTTACATGTTTCCTGGTGCGCGAAGATGCGATAAGGCTGGAATCATTGCGATTCAGTGGAAGTTGCACGACGTGGAAAGGGAACCATGCAACAGGAAGAGAGAGATCTCGCGGCTAGAAGAGCTACAAGACGAGGAGATCACGCGACACGAGTAGAGGGTCGCACGACGCACAGATAAAGAGACCTCGTGGCTAGCAGAGCTGCGAGTCGCAAGTAGGATGCCACAGAACCTGGTCCAAGACGCTTGAGTCCTTGTCCAACCCATTAGAATCACTTCAGGTGAGACTTTAGGCCACTTCACGGTCTGTAGCCGAAAGGGCCAGTGAGCTAGGGGTGTTGTTGGTTAAACACAGTAAACCTGGGTCTGCCCATGATAGCCAACAAATGGTTCTATTGCCGGCTTTGAACAAACTGAGCACTGATGTTCTGGTGGCGCCCTACTAGAGACGAACTCAACGAGTGGGTTTGGTATAACCTAAAAGAGTTTGTCGAACGAGAGAACAGGATTCCTAAACTAAACACAGAGGCCTGGTTACAGAAACGTGTCCTTACAGACATCCATGCGATATTTTTTACGACCTTTGGAAACGAGCTTTACGACTAGTTATCAAAGTTGATCGATACAGGCATATTTAAAAAGAAAAGAGACATTGTCTAGACACCGGAGCTGATTCAAACCGTGGAGAACCTTGATAATCCCCTCACAAGAGTAGTAGACTTCTAGCTTGCGAGTGTGCTAGGAGGCTTCGTCACAAAGTTTGCAGTTGACCAGACGAAAAGCTTCAGCGAGGCTGAGCGCTACTTCTTCAAAGGATATCATGGTAAGTACCTAACATCTTTAAACTTTTCCATTAAGATGCTATTACATGAAAAAGGAACAATGGATCTAGTTTCAGATGAATAAGTAGAAATAGTAATGTCACAAGAGTTTGAAAGTGATTTTGATGACATTGGAAGAACACGAAGTGGAAAGAAGTATAAAGTAGATTTCAGATCTCCAATATTTGAAGACAGTTCATATAGTACTAGACAGCAGAGTCATAGTACCACAGAAGGAACAGAGGGGGGTATCCCTTACCACCCTTACACCCCACAGAAATAGACCGGGACTCAGAACAATCCCGTAGGAACTCCATTCAGTAGCTCATAGGCAGTACCTACCACCGCTACATCACCTCCACCTACACCGCCGAGTGGTAGTAACACAGTAAATCAACATCCACCACGTAGAAATAGAATGGGGGATGATATGAAGCTACCTATATTTAAGGGAATGGGGGCAGAAGACCCAGAGCAGCATTGGTTTCTATGTGAAGCCATGTGGACCATTAAGACAATCAATGACAATAACCTTAAACTTGTACAGTTGGTCACCACACTAAGAGATCGAGCATTAACATGGTACATAAAGTATACCACATTACCCAGGACACTTGCCCAGGTCAAGACCGCCATGATTAAAGAGTTTAAGGAACCTAATTCTGAGTCACAGTGTTTTACAGAACTCAAAGACATCAAGCAGCTACCTACAGAGTCGGTGTGGGACTTTGATCAGAAATTCAAATCCCTTATCGACCAAGTCAGTTTTGAGTTCACGCCGGATCAGCATAAGGAATGGTTTATTGCAGTGCTGCTCCCTCACATTAGACTGCCGTTAATGCAGCAGAAACTCTAGACGCAGGATGACACGTTGGAGATGGTGATGAAAATAGAGGCTTCACCTCTAGCTGAGAGCAGTACAGGCATGGCAACCTTACAAAACCAGATGGCTAATCTCACATTACAGTTGCATGAACTTAAGAAAGGGAAAGAGGTTGCGCAAGACATATGGTGCATAAAATGTAAAGCACAAAGCCTTAGTAAAGACAATTACCTGGTCTTTGTAGAATATATAGCAACAGGGGCTCCTAACCCCTTACCACAGACCCACAGGCCGTGGTGTGAAATATGCAAAACATGAGGACATCTACCTCACCAGTGCCCCCTACTTCAGAAGTACGTGCAGACACCCAAGAACTTATACTGTGTCTTATGTAAGTCTGTAGGCCATGATGAACACGATTGCAGAGCCTATGATCTCATGGTTGGAGCAAAGAAATACTTGTACAAAGTCCAGTCAGAAACACAGGGTCCAGCAGTAGGACCACAGCAGGATCCGACTTATGGAGGCCACGAAGGAGGTTTCAGAGGACGAGGCCATGGAGGAGGATTTGTGCGAGGAGAAGGTTCTGGTAGAGGAGAGGGTTTTGGCCGTGGTCGCGGACCAGTTACTTGTTACAACTGTGGAGTTGTAGGACACTATGGTAGGGACTGTCAGAGCCCCACTACCACTTGTAACTACTACAAATCATATGATCATCCTATAGAGGAGTGCCCTACCTTGATATCTAAGATCAGAGAACCTAAGCCAGTAGTACACCAGAACATCCAGCTTGTTGCTGCTAAGCAGAAAGAGCCAGAACCAAGAGTCAATATTGTGAGTCATAGCAGTGTTTCTACTAGTGGGACATCGCAGGAGACGAAAAAGAACACATGGCAGGAGTGGGTGTGCAGAGCTCCTAGTAAAGCAACACCACTCGACCTGCAGAAGAACAAATAGAAATTTCAGGAAGCTAAGGCTTTCTTTGATGAACCTACGCAATCAGAATCGCAGGTACCGTCATCTAGGGGTGTATCGTAGCAAGCACCTTGTGGTGATAGCCTTGTACAGACATCGTAGGCTACCACATCAGGAAGATGCGATGAGGACGAGATGACAGGAAGTGTACATTCCTTCCTACGAAGTTGTTTAAAACTTGTAAGAAATGAGCAAGCTATCACAAAACTTCAGCGCATCATAGATCAGTGTCAGCCATCTTCTTCCATGAGCAGTACATAGCGTGCTATTCATAATATTACAGGACATACAAGAACAGGAAGAGAGATGCGACTCACAGCGCAGGTTGGAGAGTTTGAAATGGATGAAGTGATCCTAGATCTAGGATCGGACGTGAATGTTCTGACTAAGCAGACATGGGAACAGATGGGTATCCCTAAGTTAATCATATCGCCTATCCATCTGATATTATCTAATCAACAGTGAGTATCACCTCTGGGTCGGTTACCGCAGGTACCAGTTGACATTGATGGAGTTCGCAGCTTCGCAGACTTTGAAGTTATAGAAATCATTGGAAATAGTAGACCGTATCCAGCACTACTAGGCATTGATTGGGAGATCGGTAACATGGTTGTTATCGACTTAAAGAGAAGACAAATGAACTTTGAGGACACGCAGATCCGGGTCATCGCACCGTTGGATCCTTTTCAGGGTCCTAGATATATCGAACCTATCCGAGCAGAGGAGGAGGAACGTAACATGGAAAGTCTCTATTAGATGACCACAAACCAGAGCGACTACATCAATCCAACAGAAGAAGGGAACATTAGTTGGCAATGCGACAGCTCATACGCATCGGATTCAGATGTTGGTCTAGAAAACTGGCAGAACAAACTTCACGAAGTCTCAGCGCGTAGATGCGCGTACTTGACTAAGTCACTACGATGGATTGGCATAGAGATCAATGAGATTCCATCATTTCATGGTCTAACAGATATCCAAGACTTCCTTGAGCAGTTTGAACAACATAAACCTCACGAGCAAAGGATCGCAGCTATGGACCTTGCAGTACGAGCCACACCTGCAAGATGGTGGTATGCACATAAAGAGAACATCGCATCATGGGATGATATTAAAAGATTGATGGTGATCAGATTTTCTGTTGACAGGGAGTATGTCCAACAGAAATACACAGGAGAGAGTGACCCCAAGACACATATTCAGACATGCGAACAGATCTGGTCGGACATTCCCGAGAATGAATGGGTTCACCAATTCATTCATACTTTGGATATAGTTCCAAGGAACTATTATACAGAGACTGAACTGCGCAAAGGAACAACTACATGGCCACTAATGATAGATAGCTTCCTACTCACCTTCGCTTTTGAATCTGAGTATCCAAAGGTTGATCAGGCCCTACAAGTAATAAAGAGTAAGATATTTGAATATTGTACCATATCAGTATCAGCTCAACCTGAGTGGGCTATCCAGCTAAAAGAGGCGTTAGAGTGTTATAATTTTGCATCTGAACCAGAGGAGGAGGATGAGGATCCTTGCAACACCAACATTCCAGAGTCAGAAGGGACTCATGATGTTGATGGACCACAGTTATAAATTCCAGCAATTACAGAGCCCATCAAGATTAAAAAAATCAATATTGGCATAGACACAGAACCTAAGTTTGCCTCTATTGGAGAGTATTGGAACGATGAAATAGTCGGACAGATTGCAAACTTGTTACATGACTATCAAGACCTATTTCCCACCAAGTTCACAGAGATGAAGGGAATAGTTGGAGACCTGGGAGTCATGAGGATACCATTGAAGGAGGATGCTAGACCAGTCAAGCAGCGTCCATATAGATTAAATCCGTGCTACAAAGAAAAAGTAAAGGACGAGATCGATAAGATGCTAGCAGTAGGCATCATTGAGCCGATAGAAGAAAGCGAATGGGTTAGCCCCATGGTTGTGCAAGAGAAGAAAACCAAAGGAGACATCAAGATCTGTGTCGATCTGCGCAAGCTCAACGATGCATCACTTTACGCTCCATTCCCGACACCGTTCACTGATGAGGTATTAGACAATGTGGGAGGACGGGAGGTATACTCCTTCACCGATGGCTTTTCAGGCTACCACCAAATCAGAATACATCTAGAATATCGATCCAAGACCACCTTTGCAATAGAATGGGGCTCGTTCCAGTATACGATAATGCCCTTTGGTCTTAAGAATACACCAGCTATATTTTCTAGAGTAGTAGTTGCTGTATTTAAAGAATACATCCATAAATTCCTAGAAGTATATTTTGATGATTGGACTGTATTCAGCCTAATTGACAAGCATATAGGAGATTTAAGACTGATGTTAGAGAAATGTAGGCAGTACCAGATTTCTCTAAACTTGAATAAATGTATATTTTGTGCACCATTTGGTATTTTGTTGGGTCACATTGTTTGCAGACAAGTCTTGATGGTAGATCCCGCAAAGATTGCCATCATTGTAAATTTTCCAACACCCAACTCAGTCAAGCAACTGAGAACAGTACTTGGTCATACCAGGTATTACAAAAAGTTCATCAAGGGCTATGCAAAGATTACAGCACCAATGGAGAAATTGTTAAAGAAAGATGTAAAATTCCTATGGAATGAGGAATGTCAGCAGAGCCTAGACACACTTAAAGAGAAGATGGTTACAGCGCCCATCCTAGTATTTCCAGATTGGACTAAGCCATTTCATGTACATGTGGATGCATCTGGCATCGCACTAGGGGTTGTCTTAACGCAACCAGGAGAAGGGGATATTGATCACCCTATCGCATACTCCAGTAGAAAGCTATCAATAGCAGAAAAGAACTACACCACGAAAGAAAGAGAAGGCTTAGCTATGGTGTATGCGCTGCAGAAGTTCAGGCACTACCTATTGGGTGCCTCGTTCAAGATGTTTACTAACCATTCCACATTGAAATATCTGGTCAATAAGCCAGTGTTAGGGGGGAGAATTTGCAGATGGCTACTACTCTTTCAAGAGTATGATTTTGAAATCATTGTTAAACCAGGAAGACTAAACGCTGGACCTGATCATCTGTCGCGGATAGACTCAGGAGAAGAGCCAAGTAACCTAGAGGACAATTTGCCAGATGCGCAGTTGTTTTCTATCCAGATCCCAGACGACTACTATGTTGATATTATTCACTTTCTCACTACAGGATTAGCGCCTGATGAGTTTACTAAGCAGCAAAAGAAGCAGTTAGTTGTTAACGCAGCAGACTTCACCCTGATCGCAGGACACCTATACAAGTTAGGACCGGATGAAGTTTTGTGTAGATGTGTGATGCTGCATGAAAAAGACGCTATTATCAGAGAGGCACATTCAGGAACCGCGGGAGGTCATTTCGCAGGAAATCCAACTACGCAGAAAATCCTAGCCACAGGATTATGGTGGCCTATGTTGCATAAGGATACCAAGGACTTTTGCAGATGCTGTGATATCTGCCAGAGGGTAGAAAAACCCTCGTGACGCGATGAAATGCCGCTGCGACCACAGGTTACACTGCGCACATTTGATAAGTGGGCTATAGAATTTATGGGTCCTATCAACCCACCAGGAAAGTGCACTAATGTGAGATATATTATCATCGAAACAAAGTACCTCACCAGATGGGCAGAGGCCAAAGCAGTAAGAAATTTTGATGCTGCTACAGCTGCACAGTTTCTTTTTGAGAACATCATAAGTAGATTTGGATGCCCAGTAATTTTTATGAGTGATCAAGGCACACATTTCTTGAACCCCACCATTGAGGCCTTGACAGAAGAATTCCAGATTCAGCACCATAAGAGCACTCCCTACCACCCACAAGCTAACGGTACGGTGGAGGCCTTTAACAAGATTTTAGAAAACGCTCTTACTAAGATCTGCAACAGCCAAAGGAATGATTGGGACCTCAGAGTTAACACTGTATTATGGACGTATAGGACCACATGCAAGAAACTTATAGGACACACACCTTTCAGCTTGGTGTATGGACAGGAGGCTGTTATGCCTATGGAGTATACTCTTCCTAGCTTACGAATCGCTCAGATCACCAGGATGACTGATATAGACACAGTGGAGGAAAGGCTAGTGCAGCTACTTGCCTTAGAGGAAGACAGATTCATTGCCGGATTCCATCAGAAAGTGCAGAAGGCACGAGAAAAATCTTGGCATGACAGAAACATTAAGAGTAAGACTTTCCAGATCGGAGACCTAGTACTCCTCTATGACAGTAAATTCATTAAGTTTCCAGGGAAGTTCAAGACGCATTGGCTGGGGCCATATCAGATACATCAATTTACAGAGGGAGGTTCCGTTCAGCTTAGCCAGCTGAATGGGGAGCTTCTTCCCACATTGATTAATGGCAGTAGGCTTAAGCTCTATAGTGATAGCCACCCCACCTCTCAGCCCTAGCTTAGCCAGTTTATGGTGGTGCAGATGTCCAGTGTAGTTGAAAGGAGGCATCACACCTGGAACTAGTCTACACTGGTAGGTATCATAAGTATGAGGAATCGCATAAGGCCAGTTCATTTTGTGCAAATCATGAGTGGCTTGGAAAAAGAAAAAAAAAATGCTTGTTTGCTTGCACAGGTGATGCGGTGTTGCAGTGCAGCAGTGTGATGTTTCCACATGCCACGTATCCAGTTTTACAACCGACAGAGTGCCCGTCACGTCACCCTCTGACAGGTCTTTAATGAGGAAATGACTGGTATCCCTTACTGTAGATTTGGCTGCAGCATAATTAAGTTTCCATATTTGGAAAATCTTCGATGAGACCGGCGCCTGTATACACACGCTTCGAGGGAAGTGTGATCGGATTTCACCATTTATTGAGGATCAGATGACGAGTGTGGTCTTGTCCATGCAATTATGACGACCGACGGGTCCAGTCAAGATGACCGTTGCATCCGGGATTGATGCCTTCGGCATAAAAGCAGAAAGTGTTCATTCGAGAGGGTTACTATCACGGGCCTAGGATTTTCTACCATCTCAAGTGTCCCATACCGTTCGAAAGCCTAGACACGCACGACATCGATGTGAGCTTGCTAGCTGGGCAAGGCCATCAACTACAAGTTTCACCCAGACTACGCCTAACCGAAACCAGCCTGACCGA
This sequence comes from Pseudotsuga menziesii, assembly GCA_001517045.1. NCBI lineage: Eukaryota > Viridiplantae > Streptophyta > Pinopsida > Pinales > Pinaceae > Pseudotsuga > Pseudotsuga menziesii. Next base: position 122,371 of record LPNX010531859.1, on the reverse strand, counting down.
ACCTTAGCCAGACACCTTAGAGTCGCGTGGATTGTAAAGTGCTCATTCACCGTAGACATTGCAACGTGATGCAATGCCACCCAACCATAGCCCATGCAGTCCGTCGCATGTTCACCCCCGAGCCAACACTTGAACGACCAACGACACACTTACCCATGCCGCAGGCTAAACCAGAACCAATACTTGAGGAGGTGTTGAGGTGTCATCCTTACACACCGAGCCAATTCCGACCACATGCTTATATACAATGTGTTCCCGTGCCATCCATCAACGTCATTGTCCTATCTAGTCTTTGCCCTGCACTAGCGTAATGCTCGCCGCATCATCCTCCGACGTGTTCACCATGTTGACACTCGCCAGGATGCAAGCCACTTGACTTAACATCATCCCCTTGGTCCTCTCAGCGATCCAACACGCTGGTACACCATCCTGACCACCTCCTACTCGAGTTGGCCACCAAGGCTACCTAAATCATATAAACATGTCGTGTGCTCTTGCTAGCACATCCCAATGCAATCGCAGAGTGCCTTTGCCAAGGGCGCTAAAATTAAGGCCGTAACATTCTCCCCCACTTAAAATTGTTGACGTCCTCGTCAACGCGGCCCCATCAAAATCCGATGTAGGAGGGGTTGGTGGTGAAGAGACACTTTCGCGCATTGCCACAGACGAACGTGGCTCTGATACCATTTTTCATGGGCCTAGGCTTTTCTACCATCTCGAGTGTCCCATACCATTCGAAATCCTAGACACACGCGGCACCGATGTGAGCTTGCTAGCTGGGCAAGGCCATCAACTACAAGTTTCACCCAGACTACGCTTAACCGAAACCAGCCTGACCAAACCTTAGCCAGACACCTTAGATTCGAGGAGATTGTAAAGTGCTCGTTCACCGTAGATGTTGCAACGCGATGCAATGCCACCCAACCATATCCCATGCAGTCCATCGCATGTTCACTCCCGAGCCAACACTTGAATGACCGACGACACACTTACCCATGCCGCAAGCTAAACCAAAACCAATACTTGAGGAGGTCTTGAGGTGTCGTCCTTGCACACCGAGCCAAGTCCGACCACATGCTTATATACAATGTGTTCCCGTGCCATCCATCAACATCATTGTCCTGTCTAGCCTTTTCCCTGCACTAGCGTAATGCTCGCCGCATCATCCTCCGACGGGTTCACCATGTTGACACTCGCCAAGATGCAAGCCACTTGACTTGACATCATCCCCTTGGTCCTCCCAGTGATCCAACACGCTGGTACACCGTCCTGACCACCTCCTACTCGATTTGGCCACCAAGGCTACCTAAATTGTATAAACGCGTCGTGCGCTCTTGCTAGCACATCCCAATGCAATCGCAGAGCGCCTTTTCCAAGGGTGCTAAAATTAAGGCTGTAACAGTTACACTTGCAAAAACCCGAGAGCTATAGAGTAAGCTGTTCAGAGTTTCCTGTGCAGAGTTCACCCAGTTACAGAGTGCTGTGATTCCTAGAGTTCAAAGCCATTGCACGCCCAAGACATTCCGCCAAGTGGGTTATGTCTGAGGAGGAACCTATAGAAGACATTTTGAGAAGGTTTGAGCGTGAAGCCCTTAGAGGTATTATGACGACACCGCCTAAGGGCGCCCAGACAGGTTCATCACAGACCAGACAGCCGCCACAGACAAGGAGCCAGTCTCAGATAGTAGAAGAATCTAATTCGGAATTGGAGGAAGAAGTTCATACTACAGCAGACTACATTATGCCACGAGCTGAAGGCACACCAGAAGTAAAAATTCCCAAGAGCGGTAAGTTTCCTGTTCCCATACCATAGATTGATTCTCAAGTAAGGGAAGATGGAGACCTATTAGGATATGCAGCTATTGCTAAATTCATAGATTATAACTTGGCCGACGCTAAGACATATCCCCAGTTCCAGCTGGACCAGTACCTTACGATTCAGAAGAACCCAAGGACAGGTGCAGACGACTATATTCCCATGGACCATGTTCAGATCCTTGAGCGTTCATGCCTGCTCAATCTATTGACACTACCACATTTAGGATGCAGGGCAGAGGTTAATGTCGTGGTACGCATCCTACTGTATTGTTTACATGGAGTTTACCTTTGTCTTGGTAACAAGGTCGACGTGAATGTCGACCTCATACATCGCATCACCATACTGTCCAATACTGGTCAGCACCTGATGATAGATACAATAGGGAAGACCAAGGAACCCAAGATATCACCCACCCTAGTTGCCAAGTACCAACTATAGAGAGGAGGCCGAGCTTACGATATTGCAAGAATATCAGACAAAACACTCAACTTTACAGCTAGCTTGCTTGCAGGCAAACTGTTAACTAAGGTCCGGCCCAAGGAAGTTACAGGGTCCGTAATTAAACTTGCTATACAGGTTGCAGAGGGGGAACATTTCAACTGGTCTTTATTTTTGTTAAATATGTTTCAGGCAGATTGTTTGGTGGCACAGGATGAGGCCACCCACCATTTTCATTTTTCATGGTTGATTGGGCTCCTGAGACCAAAGAGGACTACAAGGGATGATTGGGCTCCTGACTGGTTCAGGATGACAGCGCAGGATATCGAAGGCATCATTAAAGACTTTGACGACCAATGGAAGTGAGAATACCAAGATACCACACCTCTATAATTAGATACTGCACAGACAGACCCAATAGGCAAGGGTAAAGACAGAGTAGAAACCCACAAACAGGATGAAGAGGATACATCAGAAGAGGAGCCCATGAAGAAAAAACAAAAGGTTACAAACCCAACTGGGGAGATTAAGTTGACAGCTAATGACTATGACCAAATCACAGTAAGAATAAGGGACAGAGTGAGCGACACATTTCAGGTGATGCAGGCATCGCAGGGCAAGCTGCAGGGGGCCATAGACCAGTAGTTAGGCGAGTTGAAAACAATGACTGAGAAAACTGCCATAATCCACACTCAGTTGAGCAAGGTGCCAGTAGGAGAAAGTTCGAAATAGTCGATCTCCTGTGAAGATATCCTAGCGAAGGGTCATCTCAACATAGTTTTGATTCCACCAAGGAGCATCAGATTCCCTATGTCGATGACGGATCCACCAGTACAGTTTAGGCAACCTGTTGAGGTTAACCTGGCTGATTTTCACATTGATCAGTTGCAGATGATCCAGCAGTAGCTAAGCGCAGAGCTCAGAGGTAGAGAGCTTGCGACTTATCAAGAAAATACGCAGCTGATGCAGAAGAATGCAGCACTCGCCACTAGTTTTCAGAAGAAGGCAGATGAATTACGAACATATGAAGAAAGGGAATAGGATCTTTCTCAAGTTATACAAAGCATCGCATTGGAGTTACCCCAATGCCACATTTAATTCTCCTTGCCTCTTCTGCAGAAGGTAAGAAAAGTTGCAGACAAAGTAAAGGCTCTGGAGGAAACAGTAGCCAGGATGGAGGAAGCAAAGGCCAAGATGGAAGAATACCACCAAGCACAGATCGAGGAGCTTGAGGCTCGTGCACGAGACACTTCCCAGGAAGACAAGCAAGCAAGAGTAGAGGCCTTTCGACTCATTTCTGCACAGATGCAGTCTCGCATCGACGATGCACTGTCAGTACTAAATGATGCGACGAACACATGGTCGGACTTGGATCAGCCACCTGAGAAAGTAGAAATCCAGCAAAATATTCAGCAGATAGAGAATACCACGGCGGCAATGAAAGAAGAAATTAAGAGCTTAGCAGCTCTTCAAAAGATGAGGAAGACAAAGGAGATGAACCGCTTGCAGCAGGAGGCGCAGCGATTAAGAACAAATCAGATACACATTAATGACCTGCTTCAACCCTACCAGGAGCAAATCACTAAGTTAGTTGATACGGTTGAGCAAAAAGTGAAGGAGTTCACTACCACCAGAGAGGAAACTGACGCAACAAAAGATGCCAGTATTAGTCAAGCTTTGCTTGACTCGGCACGAGAGTGTGTCGAAGTGATGCAGAAGGAAGTCGCAGGACTTCACGGCAGGTTGCAACGGACTTCGCAGGAAGCCAAGGAGAAGCTACAGTAGGAGAAGCCCACTGGTAGCGGCTCGGGGATGAGCCATAAGTAAGTGTTAGGGGACTGTTGGAGCAGGGTCCCGTAGCTACAGAAGAAGCTGCCAGTTTAGCGGACAAACAATTTTGGCGGATAGACAAGATAGAGCTACGACGCCGTAGCAGGTTTCCAGCTACAGAGCAAAGCCGAAAACCATGATTTTTAAGATAGAGAATTCAAGGAAGATGACGGTACTTGAGCGGCCGAGACAAGAGAGCTCACCCACTGCATTGAAGGCAGCGGCGGAAGACAGGAGGGCTCAGCTACCCTCATAAAGGAAAAGGAGCAACGAGGCGGAGGCATTGAATATAAAGGATAGCCAGGGAAGCAGCGCCGGAACCCATGGTCAGTGCTGGGAAGCATGGAAGACTACAGGAAGTAGTGGTGAAGGGAAGCGGTGCATAGTACCCATGATCAACGCTGGGAAGCATGGAAGACCACAGAGAGCTGTGGTGTGACAGATAGCGGCTACCTCAAAGTACAGATACGTCGACTTTCACTAGTTAGGGTTTGGGTTACTGTTGGGACAGGCCCACAGTGTTGTAATGGCGAGACCTTCGGGCCGCCTATAAAGGGATGTATTTTGTAGTGTAAAAGGTTGGCATTTTGAGCATTTTAAGCCATCCAGCTAGCTAGTTAGCCATTGAGTCTGTTAGCTCACAGCTCCCTTGTATTGTAATAAAGTTGAGCTCTAGTTCTGTTATTAGTTGTAGTATCTTACTATAACCAGTACCTGGCTCATAGAGCATGCATGTAACGATCCGCAGGGATCGACAGAGAGGGAAGAGTATATTGTAAGAGAGACAATATAGAGATAGAGAAGAGATCCAAGAGAGGAGATCTCAAGCTGCATATGCGGTGCAGCAGAACTATGTTTATCTTCCCCTGAGCTATAATAGAAACACAGTTTTGTGGACGTAACTTCCATCCTAGAGGTGAACCACGTTAAAATCGAGTGTTATGTGATTGAGTTATGCATTGTGTTTACTTCTTACTTCTATCAGTTATTATATGAACCTTGTTTACAGTTTAATGTATGTATGCGTTATTCAGTTCGCAGCAATATAGAAGGATAGATATAAGTTAAAGTCTTTGGCATGTTGTATGCGGGTTCATTTATGCTTTGCTTGAAATAGTCACTAGTCCCAGTGTTAAACAGCCTGTCATGTTGATTCCTGCAAGACAACATGAACAACGCTAAGTGTGCTGAGCCACGGGAGTAGGATATCGCAGGGAGGAGATACTGCATTGGCAGAGGAGCTGCGGTGCGTGATACCGTAGGTTAAGGACTTAGCGTTGGGAATAATTTACGTGTTGCCTAGTGCATGGAGATGCGATAAGGATGGATTCATCGCAAGTCGGTGGAAGTTGCGCGATGTGGAAAGGGAACCGTGCAATGGGAAGAGAGAGATATCGCGGCTAGAAGAGCTGCAAGAGGAGGATATCGCGCGACGCAAGCAGAGGGTCATGCGACATGTAGAGAAAGAGACCTCACGGCTAGCAGAGCTGTGAGTCGCAAGTAGGATGCCACAGAACCTGGTCCAAGATGCTTGAGTCCTTGGCCAACCCATTAGAATCACTTTGGGTGAGACTTCAGGCCGCTTCGTAGCCTGTCGCCAGGGCCAGTGAGCTAGGGGTCTTGTTGGTTAAACACAATAAACCCGGGTCTTCCCATGATAGCCAACACCTCTGGACACCCTCTCCGACATGAAGTCAAGTTTCGACCCACGACAAAATGCCATCCACAGCTTCAATGATTCCTCTTATTTCCAGGAATTGCCTGAGACATAAAGCCCGACACTCATGGAGAAGTTGGTTCGCTATGCTTGCCGTGTCTGCATCCCAATAATCTCCACTGGTAACATACTTAAGATGGTCTTCTGAGTCACTTTAGGGTCTTTGGCTGCTGGTTCATGTATGTCACAGTGTTCTTCGGACTCAGGAATATTGCGCAGATCGTCATCCTCGTCAATTGCGAGCTTATAATATTCGACGGCATGAGATTCTTGTGCCATCCAATCAGGCCGATATTTTACTATTTCTTGAGAATCCAATTCCTTAGTATGGACCAACCTGATAGCTGCATCTAAATCTGGACAAACTTCATTAGTAGAAAAGGTAAGCACAAAACTATCAACAAGACAATCCCAACTAACAGTATCCTGGAGAACCTGAGCCTCCGCGTACCAGTTTTTTGCTATTGGTTCCAAAGGATGTACAAACCTATGTACCCATACTTCCTGAGGTACATGCTGCCATGCTTCGTAGCACTATGCGAAATATTCCTGAGGCCTAGTCTTCCCATCAAACCTACTTTGCACCTTCTGGGGTTGATCCATAATTCTCAGGTGAAGGAACTTCTGACGAGCTTCCCAACTAGGACTATTCTTCTGATGGTCATTCCACCATCTGGCTGCTGTGGTTCTGAATGCTAAATCTAGAGTCTCTCTTTTCTGTGGATCTAGTATTTGGTCTGAGAATTGTTCAATAAACCGTTCTGGGTCTGACAAGTCATCAAAATCAGGTAGGAATCGTACATGTCCACCAAGCCATCTGATAGATTTGGTAATTCTGGCACATCTATGTCCATGTAGCTCATAAAGCCTGTTCTACCAGTTTTCTAACCCATCATCTGAATCCGTCATGCAGGAGCTGTCACACTGCCAATCCATGATACCTTTGGCAGTAAGATCAACATAATCTTCTTCCTTAGCTGTGATATTGTAGATGTGGTCCAAAGCATCCTAGTCTTCATCTCTTACTGGATCTGTGTATCTCTCTCCTTGAGAAGGGTCCAATGGGACTATGACTCCCATTCCTTTCCCTTCGAAATTCATCTGTCTCTTCTTCAGGTTGATGACTGCATCATTATCTATTTCCCGTTCAATGCCTAGTAGTGCGGGATAGGGATTGTTGTCATCAATTATTTCAATTACCTCAAAGTCAGCTAAGGTACTGACTCCATCAATATCTACTGGTACACTAGGGAGTCTTCCTAGAGGCACAATCTTCTGCTGATTGGATAATCTCAACTGTATAGGGGACCAATCAAGGGTAGGTTTTCCTATTTTTTGCCAAGTTTGCTTAGTTAAGACATTTACCTCTGAGCCTAGGTCCAAGATAACAGCAGTCATATCATACTCTCCTATCTGAGCATTCAATCTCATTTCCCTGCCAGTCCTCCTGACTTTATTAACAGTTTTTGCCTGACCAGAACTTTGCTGAGGTTCACAGGAAGCAATAACTTTCTGCAACTCACTTAAATCATTCTGATTTCTTAGGAGCTTCAGACAACTCTGTAAAAAGGAGGACAGTGTACTTACTTTGTCTGTCGAAGCTTCTTGCGTCTGTGACTACTGCTGAGGTTGTTGCGCAGGTATTACTAATGTGTTGGGGTCAGCAAAGTCTCTCGTGGCTGCCATCAATGTCTCTTTTTCTTTGTCGACATCAAATGTAGGTATTTTTTCTGGGGCCTTCCTAACCCAAGCCTCGGCAGGCTGTTTCTCCTTGTTCTGTGCTTCCTTCGTAGCTCCACTCCGAGTAACAACATTAATGGCTGGGGCAGGTCTTTGCTCGACAGAAATCATCTAAATATTCTGAGTAGGGACACTATTTCTTTCCTGAATCTTAGCTATCAACTGCGGGCACTGTTCAATCACATGATCTACTGCTCGGCAATACCGACATGTCGTAGTTGGGTTCCGACAGTCTCTTACTAGATGCCCGGCTTGGTTACAGTTGTAACACACAACCTAGCATCTTCCTCTTCCGACCATACCACCTCGACCACGACCTCCAAAAGCACCTCTACCTGATGCACCACCACGGTAACCATAGCCATCATTGCTCTATCCCTCATTTTGTACCCGATAGGTGTCGTAGGTGCATTCTCGCATGAGGTCATAACTGCGACAATCATATTCATTATGTCCTACAGACTTACAGAATTTACAATAGGAGTTCTTAGGTACTTTCCCATACCTCTGTAGCAGATAACAGTATTCAATTTGATGCTGGCATGTTGTTCTACAGAGCTCACAATATAGGACTTGCAGGTTAAACGGGTTTGGCGCACCAGTATTCAGGTAATTTCTTACCACACGAAACTGTTCCTTGGCATGAACTTCTGTCCGACATTGTGTACACCAAACCTCTTCGCGACCAGTTTTTCCTTTCTTCATATCGCGAAGCTCCAGAGCCATCACTGCCAACTACGCTTGGATTTGAGGGAGACTAGAATTGTCTTCAACAGGAGCGGTTTCAAGCTTCATCGTGATTTCCAGAGCCTCCTGCTGGTCAGCAACCTTCTGTTGCATGAGTGGAATTTTGATATGCGGTAGCAACACTGCAATGAACCATTCCTTGTGCTGCGCAGGTCCAATGGTGAAACTAACTTGGTCTATCAGAACTTTGAATCTTTGATCAAAGTCCCACACTGATTCGCCGTGCCTCTACTGAATCTCTTTCAATTCAGTGATACACTGTGACTCGGATTTTGGCTTCTTAAATTCCTTTATCATTGTTGCTTTTATATCAGCCAATGCATGGTTCTGAGTGCTGGAAAACTTCATGAACCAGTTCAGAGCACGGTCTCTGAAAGAAGTAACCAGCTGGGCCCTTTTCGTATCTTTATCCGTAATGGTCTTAGCAGTCCACACTGCTTCACATAAAAACCAGAACTGTTCTGGATCCTCTGATCCAGTTCCTTTGAAAATAGGTAGCTTAATGTCATCATGCATGTGGGCCATAGTGGATCTAGGGGGGGTTGTAGGGAGACTAGAAGTAGGAGGGGGGGAACTTACTGGGGTAGACTGGCCTGCGACAGGAGTACTCGGGCTAGGGTGACTTTCAGACTACGATGGGTTCTCAGGGATAGTAGGTCTTCGCTGCAGGGTTACAGGAGGGTTTCCAACAGAGGGGTTTTCTTCAGGTTCTAAATCGGCGGGATTTACAGGGGAATACTCGATATGCGGACCCTGGGAATAGGATCCAAAATCTCTCTTGTACCTTTTTCCACTTCGCAGCACACCACTTTTCTCGTCGAAGGTATTTTCACTTACAACCATAGGTTAGTAATACTAAATCTAACAGTCTGATTCAATTAACAATATACCTTTTTCAGCTAATAGCATTTTAATTCTCAAACTAAATGAATTCAAAAACTTACCGCTTGGTCCTTTGAAAAACTACCGCTCGGCTTCACTAAAGGAAGTTCTCATGTCGATGGCGAACTCCGTCACAAATGCTTCGAGGGTTCGCGTTGTCCAGAAATAAACAGCGCAGGAAATCATGTTGTTCACCCTTTTCAGTGTATTAATTTTTACCGGGGTCCACTTAGGAAACTGACGTTCTTGGAAGTTCGTCCTTTGCTTTGTTAACCTGGATAACCACTGGTGCAACTCTATGTGGATACTACCAAAGAAAATTTCATAAACATCACAAAAAACATACCTTTGCAAAAAGTCGTTTGCATTACGACACATATCTTTGTTCTCTTGCTCAGCGAATTTCAGATACGTCTGATCAAGCCAATCACTGATTTCCTTTACAGAGGGTCTCCAGAACATAGCCCTCGAGGTACGACGTAAACCCCTCTTCAACAGATACTGAGTTCAACCCTCAACGGAACCAATTTGTTGGACTATAGGGCAGACCCTGGTTTATACCATTCACTTCGCACCAACAAAAGACCCACAGTGTTGGCCCTTTCGGCAACAACCTGCGAACAGGTTGCAGTCTCACCCGAAATAGCTATGGGATGCCGCAGAATCAAGTTTCTGCAAGCATAAGAGGGATATTACTGTACCTTTAGCCTTTAATAACTTATACTCATATAACATAGAGATTCAACATTAACATATATAACTTTGCAGCTAAATAAACAGAAAGTGACTTGCTTAACCCTTTACTGGGAATTCATAGCGAAGTTATTTAGTTAGCAGTGATCTATTTATCAGATATATATTTATCAATGCACGAAAGAACATAACAGAAACAACACAAGGAACCACAACACCAAATATAACGTGGTTCACCCACAGTGTAGGGGCTATGTCCACAGAACTATGTTTTATTCAACTCTTTACTAAAATCACAGTTCTGATATGCGCACTCAACTGCAGATCCTTTCAAGTCCTTAGAGCCGCGCACACAGCTGCAGGCCTCTGCACATACAGCTGCAAATTTCCTTAATCACCCAAAAACCCTCTACGCACACAGCTGCAGAGGTCGTCCACGCACACAGCTGGGACTTAACCTTCTTACATACAAGCCTTAGCTTCGCATTAGTTCATCTTACATCAAAAGCCTAAACTGACTTCTTTACAACAGTGCTTATTTATAGTGCACTTATTACAAAACCATGGGCCTAAACCATGGGCACCCCGAACCCTAAACCCTGGACTTAAACCATGGGTTTATTACAAAAGGAAGGCTTTTACTCAACCCCAATACCCCTAAGACTTTTTTGAGTCGTAACTCCGCTTACAATTTCCATAAAAACCGCAGAGTTACCAAAATTAGGGACCGTTAAGGTGTGCGCCCCAACGGGAATACTTGGAGAATGTGGCTTTGAATTAGAGTTTTCAACTATTATATACTGTGATAATCAGAGCACCATTCAAATATACAATGGTCCAATTCAGAGACGGCAAACCAAACACATTGAGATCCATATGCACTACATCAAACAGCTTGTGCATGATGGCACAATTCATTTACTCTTGTCTGCATCTTTAGAACAAGTAGCATACATCTTCACCAAAGTTTTTTGTGAGAAGACATTCAACAATCTCAAATCACTATCGGGGATTTATGATCATGCTGTGAAGCATGATTGATGACAATATTTTCAAATTTTGTTTTACTGTCCATGTTTAAGGGAGGATTTTCCCACTGGGTTTTTGCCTCTTTCCTTGGTTGAATGGACAAGCAGTATGTAAAGGCTGACTAAGCCTTGTTGATAGGCCCTATATTTTTCTAATATTTACTCATAAATTCAGGCTTAATGGGGGGTGTTAGAATAATCAACCCATAGTTACCTACCTTAGACATTAATTAAATCATTTTTGTCTTATTACCTAGTCTCCTAGATTCCACTCTATGCTAGTTTCCTTCTACATGTCATAGAAGTCAACACTTGATAAAAATGAGTCATGGAGTGCTTGGGAAACCTCCTAGAAACCATATTTAGCATTTCTGCTTTATTCCAAATCCTCCAAAGTCCATATCTACTTTTTCTACAAAGCTGCGTGCTTTATTGAGAATTAAGGCAAAAGGAAAAGCTAGACTAGGTGTAGTTGACTTATTTTTTTCCCACATCATCCTCCATCCTTTTCTCCTAATAAAATCATGTATTATTTGTCTTTCCATCCTTTATTAGCTTTCCTACTTGACTTTGCCAATTCATGAGCATCTTATTGTATTTGGAAACTACTTTATGCACCTATTGGGGATTTGACTAGATATAGTAAGCCTACTTTTTGACTATTTCGAATGGAATCCTTATGCATTCAAATCTCTCATGTAATTATATATTGTAGTAGCCTATTACCTCACAAGGTTGGCTGCTGTACACTTATTCAATACATATTAGTGTTATGCTCCAATTTAAGTCTCCTTTGATGTAAATTTTGCATGTTTGATTAGCAAATTTGTGAGTAATTGTTCTATCACTTGGGTTTAATTTCCACATCAAGATCCCCTCCTCATGGGAGATAAGAGGATACAAATTTCAAAGGACTTTGGCATGATTTCATCTAAGAAGAAGGGTGCATCCAGAACAAGATGGTGAGCACTAAGGAGGAGAATATAGCCCTCAAGGAAAGAACCAAGAAAGAGAGAAATCCCTTTTCTCCCAAGAAGTATTTATGTGCAAAGAAAAATGAGATCCATAATGGTTTTGACAAATAAAATATCCTATGTTCTTATTTTCAAATGCCATGACACTTCAAACGGAATCGTCGTGTAAGGAAAAGAGGAGAAGAAAGGGTTCATTCATCCACCATCATACAAGGAGGTAAACCTTCTGAAGAGAAATCGTCCAAGGAAGAGGATGATCGAAAGGAATCTTTCCTTTAGTGAAGAAGATAATTTTCTCTTGGTTTCATGGGATCCTTATTCCCATGAAGAGACACACCTTCTAGTACATGCATTAAGTTTTGTTTTTGCAGTGTTTAAAAAATGTAGTGAATAAAGAAGGACTCCACCTATCTCTACAAGGGTGAAAAGATCGAGAGGGATCTCACACAAAAAATAAATATGAGTACCTTACATTTTTTTTATATGTTTTTATAAATCATATCTAATTTTTTTTTTATGTCTCATGATTGTCATATAGATTTGTATTCCTGGACTTGGAATTGTGTTTAGCATATACATTGTTTTTTCTGTCTTTGTTGACATGTTATCGATCTCATGTGTCCATATTTTGTGAAATGATATAGGAATAATATAATACTTATGTAGGGCTTATATATACTCAAATAGGAATAATACAAGGCTTAAAACATACTTCATAAGACATGATATTTATGGCTGCATGATTGCTTCATATTCTATAAACATAAGACTACATGATTAGCCAGATAGAGGGATACATGTTTATCTCATGAGATATGAACATGGGGCTATATATTTATTTCATAAAATGAATTTTTTGGAATGATATAGGACTGATATATGGATTCATATAAGTACATAATATTAGAATGGGCTATCATAAACCGGTTGGTTAATATCTATACATAACTATGTAAATCATTATCATTATATTAAGAGTATTTCATGTGAATGAAATTCATGAGTATGAAATGGTTCTAACCATTAGAATAATTTGTCTTGTAGGGAAAATTAATATCCCTTTACCTACAAGTAAAGAATGACATGAATATGGAGTCATTCTGATGAATGAGCCAGAAAGAGAACAGTTTGGGAGGTTCCTCTACCTCTTCAGAAGAGGACATAATAAATGGCTTAATTATATTATGATATATGTGAAGAGTCCTAAAGATATTCTATCTTATTTACATCCATGTTTCAAATAATAAATTCATATATAGATGATCATAAGTCTCTGAGATGGAGGACCTAGATTATGTTTCTACATTCACATGGTATGAGGGAGTAGCTAGACTCGCTAGCTTCTGAAGACCCAGTGTAACTAGTTGATGTGCCTCCTATAAAAAGGAGACTTGCATGATGTTCATAATTCAGAAGGAAGCTTAGAACAAAATTCAAGAATATTGTTATGATTCTGATTATTTGAGTTGTGGAAGTCAGCAGATAATATTTTCCTTAGTTAAGGAAAATGTGCTGCAGAGATCCTAAAGAGTTTCGAGATGATGGATTAAAAGTCCATGGCCATCTATATGAATAGAAATATGAAGTTTAGATCAGATTTGGAAGATTTCAAGATTTAGTTGAGATGTACCTGGTTAGTCATAGGTCCCAGGATCAGTCATGTGCTTTATAGTCTATACATAGACATGTACATAGCATGTGTTTTGGTACATACTTGGTACAAGTATATGTAAACTCAATATTTCTCGAACAATGGAATAAATATTCAAAGATATATGAAACTTGACTAGTATAGTGACCGAGGAAGGATCACATATGTTTCTCTATATAGATCATGTTGAAAACAAGTCAAGATTTATGAGGATTCTAGTCAATTATATCTGAGACCTAGTACATATCAACAGATAAGCAACATTTCCAACATTCTTACTAAGCCTTTGTCCAGGACAAGCTTGGTATAGTACATAAAAACTCCTCTAGTTGAAGAGGGAGTAGTGATGTTTCTTCACAAGAAGTAGCAGAGAATTCCCCCATTAGTTAGTCATGGTACATGACTAAGGCATACAAGGGTTGTGATACCTTGTGGAGAGAATCCATGTGAGCAGATACATGATCAAAGTATCAGAGACTATTGATGCTCAATAAGAGTTATAGTTTGTACTGTCAGATAATAGTTAAACCTCTTGGAGAGGTAGTTGGAGTGTCACAATATAAAGAGAACGATCCCTGAGAAAGTGATAAGGCCTTGAAGAACATTATAGAGAATCGAAATCTCATAGAACTTCTCCAGATAGTAGAATATTCAACAAGTCAACAAATGTTGAAGAGTGAAAGAAAAGATAAGAATTTATTTATGCATGATATTACACATTTGTTCTATAATGTTGTATATGATGGATTTAAAATCCATGGTTTCTAGTTTATAGAAATTTATTTTGGATTGGATCCAGATGATTCTACTATGCATAAGTAGTTGGTTGTTCCTTAAAAAGACCTGTTGTATTTTATGCTTACTACTAAGCATATGTTTGAGTGTCTTTGAGGTACATTAGAATAGGATCTTTATTGTATTTGATACATGGCATACCTATTATATGATTGTGCTATCTAGCTATTGTTTTATCCTAAGATAAGCAATGTAATTTACGACTTGTATTACAAAATCTAAGTGTATTGCGACTAGTACTACATAAGCAAGATGTATGTCAGAGAGTACTACATAATCAAAATGTGTTTTGTGGATAGTACTACATGTTGAGGAGTAGTGTAGCTTGGAAAGATACCTACTAGGGTGAAATACTTGAGCCTACATTTATCAGGTGTTAATATTCAAGCGTTCTGAAAAACCCTATATGTGTGTTATGATAAAAAACATTGGGATGAATTTTTACTTCATTGAAGTCATGGTCATGTAAAATGAGTTCTAGTACATAGATACTGATGAGCAGATTGCAAATTTGTGACAAATCCTCTATTTGTGACGAAGTTCAAACACTTCCGAGATAATCTTGGTATGGCAGAGAATGTCTCCCTCGCTAAGAGTGAGTGTTGAAAGTACATCTTTGGGATTCATTCCCATGAGACTTGTGATGTATCAAGTCTGGAATGTATGTCATATTAGGTTCAGATATTCTCCATGGAACTTATGTTGTATTAAGTTAAAGAGATTATGTTGTATTAGGATAGGACTGTATGTTGTATCAAGTCCTATTTGGGAGAGATGTTTGTACTGGGATATTATGTTGGATTAATATCATGACCTTATGTTGTATTAAGATCATACTTATGTTGTGTCAAGTTCAAACTTATGTTGTATTAAGTTCAAGAGTCTTGTGTTGTATCAAGACCAAACAATTTATGTTGTACTAAGTCTCGAGGATATAATATGTGATGTATGGCTAGTTATGGTAAATAGGTGCTACAAGTCTCCTTTAGGGATTAGCTACCCCTATATTGATTTACTTTAACATATGACTATATAACTTGGGGTAATACATACGATCATAGGTTCGAAACATTTCTTATGAGTATGATATTGTATATATGATTAATTAAGTAAACACATATGGACCATGGAGAATTAATTAATGGTAAACAAGATGAGCATAGAGATAGAGAGAGAATTCGAATTTCCCATGTATGCCTCCAAGTCAAATTGAATTAATAAGACATCATTTAAGTCTTATTTGTGATGAACAAGTTCCAGTTAATTAAGGAATCAACTCCTTAACTTATGCAAAGTGGTTGTTGAAGATTACACTGATGGTGAAGCACCATTTACATTTAGTTATGTTTAGTTCAGTTCAGTTAAATTCAATTATGTTGAGTTTCTTTCAGTTCCATTCAGTTCCATTTGGCTTAGTTCAGTTCAATTAGTTAACAACTCAGTTACAGGTAATTAACACTAGCGAATTAATGGAGGGAACATATCTTCGGTGTGGAAGGTAATTATGAGGTGACAAATTGGCACCAAGTTAGAAAGGGTGCAAGGTTGAAGGTGAAACAATGTTCATAGTGTTAAAAGTGTTACTGATGCACAAAAACATGCAACCATTTGCTACCTTCTTTGTATGACTGAATTTGGCTTGTTGTTAAAGTGTTATGCACCTGACAAGACTGATATAATGTTCCATATGATATTTATTCTCGTGTTCTCTCTTATCAAGAAATATGCTATTGTGTTGTAATCATTCTCTGTTTATTATCTATCATACTCAAAGGATTGTTGGGTTTTTCATTCTCCAGATTTGGAGGGTTTTCCCAGGGTGCATCATGTGTCTTATGGATTGAATGATTGTGTGTATGAATTGTTTTTGTGATCCATATGCACTGTAATTGTGGATTAAAGTTTTAAAGTTCAATAATATTTCATTGTTGCTCAAACATTGACAACAAGAAGACCCACATACATGGAATATGAATGAAGAGAATTTATATCTTAAAATGTATAGGGTAGATGCATGCATGATTGTTGGATCATCCAACAATGAAGTATTTCCATTCACCAATTTGGTGGGAGTATATTGTAGAAAGTTGGGAGTTCAATGGATGTTGTCCATTGGGGAGCTTACTTTGAACTACCATGTTTATAACTTTAGATATTTTATGAGGTTTGAGTACATTGAGAGGGTTGCAAAGTGCCTCATGACTATTCAAGGCATATTCATGAAAATGTGTTATCATTTTGGAGACATTGGATATTTTATACAAATGCATTAACATATATTGAAAGGTTCGTTACAGGGTAGACCACCTAACAAGGTGAATAATCATAGAAAAATTGAGGACAGATGTACAATCCATCAATATAATTCATTAAAATAATTTGAAAAGGTTCAAGGAGGAATTGGAAAGGGACATCAAGGGTTCCTTTGACTTGGGACACATCAAAACAAGTACTTTTGCATTTCTTATGGGTCTAGTAAAGATGAATATTATAATAGAGTGCATGTTCATAAAGAACAAAGTCCTTAATAAACAAAACAAGAATGTGGAACACCCCACTGAAGGGATTATTGCAATGATGGAGGATTTTCTAGTCATACTATTTGGCATGACTCGTGCACCTACTACATTCTAGGCTTGTGTGAGCACCATGATGGGAGAACAAATTTGTACGTATGTTTCCAAATTTTCTAATGATATGTTTATTTGCAGCAATGTTTGGAAAAAATTATTGGATATTTTGCTAACCCTTATGGAAGAGATATATTACCATTCAAATGGATCCAAGTATGAGAAGGGAGATATTGATATCGTGAATCTTAATCATATGGTTGTGAAATCTAGTACTATGAAATCTAGTACTGACTTGCATGATGAGATGATTTGAGACACTCCTGATGGACCAAGTTTAGGAAGAAATACAAGAGGCTTCTTTAACTTATCACAAGTAAGCACCAAGGAAGAAGTTTATTTTTGGTTAGGAGAGGCTGAAATGATCAAATTCAAGATATGACAGGAGCAAGGGATGGTTTCCTCATACCTGCACTACCAATTTCCATTCACCCATTCAACCTACAATAGAGTGTCTCAAAAGAAGACATTAAATTAAATTTGATGAAGATTGGACACTCCAGTTCTTTTTAAAAAAGAAGGTTGCAACCATAGAGAAGCATGAACTCATGGAAACCATAATGCATGCCATGGAATGGTTAAAATATCTTTCAAAGGAGATAAAATGGGTTGTCAAATCTGATCACAAATGTTGGGTACACTTGTTGGTAAAGGGAGAATTCTACTACAATACTACTTTTCATGTTTCCATTGGTATGTATCCTTTTAAAGTTTTGTATGGGTATGATGGCCCCACTTTTCCAGATCTGGTTTTTGATGATTGCATGTCCCAAAAGGCTAAGGTTTGGATCCAAGAGATTCAATACATCCTCAAAGAAAACTTTAAAGTTTCTCAAAACCAATACAAAATGTATGCAGACAAACATAGAGTGGAGCGCTCCTTCCAAATGGGGGATGTGTTGTTTTTGAGATTGTAGACTTATAGGAAATATTCATTATGTTGAATGTATTTGTAACTTTGGAATGTATTCACTTGTATATTTTATATATTGTATTTATTTGTACCCTAATGTTCCTATTAGGAGAATCATTAATGTAATCAAGTCATGTAAATTCATAGAGGTTAACCCTCTATTGTAAGTTGGGGCAATAGTCCCCATAGTTGAGGGGTACTAGGGTTTTTAGATTCTCCTAGAGAAGTCGGCCCTAGTGAGTAATTGTCAACTAGAAAAATAGTATAAATAGAGAGTGAGACTCTCTATTTGAAACACACACTCACTCAACTGTAGCGCATGAGTGAGAGAAGAGGAGCTTGTACAAGTGAGAGAGAGAATAGCTGTTTGAGATCATCTTTCTGTCTTTGGGTTTTACTTTTTTCGTTGGTGCTCATTCTATCTCTGAGGAAGTTGCAGGGTTTTCTCCTTTATGGTTTCCCTGAGGAAAACTCTTTGCGTCTCTTGTCTCTTGTGATTATTGTTGTGCATGTTATTCTCTCAGATAAGATCCTAAGATCATATTGAATAAATGATAAAAATCTAACATGGCATCAGAGCTAACCTAAGAACAAGACACTGTGCAACTGCAGAAGCAAGGGCTTCTTAATTTTTGGGTCTCTCTCTATAGATCATCGGAAAAAGGAGGCTATGTTAACTCTCCATTCAAGGCCGCATCTTTTTGTTGAAGCAGAATCTAATTCTTAACATTTTTAGTTTTTGGCCTACCACTACAGCGGGAAATTAGGGCTTTCCACAGAAGTGGAATTTTTTAGTGAGCCCAGCATAGGATTTCTCTCCTCCTAAAAATTGAAGTTTAGAGACCAAGATCGAAATTTTTGGTTGGGTAGAACTCTAGGAAAGTCAAACCCTAATTTTCCCCTGAACCAGAAAACCAGCACTGTAGAAGATCATCTCCAGATCCAGTTCCAGCATCTCAAATTGGTAATATATAAATCTTGTGTATTTCCATTTGAGGTTCTCAGTTAAGATGTCTCATCACACCAAGCTTGATGAAAATCTTGAACGAGCTGAAAACTTTCGAGCATGGAAGTATAGGATCTCACTAGTTCTTGAAGAAAATGAATTGGACTCTTACATAAGTGGAGAAGTTCCAGTTCTAGAGGGAGATGAGGCCAAGGCATTACACAAGAAGAACTTGGTTAAGGCCAAGAGGATTATTGTTGATTCAATCAAGGATCACCTTATACCACAGGTGTCCTCCCTAAAGACACCTAAAGAGATGTTTGATTCCTTGACCAAGCTATTTGAAGGGAAAAACATAAATCGGAAGATGACTTTGAGAAATCAATTGAAGAATGTAAAGATCCAGAATGAAAAGACCATATAGTCATACTTTACAAGGGTCTCCCATATCAAAGAACAACTCGAAGCAATGGATGAAGAAGTAGAGAATGAAGAAATTATGACGACCACCTTGAATGGTCTCCCTAGGTCACGGGACTCCTTCATTCAAGGGATTTGTGCTAGAAGAAAGTTAACCACCTTCAGTAAATTATGGGAGGAATGATCACAAGAAGAATCTCTAATAGTATATCAACAAGAAAATATGGGAAATGAAGATCAAGCTCTCATAATACACACCAAGAAAAAAAGAAGGGACTATCATCATCCCAAAGGTATGCATTCACACCAGAATAACCCTAGAAGAGATCTATCTAGTATCATATGCTTTACATGTGATTAGAAAGGACACATCTATAGAAACTGTCCTAGAAACAAATGCGGGTCTCAAAAGAAGAAGAAATACAAAAGAAGACATCATGCTCACACTGCGGAGGATGATGAACCTCCAAGAAAGAGAGTCAAAGAAAAAGATTCTTCTAGTGATGAAGAATATGTTTTGATTTCTACCCTCATGGGAACTGTCACACATGGAAGTAATTATTGGCTCATATATAGTAGGACTTCCATGCATGTGAAGGGATTCAAAGAATCCTTTCTGAAACTTTCTGAACATGATTCACCTCATAAAGTGAAACTTGGGGATGACTACCAGTATCCCATAAAAGGTAGTGGTGAATCCTCCTATAAGCTAGACTCTAGAAAGTCTATGAAGATGAAGGATGTCTTGTTTGTACCAGGACTAAAGAAGAACCTTATCTCCATCTCTGCATTAGATGCAAAAGGTATGAGGGTTTCATTTGTAGATGGCCAAGTCCTTATGTGGCCAAAGGGAAAGAATATAGATGATGCAGTTGTGATTGGAGAGAAAGAGGGAAGATTATACAAATTAAAGGGCCAGCCATAACAAGATTTGGTCCATGAATCAGTAGAGAAAAATGAACTTTGGCATAGAAGGCTTACACATGTGCACTATAAGGTACTACCACTTGCAAGAAAAGTTTTAAAGGTCTTCCAGAAATATAGGAAAAACATGAAGGTGTTTGCAAAGGATGTGCAAAAGGAAAGAACACAAAGAAGACATTTCCAAGTAGAGATAGCAACAAAAAAGGAATCTTGGAAATCATCTACTCTGATGGATGTGGTCCGATGTCATCCAGTTCATTGAGTGGGTATGCATACTATGTTTATTTCATTGATGACTTTTCCATGAAGACATGGATATATTTCTTGAAAAGCAAGGATGAAGTATTCAATAAGTTCAAGGAATTCAAAGCCTTGATCAAGAACCACAAAGAGAAGAAATCAAAACCTTTCGATCAGAAAATGGTGGAGAATTCACATCAGATGAATTCAAGGAATTATGTAGAGATTCAGGGATTAAGAGGGAGTTGACCACTCCATATAATCCAAAACATAATGGAGTTGCAGAAAGGAAGAATAGAACAATTATGGAAGCAGCAAGGGAAATGCTTCATGATCAAGATCTTCCTATGCATCTATGGGCAGAAGCTGCTAGAATAGATGTGTATGTATAGAATAGTACTCCACATAGAGTACTTGTGAACAAGACACATGAAGAAGTCTTCTCCGAAAAGAAACCAGAAGTTAGACATCTCAGAATATTTGGCTGTCTAGTGTACATACACATTCTGAAAGAAAAGAGGACAAAGTTAGATCCTTCATGAAAGAAGGGTATATTTGTGGGATATAGTGAAAGCTTGAAGGATTACAGAATATACTTCCCAGGATTCAAGAATATTGACATCAGCATGGATGTGCAATTTTCCAAAGGCTCAGCTTACAACAAATCCAAAAAAATACATAATGTAGAACTTGAAGAAATAGAGGTACCGAGGATGTCAGATACAACTATGAATGACGTGAAGAAGATTGAGAAATGGAAGAACCCTAAGAACCTTTAGATCCACCCCAGGAGAAGAATCCTTACAAAAGGAAACCTGCATGGGTATGAGAGGCTATCCAAGGTGCATAAAGACATGGGGCTCTAGAAGAAATGCACAGAGAAAGGAAGAGAAATAGGTCATACTCTGGTTATGTAGCCCTGTTATGTGACATCATTGATAAAGAACCTTCCAAATATGAAGAAGCGGCAGAAAAGAAAGAATGGAAGGATGCTATGATCAAGGAGTGCCAGTCGATCATGAAGAATGATGTCTGGCATTTTGTCCCAAGATGAGAGGGGAAGTCTGTTGTGACTTCCAAGTGGATCTACAAGATCAAGCATGTTGCAGATGGTAGCAGCATGCTACAGATGGCCGCATAGATAAATATAAAGCAAGATTTGTGACACGTGGCTTCTCCTAGAAAGAAGAGATAGATTATGAGGAGACTTTTGCACCTGTATCCAGATACTATTCGATCATACCAGTACTTTCTCTGGCTGTAGTAATGAAATGGAAGATACACCAGATGGATGTCAATACTACTTTCTTGAATGGTGTAGTAGAAGAGGAAGTGTATGTGGAGCATCCACTCGGTTTTGAGACACATTACAGGGATACTCATGTGTGCAAATTGAATAAGGCCCTGTACGGTTTGAAACAGGCACCCAGGACATGGTACGACAGAATTAACAACTTCCTGATTGGCTTAGGCTTTACCAAGAGTGAAGTGGATTCCAACCTTTACTATAAGGTTGAGCAAGGGAACCCTATGATACTCCTACTGCATGTAGATGATCTATTTGTAACAAGTGAGGATGGGTTGATTGCTGACACAAAGAGGAAGTTTGCTACCGAGTTCAAGATGAAAGACTTGGGTATGATGCACTACTTTCTAGGCATGGAGGTGTGGTAGAATGCAGATGGAATCTCCCTGGGATAAGGGAAGTATGTAGTAGAGATCCTGAAGAGGTTCGAGATGATGGACTGCAAGTCCATTACCACACCTATGTCATCGAACTTGAAGCTATTGAGTGATGCTTCATCAGAATCGGTTGATGCTATGATTTATCATCAGATGATTGGGTCCTTGATGTACCCAATGAATACAAGCTTAGCTATTTTCTTTGCTATGAACACATTGAGCCGGTTCCTGATGGATCCGAGACATGTTTAGCTGATTACTGCAAAGCATATTCTGAGGTACCTGAAGGGTACAGTTGACTATGGGCTCAAGTATGAGGTGAATCAGAAGATTAACCTGGAAGGTTATGTGGATTCGGATTGGGCAGGTAGTGCCATTGATAGGAAGAGAACTTTAGGGTGTTGCTTCAGTATGGGATCAGGTATGATCTCTTGGTTTAGCAGGAAGTAGTCCTGTGTGGCACTGAGTATTATCGAAGCAGAGTATGTCGCAGCTTGTTCAACTAGTTGTGAGGCAGTGTGGCTGAGGAAGCTACTGTCTTATTTGTTTGATCTCCAGTTGGATGCTACTTGTATATATTGTGACAACCAAAGTTGTGTGAAGTTGTCAGAGAACCCAGTGTTCCATGAAAATTTGAATCATATCGAGATCAAATATCACTATATCAGGGATATGGTGTGGAGATGAGTAGTGAAGCTCTAGTATGTTGCGACGAACGAACAGATAGTTGATGTGTTGACCAAGCCATTAGCCAAAGTGAAGTTTGAGTACTTCATGGAGAGCCTTGGTGTTCTCCAGATCAAGGTTCCTTCCAAGGGTAATGGATGAGTCCGTGATCCTTTCTGACATGGTGGTAGGATTGGTTCCTCCCATGGTTAGATATAAGTGGTGTTCCTTTCTGACATTATTGTAGGATTGGTTCCTCCCATGGTCAAATGTAATTGCTGAGTACTGCATCCATCATGAAAAAGGGATAGCTCTTTAGTGGAAATCCTTGCATAGGCAAGGTACTGCATCCAGCATGAAAAAGGGTTGGCTCTGTAGTGGAAATCCTTGCAGAGGCAAGATGTGGTGTAATCTCAGAGATCACATAAGGTTACCAATAATACCCATAAAGAATCATATAAGCATACAGAGACAAGAGACAAGAACAATATTATAATAACCGATTATATTATAGAATCACATGAGGGTCCATACATATACCAAACTAAACCAAGTTCTTAACTGGCTCAACAGCCTATTATATATGATTACAAAATGGTTATGAGTAACTAATTGTCAGTTCATTCAACCGACATGAATTTTGGAGGCCAACCTAATCTTCAAGTAGTCGGTTAACTAGTATAGTCGGCTCACCGACTAGCTCCTCCAACATCTCCCCGAGGAACAAAATATTTCTTTTTCCTGAAGAAACAAGGGAGGTACAAAAATCTGCCTCAAGTAGCTTTCTTTTCTATTGTTTTGTCTTGATGGGATGTGGAGTCTAATAGATGGTTTTCTTTGTACACATACTTCGACTATGGCTTCTGCTGAAATGGCCAGTTGGTGTTGAAAATATTCCCAAATGTGGAGAGCTCTATGGATGTCTATGGTCAAGGTTGTAATGCTAGATAGGGTCACCATTTTCTCCTGAATTGAGAGTACTACAATATTATTCATGTCGAGCCCCAAAAATTGGGATTTTTCATCTGTTGTGTCTATCAATATTTTCATTTGTGGATAGATTGTGTCTAGTTTGTCGATACTGGAAAGAGCCTGGTTTACCCACTGATGAGCTTGTTTCTCTAGCTTTTCTAGTTTCATTGTTTCCAATACAATCTGATCTTGTATTGTGCTCTTCATTCCTTCATCAAGACCCTGTTGATTTTCTAGTGTCTTGATATGTTCGCGGGTTCCTCGAGCTTGTTGAAATACTTGGCCATAATGGATGTACCAGCTGCGTAGTACTTCTTGTGTAATAGTTGATTCCTCCACATGCTCTTGCAGCACCTTGTGTGCTTCTGAAAATGCAGTGTATTGTTGTCTTAATAACACAGATGCTTCTTCTTTTTGCTCTTCTTTCTTGGTCTGCAGCTATGCTTGAAGGTTCGACACGACACCTTCCAGCAGCTGATAAGTAGTGGTTTGTCAGTGTCGGTCTCATTTTCTCCTGGTACAATTGTATGAGTCAAGTTCCTTCATTTGGTTAAGAACGTGACTTGTTCTTCCTGTAGTTTGTCTATCTGTTCTTTTCGGCCTTGATTTCTTGTCACAGCTTCTTTAGTTAGTGCTCCCAATAACTGATTTAGTTCTCCATCTCTAATTTTCGGTGTGTCGATTGTAGAAGTCGACCCTAGTTGATCAAGGTGGATAGGTGTCGGGGGCTGTTGTTCTTTTTTCTTCTTTTATTATCTTTTGCTCTTATATTTAGACTTATGGACCACCATCGATCCTGTTGTTATTGATGTTGGCTGCTGCTGCGGTTTTTGGTGCTCTTCAGTAGATGGATTCTCAGTCGACTAAACTTCTGATGTGGTAGGATTATCTTGTTGTGTTTCCTTAATGGGGTTTGTGGTTGTTTTTGTTTCCAATGGTGGTGAAGATGGCGATTCTTGATTATGAGGAGACTCTGGTGCTGGTGCTAGTGCTGGTGATGGTGAATGGTCTAAATTTAGAGGGGTGGTTGGAAAATGACTTGTTGGCATGGGTTTTTCGACTTCTGGTTTAGGTCTATAGGGTTGTCGATTTCTTCATCTTCCATGAAGTTGTCAATTTCTGCATCTAGTGCTGCTTGATTATTACCTTCAAGGGCAAGTAATCCCCTATCTACCTCATTGACGAGAAGGTTTTAGAAGGCTGGTGTAAATGATGAAATTTGGGCTGTCGGGTTGGGGTTGCGAATGAATGATGATTTGATAAGTCCCACAACTGTTGGTGGTGGTTAAACTTGGTTGGTTCATGGAGTGAGACTTTGTCAGGCAGAGCTTGAATCGACAAGTTTATGGGTGGTGTTGATCTGCTAGGATTTAAGGAATATATTTGGAAGATTGTTGATAAATTGCTGAAGTTCAACATCTTTATCAATTTTTTTCTTAAGGGTTTTCGGGATAATTTCGTTGTAAATTGGTGATATGGCCATGGTTGAATTTGGTGTTATTCTAGTCAGAGAAGGTATTAGTGAGTCTAGAGTTAAATCGATATGATCTATTTCGGTCTGGGTAGCAGTTCTTACCTTTTTAAGCCTTCCTTGCTTTGCTCCTGATTCGACAAACTACTTGAATTGGGTCTCGATGAATACCTTGTTTATTGAAGCATCCTCTAGGATGTCAACAGCAGTAGCAAGTAGTTCTTCCTCATCTTCTGACTCCTCTGATAAGATGATTTTGCACTTCCCCTTCCCTTTTGCCTGATTTCCTTTCTTTTCCTTGAAGTTGATATTTCCTTAGCTATTTTCTTCAAATTTTTCTTTGTCATGGCATATTATGGGTTGTCCGTTTGAATTCCTTCCTCTATCAGTTATTCTCCTTTCTCCTGCTATTGAGTCAGGATGATAATGTGTTGTATTGTTGGTGTGACAACCTATTGTTCGGTCTGTACATTTTCAACTTGGAGGGTTTTTTTCTCTTCTGTCGGACTGTCTCCCGAAGTGAAAGTGCTAATATGAAGGTTGACTTCATATTCTTCCTCCTTCTCCTGGTCGCTCAATGGTTCTATAATGGATTGATTACTTGCTTTTGCAGCCTCCGGTATGGTGATGTCGGTTTTGGACTGCCTAGCCAACTCTGTGAAGATCTCCTCGACTGTTGGGTAGTAGTCAAGTGGTTTTTCCTTTGTTGTTGACCCTTGCTTCTACCATACTGCTATGTGGTCCAGCTCTAGTTGGATATGTGTTGTAGGAGGAAGAAATCTTCAAATGTTTTGAAGCACCCTCCATCTGGCTGTTTGGACTTTAAGATTTTGAAACCAGTATTCCATGAACACTTTGTCGCCTTCTTGTTCTGGTGGGGTTCCAGCCATTGAAAAAGGCTTAAAGCGCCACATATGAAACCTGGATGGCTCTAAGAAATATTTATGCCCGACTGGACAGAGGTGGTACATAGCTATCCATATTAAGAGTGATGGGAATCTGATTATTGCACCTAATTCTTGGCACTTCTTGCAGATGGATTTGAGCATGTAGGCCATATATTGAGCCCAACAGTACAATTTTTTTGTGTTTTCTATGTAGTTGATAGCTTCCAGCATGTCGAGCTTCAAATCGCAACCGCGTCCTATGACAGTCAGGCCTGCAGATATGATTTTGGCCACTATTTTGGGTGTGGTGGCTTGGATTTGCCCGATAATTAATCCTTTTGAGTTTTTCCCTGTCATTGTTCCCATTAGTTTTTTTACCAATCCTTCTTTGATGCCTACAGGAATAGGGTCGCCTTTGTTGGACATCCCAGTAAGTTTGTAAATGGTTTCGGTTGATATTTCCACTGGTCTATCGAAGTAGAACCTCCCATTGTGGTACCGACTGATGATGAATTTGACAATATTTTCCTTTTCCTGTGGTTTATTTTCTCCCCTTCCTATGTCATCCTTGACTTACCCTGGTAAGCCCATGTTTTGATTTCTACCTAGTTCCATGCCCATGAAACTTCCTGCACTTTCACATTTTTAATGGTTCATAACCACTTCACTAGTGGATTTACGGTGGATTCCAACTCTTTTACTTTGGCTTTCATGGATTTGGTTTGTTTTGGGGCCATTTTGTCGGTTTCTGTTTTGGATTTATTCTTAGTTGATTTTCTCACTAGGGTGTGGTAATTTTGTTGCTCTAGATCTTGGTGAAACAGTATGTGATCTTCATCTGGCATAGTATTTATAGGCAGAGCAGATGGTGATCTTATCAATGGTGCTATTAATGGCAGATTTGATGGCAAGGGACGCTCTAATTAAGGTTGTTTTAATGTGCTCTAGTTTCAGCGCTCCTTATAGTTGTAGTCATGATGGGTTGATTTTAAATTCTGATCCTCTTGTCAATGTCGATGGTATGGTTGATCTGCGGTATGTTGATGGTGAAAATGTCAATTATTGTCGAATGGTGGTCTACTACGTCTATTGATATTTTCTGTCATTTTGGTTTTCCTTGATTCTTTTTAGAGTTAGGTTTTTTCTTTTTCTAGTTTTTTTTAGTTTTTGTTAGCAGTTATAAAACCAATTTTCTTTTGATTTTGATTTTTTTTAATTTTGGTACCATTTTAGTCGGGCACCATTTACCAGTTTCCGAAATACTATGCCCTGTAATGTTCTCAGTTCAACTGATCCATTGGACTTGATTTCTTCGACAATGTAAGGTCATATCCACTATGTGTGTAACTTTTTAGGTTTTCCTTTCACTCGACTATTGTATACTAATGTTAGGTCTCCGATCAACAAATTATTATTTTTGATGTTTCGGTCATGCCATGCCTTTTATTGTTGCTTCTAAATTTCTTGGTGTTGTATAGAGAGCAGTCAGTGTTCTTCGAGTTTCGTTAATTGCATTATCTGTTCCTTTCTTGCTTCTTCGACATTGATATGAAAGATGTCGGCTATCACCAGTGTCTATTGTTGGAAATGTAAAGGAACGACTGCTTCTTGGTTGTAGAGTATTTGAAAGGGTGTTTGGTTGGTCGAACATTTATATGTTGTTCTGTACGCCCATAATACTGCAGGTATTTTCTCATCCCATTCATCTTTGTCGATATTGCAGATTTTTGTCAGACCCCTTGTCAATGTTTTGTTGAATGCCTCTATCGCCCTGTTCAACAAAGGGTGATAGGTTGTGCTTCATCGGTGGTCAATTTTGAACTGTTTTGTTAGTGCTATGATTGTTTTATTGATGAAGTGTGACCCTTGGTCACTGATTAAAGTTAGGAGGCAGCCAAATCTCTTAATTATATTTTCATATAGAATTTGGCAGCTACCTCACTAGAGCAGGTGTCGACATGTTCTGCTTCTACCCATTTAGTGACATATTCTACTGCTATTATGATGTACCTTTCAACTGTTCTTTTTGCTGGCACTGGGAATGGTCCTATGAAGTTGATGGCCCAAATTTCGAATGTTAAACTTGGGTTTACTAATATCAAAGGCATCTTCATATTAGGTAACGATCAACCTAGACGTTGGCAATGATCACATTTACTAACAAACTTTTGACAGTATTTGTATAGTGTCGGCCACCATAGCCCTGACTGCTGGATTTTCTTAGCAGTTGTATCTAACTAAAAGTGTGCTCCCGTGGGTCCATTGTGTGCTTCATGCATAATGTTTTCTCGTTCATGTTCTAACACGCATCGACGGAGTACTTCGTCCAAACCCATTTTATATAAGAATCCATTAATGACACTTAAAAATCCATTAATGAGACTATATGGTGCATCTCTCATGTCAAAAATTTGTTTCTTTTCCGTGCTCATTCCATCCGATGCTTGACCATTCTCCAATAATTGTGTTATTTCTTCTAATTCTGCAGGAACATCTTCTATTCAAAATAAGTTTTCATCTAGAAGGTCATCTTTGACTCCTACCGGCTCCTCCCTCGTGTCGATTCTCGACAAGTGGTCGGGTCTGACATTCAATCGTCCTGGTCGAACTACTACCTTGAATTCAAATTCTTGGAACAATAATAGACAACGACAGATTCTCCTGTGGTGCAACGGTTTGTTGACAAGGTATTTTAGTGCTTGGTGATTGGTATAGAATATGAAGGGGTTATCTAGTAGGTAATGTCGATACTTTTGAAGTGCAAAGACCATACCTAATGCCTCCCTTTCTGTCATTGAGTAATTGTGTTCTGCCTTGTTTAATTTTTTGTTGTTGTATATGATTGGATAATCCATTCCATCTTCCCCAGGTTGTGTCAAAATTGCACCTATTGCTAGGCCTGAAGCATCAATATGCACATGAAATTTGATCGACCAATTTGGAAATCTGAGAATGGGTGCTTCGTCTAGTTTTATTTTTGATGTGTTGAAAGATGTATCACATTCTTCTGTCCAATTGAACTCCTGATCTTCTATTAACAATTCTTCTAATGGGTAATTCATATCTTAGTAATGTCGGATGAATTTTCTGTAATACCCTGTATGACCCAACAATACTTTGACCTGTTTTGGATTAACCAGTGGCTTTAAGTCGAGGATAATTTTTCTTTTAGAAAATTCGACCTTGATACCTTCCTTGCATAAGATATTCCCTAGTAGGAATCCTATAGGGGTTAAGAAGATGCATTTTTTTATATTGAGGGATAACTGAATCTTTTGGCATCATTCCATCATAAGCCTTAACCATTTACAATGACCTTTCAGCATGGAATAGATTGTCCAATCATCAAAGTATACTCCCATTGTTTTATAAATGTATTCTTGAAATTTTTTGACAACTATTCTTGAAAACACTGCAGGTGCATTCTTGAGACCGAATGGCATCACTTTGTAATCAAATGAGCCAAATTCACATACGAAGGTTGTCTTTTTCTGATCTTCCTTGGCTATCAGTACCTGATTATATCCTGAGAATCCATCTGTAAATGAGTATAATTCATGTCATGCAACTTCATTTAAGATCTCATCGGTGTATGGAGTCGAAAATGGATCTGTTAGGGTAACCTTGTTTAATTCTCGAAAGTCGACACAGATTCGTAGTTTTGTCGAGTCATGTATTTTTGGTTGGATGACCATTGGGCTTTCCCATTCTAACTGGTCGATGGGATAAATAATTCCTACTGTGAGCATATTGTCTATCTCATTTTTAAGTATTTCTTTGTATTTGTGAGCCAACTTGTAAGGTATTTTCTTAACAGGTCAGGCATCGGGTTTGATGTCTATCTTCATCTCACCCATTTCTACTACTAATCCTTTTAATTGTTTGTAATCTTGTGCAAATACATCTTGGAATTCCTTTAATAAATCGACAATTCCTGTAGTTTGTTCTTCGCTCCAATAATCATCAATTCTTGTCATTTTTGGTCTATTATCATTAGAAATGTCGATTTCTTTAGTTTTTACTTTCGCATCCATCCACTCTGGTGCTTTACTTTCATTAAACTATCGACTACCTTCTTTGAACTGTGAAAATGTTGCTTGAAATTCTGCTACCGTCATCCGATCGGTATCGACTTTGTCGGTTAATTCGATTTTTAGTCTCGTTTTGCCTAGTTTGATCCTCTCCGGGTGGTCATATTTCCACTGAAATCTTTTCCCATGTGTATGTTCGTTTTCCAATTGGAGTCTTGTTAACTGAGTTATTTTGTTAGATCAAATATTATGCCATGTTGAGTTTGGTCGGCTTTTATTTTGTGTCGACTTGTTAGTAGTCAGCTGTATAAATGTTTTTATTTTTTTTGTAGCTTCGACTAATTTTTCGTCTTCCGGTATAAAACTAAAGTCCTTAATAAAATTTTCTCTAAGTTCATTCCACATGACTGTTTTGCCTTGTGCTCCTTCCATTTTATGCCACTTGTTAGGTAGGTCATCTAATGTCGAGGGAAACAGGTGTGGCCATATATGCTCATCTTTGTAACCAAGTCTTCTCCATTCTTTTTCACATATTCTTATATGATTTTCTGGATCTTGTCCTTAGGTGAAGACAGGTATTTGTCCATGTTTTTTTACCTTCCTTCCTCTGAAACTTTATACGAAGAAATTCAAAGCTATTTTCCACGTTTGCAGTCTCAATTGATGGGTGTCCCACCATCAAGGAGCTTGTCCTGTAAACGTTTCGACCAGGATTTGAAGTCATCAATCTTCAGCTAGGTTCTTAGAGACTTGTTCTACATGGAGAACTAGTGATTCTCTCTCTTTATACCGAAGACTGTTTATTATCTATTTTTATTGGTGCTAAAGAGGGATATTCCCTTATTTTCTTCTCAAATATTTTTGGAATGGTCGATATGGAAAAGCATTGTCGAGTTGGTTTCTTCTGGATAGCCTGAATGGTCCAGTATCCCCTTGCTTGTGTTTCATATTTTTCAATTTCCCAATCATACAATTATGCATCTGAGTTATATCCAACCGAATCCTGGTTCCCTAGATGAAGTTCTCCGTAAATATTAGGTTCAGTATAATCTTCATTATTTTTAATCTGGTAGAGTTGTCGAACATCGAATTCTTCATCAATAGGTTCAGTCCAAGGTTATCCTTGTGAAGGATGAATGGGGACAATCATTTTTTGTCCATTCCCTTTTAGTTTTATCTTTCTTTGTCCAATGAGATAAATGCCTTCATTTTTCTGCCCCATGGATATCCCACCAAGGCTAGGAAGGAACTGGATCCTTCCTTAGAGTTGATGATTTCAAAATCGGCTTTTGTCAAAATCCCTTTTATCGTTGTATCGACATTTCTCCAAACCCCAATCGATTCGATCAGTCCTTGGTCAGCTAGCTTAAAATATATGCCTGATTCATTCAGTCGAGGTCTACCCAA
The DNA here is from genome assembly GCA_001517045.1 of Pseudotsuga menziesii. Classification (NCBI taxonomy): domain Eukaryota; kingdom Viridiplantae; phylum Streptophyta; class Pinopsida; order Pinales; family Pinaceae; genus Pseudotsuga; species Pseudotsuga menziesii. The sequence goes on along the minus strand of LPNX010531859.1, from coordinate 90,867 downwards.
CTATTCCCATATATCCCTCGTCATGATATTTACTTGGGATCCAAAGTTGAGAACAACTTGTCGAACATGGTAACCTTCTATTTCGAGATCGACAAGTGGATCGACATCATTCTAATCTTTTTTATTTAAGCTGCATATACTCTTAGTATGTTTATCTGTGTCATTTTGGTTTTTAATTTTGTGCAGTAGATCAATGAATTGTGCCACCGACTTATCTTTATGCATTAGGTTCAATAGTTCGTGGAGTGTGTTCTGCAAATTGTCATCGACATCTTCTTGTCTAGAAAATTCTTGAAATATGTTCGATGCATCGTGATACAATTGTTTTTGCTTTTTAGGGTTAGGATATTCATTTTTATCTTTAATCTTACTTATTCTTGGATTGTCACCTCCAATTTTCGTTCCTTGTCTAGTTACTATGTGTAGGTTCTTTGTGCGAATTATATCACTTTTTTTAACACAAGACAAGACATTAACAGTATTCTCTTTATCAATTTTATCAAGTATGGTGGGACAATCTTCCAATGAGTGGCCGCCCACACCACAGCTAGCACATAATTTTAGGTCGGTTCTGTCTTTATATGGACAATTCACATACTGGTGTCCTTCTTTATAGCATGTGAAGCATTGAATCATCCATCATGGTCAATTGTCATGATTTCCAAAGAACCGTCCTCGACCTCCAAATCCTCCATGACGGTTATTGAATCGGCGTTCGTATCTACGACCTTCATATTGTTGATTGTTTGGTATGTTTTGTTCATTTGAGGCATTGTCATTTTTCTGGGCCACGACGTTTGTTTGGTAGACTTCCTGATAGTTTTGTTGGTTTTTTAGATTTAAGTGGCAGTCGATTGTCACGTGACTGTTAACTTCACCAATCGCACACCAAGAAGTTTTGCCATTCTTCACGTTGTATGGGCAATATTTTGTCATATGATCTCCATGCTCCTGACAGATATCACAGAAACATTTTGTCTGAACAAAATGGACGTCTTGTTGACTTACATCCTGTCAACAATTATTTTTGGTGTGGCCGATTGTGGAACATTTTGTACAACAGATATCCTAACCTTTGAGGTTCAGTTCTCTTAAGGATTTCTGCATGATTTCGAGTTGTTCTTCAATTCTTGTGTCGATAGCAGGGTATGGCGGGTAGTCTTCATTCATCTCAACCTGTATAGATTGTTAGGATATTTAGACACTTAGGAGTTATTTAAGATCAACTTGTGTAATATATCCGTTAGGCAAAAGTGTGTTTCTTTAGTATGCATTAGTATGCATTTGTAAATATTGTAATCCGACAGTCACGATATGTTCTAGACATAAAGTGATTTGATGGTTCAACTTCTCTTAGATCATACCTACCATTGATCCATGGCTTAACACCCGATTGGTCTATGATCTCTATTTAAAGAGCATAGAGGTTCCTTGGCTAGTTGATCGATTATGAGAATCTCATGTAACTTTCTTTCTTTTGCATAATAAATTGCTCCAAGTAGCTATTTGGCTAGGGTCATGGACTGTTTCCCTCTCGAGGGTTTTAACCATGTGACAAACATTGGTGTATTGATCTATGATCTGTTTGTGTAAAGCGGTTGTTCTTGGTGTTTAGTCCTTTGGGAGTATCCTGTGTACCCTAACATGGTATCAGATCTTTTATGGAGAGCCGCTTTCGGTTTTGATCAAGATCTGGAACCGGTGTTGCTGAAACTTTGAAAGGGTTTCTATTTTTGGATTTTCTGTGCATTTGTGGGCTGTGGAAGCTATTCCATTGCGTTCGGAGCTCCGTTTCCATTTGGAAATAGTTTTTGTTTCACCGAAAACCATTTCCGTTTGTTCCAGAAACACCCTTTTCGACAATTCTAAAGGTATAATGTTACAGTGACAGATTTGTTTTATTTTTTTTTAAATCTCTCATATTTGATCAGTATTATTATTAGATATTTTTGTTTTAGTCTTGGACTGTTGCATTCCCTCGCTGCGTATGCTCTTTGCCGTGCACCTGGCATGATCGCGGCGAATCAGAAACAATGAGGAAAAAAAATTTCTTGTCTTCTCAACTACGTATGCTCTTTGTGGTGCACCTTGTGCGATCATGGCAAATCAGAAACAACGAGAAAATTTGAAAACGTAGACTTTCTGGGTAAGCTAACCAAGATCTAACCCCATTGTGTGGAAGAAAAAAAATTTGTTTTCATTTTCTTTCGTTTTTTTGTGATTTGCAGGAAAAGAAAGCAAGCACGGAAAACGAGAGAGAAGAGTAAAAAAAAAAAAACCCTTCCTCTTTCCATAGTTTTACGTACCTTTTAAACTTAGCTCACTTGGTTCAAAGTTGCCTTACACCTTGATAAGTCTTGAGTTCAACTTCTGAAAAAGTCTTGAGTTCAAATCTTATCAAGCTACTTTTTAGTGCATGCAATTTTTATTTTCAAGTTACTTTATTGTAAAAGTGCATCTCACATTAATAAAATAAAATAAAAGTGAGTCACTTAAGTCTTTTAATTTATTGCCGCACTATTTAAAAGTACATTATTGTAAAAGTGAACCTCACTTATTCTACAAAAGTGATTCACTTCAAAGCAACTTTATTGTAAAGTGATTGTCAAAGGTTGATCTTTGGAAGAGGGGGCTTCTTTTTTTAGTTGGTCTAGTTAATATCTGCCATGTCACTATTGGAGACATCTTCAACATTTTCTTTGATCAAGCATAACTTCATCATCCAAAATCCGTTTTAAGTGCCATTTTTTTTAAACCGCATATTTTTTCGAGCTCTTTGCATCCAAATAGCTAGTTTTTGTTCTTTCAGCCATTATTTTACAGTATGGCCGCCCCTTGTGATATTATACTTACAAGTTATAACTATTTCTCATGGAAATCTCGTATGGAGGATGTTCTGCAAAGTAGGGGACTTTTTAGGATAACCTCAGGGAAAAAAACAAAACCCACTGATGATGGTAAGAAAATTAAATGGGCAAATAGATGTGATGAAGCTTGTGGATTTATTGGGATGTCAATATCTACTGATTTGCGATTCCACATATCTGGCATTGATGAACCTGATATAGCTTGGGAAAAGTTGGAATCTGTGTTTGGTAAACACAATGAAATTCAGGGTCATCAACTTGAGAATGAGCTGCTTTCCTTGAATCCCAATGATTTTTCTTGCATTCAAGACTATTTATCTAAGTATAAAACTCTTAGACTATTATGTGCAGAATGCAAGATTAAGAAAGAAGATAAACAATGTATTTATCATATTCTTTCCAAACTTGGACCTGCATATTCTATTTTTGTATCTACATTCTACTCCATGAAAGAATCCTTGACTGCAGCCAGCTATGTAGAGCCTAGTCTTGAATCCTTTTGTGATTCCTTAATTAGAGAGCAATATAAGCGCATTCATCTTGGAATAATTAACAATGCAGATACATCTGGGAAAGCCTTGTTGTACCAACAGAAAGAAAAGTCCAAGCCTCCCAAGAAATAGAATTTTCACAATAATAAGCAAAACAACAAGGGTCCCAAACCCTCTCAGTCAACTCCTTCTTCAAAAAATGACAAAGGATCCAAGCCAAAAGGAAAGAAGACTAAGCATAATTGCAATTTTTGTGCGAAAGATAATCATGATGAATCTAAATGTTTTAAGAAGATGGCATCCTTAGAAGTAGCAATGAAGAAGAACCACATCATCCTAGATTCATCTTCAGAATCTACCTCTCATGGAAATGCAATTTGTGCTTCTGGTTACTCTTATCACTGCATCTTCTTCTTCTACTTCAAATGAATGGCTCATTGATTCTGGAGCATCTTATCATATGGCTAAGGATAAAGCCATCTTTTCTACTATGCATGAATGTAACACCAAACAAATATTTGTTGGTGATGATAGATCTCTAAGTGTTGTAGGATCCGGAACAGTTCCAGTAGAAAATGGTCATTTCAGTGATGTACTATGTGTTCCAAAAATTTCCTGCAATTTGTTATCAGTCTATCAAATTACTCATTCAGGTCAAGGTAAAACTGTAATGTTTACACCTCACCAAGTTGTAATCAAGGATTTTAAAAATCCTAAAAATGTCCTTGCTATTGGAACTGTTGATGATATTACCAGGTTGTACAAATTTAACAACTTTGGGTCATCACCTTTTCCTTCAGTTTTTGTTGCTCATAGTGATAACTTGAGCAAACTTTGGCATGAGCGATTTGGTCACTTAAATTATTGCTCATTGCAACTATGTAAAGACAATATGGTGACTGGTCTTCCACTAGTATCTTGCAAGGATGGTGTTTGTTTCGGTTGTGTACTCGGAAAACATCATCGGGACAGTTTTGACAAACGTGCCTCTTGGCACGTCTTGGTTCCCTTGGAGCTTGTGCATAATGATTTGTGTGGCCCTCTTCCATTTGCTTCCTTTTCTGGTTTCAAATATTTCTTAACTTTCATTGATGACTACTCCAGATGCACTTGGGTTTACTTCTTAAAACTTAAAAGCGAAGTATTTAACATGTTCTTGGCCTACAAGGCCCTTGTTGAAAAACAATCTGGTCATCAAATTATTAAGTTAAGATCTGAAAATGGAGGAGAATATGTTAAAAACAAGTTCACTACTTTTTGCACTGAACAAGGAATCCAACAACAGCACACTGTTCCATATACACCACAGCAAAATGGTGTAGCTGAAAGGAAGAACCGCACTTTAAAAGAAATGGCTAATTGTATGATCCAATCTAAGGGACTAAGTCTTCAATATTGGGCTGAGGCCATAAATTGTGCAAATTACATAGCTAATCGCACACCCACTAAAGTTTTACAAGGTATAACACTGGAAGAAGCATGGAGTAAAATTAAACAAGATGTAAGTCACTTTCGTGTGTTTGGTTGTGAAGCATGGGCTCACATTCCGGATGACAAACAGAAAGCATTGCAGCCTAAAAGTGAAAAGTGCATATTTCTTGGATATTTTGAAGATGTAAAAGGTTATAGACTTCTTCAGCCCCATTCTCATGACATAATCATTAGAAGAGATGTTAAATTTGATGAAAATCTCTTGGCCTGCGAGCCTAACTTGGCGGGTGTGCCATCTTTGGCCTGCGAGCCTGATTCGGCGATTGTGCCTTCTTCTTCTTCTTCTTCTTCCAACTTCCTTGACAGATTTCCAACTCCAGTTTTTGATGATGACAGTGAGGATGAAAATCCACCTCCGCTTGCTCATGTTCCTCCAATTGCACCAGCACCAATACTTCCTCGATGGGTCCGTTCAACATGTGAAGCAGCTGGTGATCTTGCCGATGATCCTAGATATCAACGTCGAACATGTTCTCAGTTTTAGAAAACCTCTTCTCTTTTGGCTCAAGTTTCCGAGAATCATGATCCAAAAACTTTTGCAGAAGCTTCAGGAAATCCAGATTGGGATGTAGCTATGGATGAAGAATATCGTTCCTTAATGGCGAACAATACTTGGGATCTTGTTCCTCTTCCAAAAGGAAGAAAACTTGTCAGATGTAAATGGGTCTACAGAACTAAGTATGCATCAGATGGAAGTGTTGAAAGACTTAAGGCAAGGTTAGTTGCCAAAGGTTTTTCCCAAGTTGAAGGGATTGAATACAATGAAACCTTTGCCCCTGTAGCAAAAATGAACTCCATCCGCCTTGTTCTTTCCCTTGTAGCCTTACATAACTGGGAAGTCCATCAAATGGATTTCAAGTCTGCCTTCTTACATGGTGATTTACATGAGGAAATTTACATGGAACAACCTCCTAGATCTGTTCAGAATAACTCTAGCCTTGTCTGTCTCCTTAAGAAATCCTTATATGGCCTTAAGCAAGCTCCTAGAGCTTGGTATGCCAAAATGGATAGCTTTCTCCTTGACACTGGTTTTTCTAGATGCCATTCTGACCCCAATGTCTATACCAAGAAAGTAGGAAACCATCTCATCATACTTGTTCTTTATGTTGATGATCTTATCCTTACTGGTAGTGACCCTAACCTTATAACCCATGTGAAATCCAGTCTTAAGCAAAATTTTGAAATGTCAGACTTAGGAAATTTGCATTATTTTCTTGGTCTCCAAGTCTTGCAAACCAAATAAGGAATCTTTCTTTCCCAGTCTAAGTATGCTTGTGACCTTCTTCGTTGCTTCCACATGGAAGATTGTAAACCAGCCTCTTCTCCCTTCGAGTCTGGAGTCAAACTTTCTACCACTTGTACTTCCCCTGAAGTAGATGCCACCTTGTATCGTCAGCTTGTTGGTAATATTTTATACTTGACTCATTCCCATCCTGACCTTTCCTTTGCCATTGGTTGTGTTGCCCGTTATATGGAAACTCCTCATGAAAGTCACTGGAAAGCAGCAAAAAGAATACTTTGATATATTCGAGGTACAATTCAGTTTGGGATTCATTACAGTACAGGGGGGAAACCTTTGTTGGTTGGTTTCACTAATTCAGATTGGGCCGGTGATCCTGATGATCATAAGTCTACTGCAGGTTATGTTTTCAGTCTGGGATCTGGACCTGTCACTTGGGCTTGTAAGAAACAACAAGCTCTTGCTCTTTCTTCAGTAGAAGTAGAATATCGAGCCGCAGTTAATGCTATTCAGGAAGCTTTATGGCTTTGACAAATCCTTTCAGAGTTTGGATTCGAACAGCAGTAGCCTACTCCACTTTGGTGCGACAATCAAAGTTCCATCAAGCTTTCCAGAGATCCAGTTCTACATCAGCGCAGCAAACACATTGAGCTACACATGCACTTCATCAGAAATCTTGTTCATGATCGTGTTATTCAAGTGCTCTATTGTCCTACAGATGATCAAGTTGCAGACATATTCACCAAGTCTCTTACAGAAGTGAAGTTTTCTAAACTTCGGTCTATGTTAGGAGTTCAGGAATGTGTCCTTAAGGGGGGATAGGCTTTAATGCCTCCTTCCTTCTCCTAATAGTGTCACTTTTGTAAATCCTTCAATCCTATCCCAAGTTGTACTTAAGGGGAGATGTTAGGATATTTAGACACTTAGGAGTTAGTTAAGATCAACTTGTGTAATATATCCATTAGGTAAAAGTGTGTTTCTTTAGTATGCATTAGTATGCATTTGTAAATATTCTAATCCGATGGTCATGATATGTTCTAAACATAGAGTGATCCGACGGTTCAACTTCTCTTAGATCATACCTACCATTGATCCATGGCTTAACACCCGATTGGTCTATGATCTCTATTTAAAGAGCATAGAGGGTCCTTGGCTAGTTGATCGATTATGAGAAGCTCATGTAACTTCCTTTCTTTTGCATAATAAATTGCTCCAAATAGCTATTTGGCTGGGGCCATGGACTGTTTCCCTCTTGAGGGTTTTAACCATGTGACAAACATT
>LPNX010531859.1:50525-82295 GCA_001517045.1 Pseudotsuga menziesii | reverse complement strand
CTTGTGGTGCTGGATGTGATCTCCAAAGTGCTATTATGACCCTCATTGTGCTTGCCAAAGGTTCTGTCCAATTTTGTCCAGAGATCCTTTCGGTATTCAGCATAATCAATAAGGTAGCGCAAGCTAGGAGAAAGGGCCAGACATATTGCTCCAAAAGCTCCATCACTTTTATTCAGCCAATTAATCAGAGATGAAATCATTTCGAAGTTGTACCTGCAAAACAAAAAAAATGATCCAGTAGGAGATCTAAGGAGGAGAAGTGCCTTGTCCACCGAGGCTCTGATACCATGTTAAATTTGAGCATATAGATCTGTAGACAAACACACAACTCACAAAGAAGATCTCACAATTTACTCAGCCATTGAAGAATGAAACAGTGCAAAAGGCTTGCAGCTGTGAATGCTTTCATTAATCAAAAAAGTAATCCAGATAATAATTACAATGATGTAAAATGGCTTTAATAGCCACAAGAAATTCGAATCCACATGAGGAAGTTCGAATTGATGACTCTACTTGACTGTAGGTAACCAAGACTTGTCTAAATCACAATTGGAGTTCTAAAACACAACTAACTGTTAAATTTAGTATTAAATAATGGTTAACTGACTGTGGTAGGTGAGAAAAGCATCCCACATGTGTGCAATTGATTAGACCATTATTTAACTGAATGTAACTGACTCCTAACTTGTCTTGACTAGTCATCAACTGAAGTTAAGGACCCAGTAGTTAACTTTCCTTGTCTAAATCATAACCGGAGTTCTAAAACACAACCAAATGTTACATTTAGTATTAAATAATAGTTAACTGACTGTGGTAGGTGAGAAAAACGCCCCACATGTGTGCAATTAATTAAACCATTATTTAACTGAATGTAGAGAGCTAGAACTGAATGTAACTGACTCCTAACTTGGCTTGACTAGTCATCAACTGAAGTTAACTGACCTTGGTTGGTTTCGGCACTCCCAGTTGCTTCCTAAATTGTAGGGATTGATCTAGGAGACTCCTAAACTTATGCAATCAAGTGCAATAAGTGGCAGTGAGCCTCAATTAGTGTTCCCCACATTTTGGTAACTGAAACATGTGCCCCAATTAGGTTAAGTTTAACCAATGGTGCTAATGACTATAAATAGACTGGATGGACTCCTGATTTAGACATGACTCCCGATTTAGACATATGACCAAATTTGGACAAGGGAGGATTAATAATCCTAACACATTGGTGTATTGATCTGTGATCTATTTGTGTGAAGCGGTTGTTCTTGGTGTTCGGTCCTTTGGGAGTACCCTGTGTACCCTAACATAGATTTTGTTAGTGCTTCTCCATATGTTTTAAATGTCTCCATACTTATATGTCGACATATCCTTTGGGAGAGTCCTGCAAGAAACCATTGAATCAATAATTGTTCATTAATAACATAGTCTATTTGGCTCAAGAGGTCTTTCCATCTTTTATCATAGTCTCGAACGGTTTCTGTTGGTTTCTGAATTGTAGTCTTAAGTTTTTTCGCTACCAGATGCTTCGCATCTGGTGTTTTGAAGAAGGACAGAAATTGCTACTTGATATCTGATTTAGTTGCATTAGGTGTTATTTCAGTATAAGTCATATACCAAGTTAATGGTCTTTTTTGTAGCACACCTACAAAATGCACCATTTTTCTATCCTCATTTGTAACTCAAGTGGCCTCCCGTGTTGACTCGTAGACGAACCAATGTCGCCCGGGGTCTTTGTCACCCTCATAGAGGGGAATGTGTGTTGAACCATGCCCCATGTCGGCGTCAACTTCTCCTTTGGGAGGTGGCGGTGGTGGGGCTGGTGGTGGGGATAGTGGGATATTCCGTGTATCTCTTTGTCCGCAATTAGTCTCGGTGGAGCTTTCATTTCCGTTATATGTTTTTTTTGTCGGTTCTGTTTTGACAACTTGTCGATCAGTTTCAACTTCTTCTGTTGATGTCCAACTGCATTGTTGTGCTCGTGAGTCCGAATGGTCTGTGTTTTGTAAAGTTGTGCTTGGTAGGGGGGGTGATCCTTCATGTCTAGGGTAGAGTAAATGAATGCTTCAATTGGATGGATACGCCTGAAGTGTAACCCAATTTCCTTCCTCTGGTCAATGAATTACTAGATGATTGTCATTGTTTACTTCATCGTCTAGTCAGTGCCATATACCGAACTCACCAACTCTTAGTCTTAGGTCCTCCTCGACAATGACCTGCATTTGGGTACTCAAATTTATTTGAGACAGAGGTCTTACCTCCTGGGGTATTTCTAGTTAGAGAGCTTCTCGCTGCTCTATCTACAAATCTTCTTCCATTGGCGACACCTCTTCATCCACCCCTTCTTCTTGTCGTTCATGACCCAACTGCGGTAGATTTTCCTCATGTTCTGTCACCCTGGCAACCATTCTTCTTTGGAGCACTATAGCTTGCTCTTGTATCTCTTCCCTTATTTTCTGCCTCTTCTCCCTTTCTATCTTTTGTAGGTCCAATGCACCTTTATGAGTCACTATTCGCTCAATTTCCTTCTTAGGTCGTCTTTTCATTGCTGCTGGTGGTATTTTCTTAGGTCGACTAGAATCCTTTTACTCTGCCCCGACACATGTCCAGCTACCCCGCCATATCCTACCTGACGCTTTAGTAATCCCGGATAGTTCTGTCTATTTGTTCAGGAAATACTCCCACTCCCTTTCTGTAATAAATTTTTCCCATGCCTTCTGTTTTTCTACCCAGTTAGTGTTTGCAGGCTGTTCGATGAGTGATGGTCGAGATTCGACTATATGACCTACTCCTCTATCGATTAGAAATTTGAACAACAACGTTGGTAGAGAATAAATAAATTGCTCAGTAAAGTCGGTATAGAATTGTTTTTTGATATTTTCAACTTAAACTCTCTCCTCTACTGCTTGTTCTTGACAGAATTCGTCTGCAATTTTCTCAAACCACTCTGATAGGTTTTTTCTTCCTCCTCAGATCAATTTCTTAAGTAATTCTTTGTCTTTAGTTGCTTATAGATTCATCTAATAGTTTTTTCAACAACTGGGGCACCGATTCTACAAATTTCTTATGGGTTTCGATGAAGAATTTCTCATTTTCCTTAGCAATGGTCAATCTGTTTCTTCTCGCGTAATTCTGCAAAGTAGTTTGCGATCTTACGCTCCCACCAATTCTTAATCTATTACTATGTTATCATTTACATATGGTCATGTCATATGTATATGTATTACCGACAACAGAACTAATGTTGCAATCTCACAGATCACATAAGGTTACCAATAATACACATAAAGAGTCATATAAGCATATAGAGATAAGAACATATAATAGAGTAATAGATTATATTATAGAATCACATGAGGGTCCATACATATACCAAACTAAACCAAGTTCTTAACTGGCTCAACAGCCTATTATATATGATTAAAAATCAGTTATGAGTAACTACTTGTCGACTCGATCAACTGAAATGGATTTTGGAGGCTGACCTAATCTCTGATTAGTCGGTTAACTAGTCTAGTTGGCTCACCGACTAGCTCCTCCAACAAGGTGCTGCATCCAGCATGAAAAAGGGCTGGCTCTGTAGGGGAAATCCTTGCAAGGGCAAGGTGCTCCATCCAGCATGAAAAAGGGTTGACTCTGTAGGGGAAATCCTTGCAGAGCCAAGGTGCTGCATCCAGCATGAAAAAGGTCTGGCTCTATAGGGGAAATCCTTGCAGAGGCAAGGTGCTACATCCAGCATGAAAAAGAGTTGGCTCTATAGGGGAATTCCTTGCAAGAGAAAGGTAGTACATATAGCATGAAAAAGGTCTGGCTTTGTTGATGAAGACCTACATGGAGGCTAGGCCTACAACCAACATGAAAAAGGGTTGGATCTGTAGAACTTTATATGAAGAGAAGAATTGAGAGATAGCACCATTTGCTTGAGATAGTGGGAGCAGTGATGATGATGATGATCCAGTGATGATCCATCTTTGATGAATGATCTAGTGATGAATACTTGTGCTGATGAATTGTGTCAAGAGAATACCTTCCTATTTAAGCGGGAGTGTTGATGTATTTGTAACTTCAGATTTATTCACTTGTATATTTTATATATTGTATTTCTTTATACCCCGATGTTCCTATTGGGAGAATCATTAATGTAATCAATTCATGTAAATTCATAGAGGTTAACCCTCCGTTGTAAGTCAGGGAAATAGTCTGGCATAATTGAGGGGTACTAGGGTTATTAGACTCTCCTAGAGAAGTCGGCCCTGGTGAGTAATTGTCAAGTGGAAAACTAGTATTAATAGAGAGTGAGACTCTCTATTTGAAACACGTGACTCACTCAACTGTATCTCATGAGTGAGAGAAGAGGAGCTCGCACAAGTGAGAGAGAGAACAACTGTTGGAGATCATCTTTCTGTCTTTGGGTTTTACTTTTTCCATTGGTGCTCATTCTATCTCCGAGGAAATTGCGGGGTTTTCTCCTTTATGGTTTCCCTAAGGAAAACTCTTTTTGTCTCTTGTCTCTTGTGATTATTGTTGTGCATGTTATTCTCTCAAATAAGATCCTAAGATCATATTGACTAACTGATAAAAATCTAACACATTAGAGTTGAAGGGGGACAAGAAGTTTTAGCCAAGATTGTATGGACCCTACAGGTTGACAATAAAGGTGGGTGAAGTGGATTATGAGTTGGAGTTACCGGAAGTAAGTAATATACATAATATGTTCCATGTGTCTAGTCTTAAGAGGGAAATTGGGAAAAAGGTCGTGGAATCAAAATATATTCCTCCCCTTGATGATGAGGGACATTTAGAGATTATACCAGAGGAAATATTTCATATCGAAGAAAATAATCTAAGGAAAGGGACCATCAAACATTATATTTTGCAATGGAAGGGTCGTCCTACTGAGGATGCAACATGGGAAGGAGAAGGAATTTTGAAACATCCCTATTTGATGATGCTTAAGGATAAGCATTATTGAGAGAGGAGTAATTTCATCTCCCATTCCCAGAATAATATGGAGCCACTCCACTTACCCATTAGGTTCCCATGGGTTCAAGTGGAAATTAATTATATTTGGGAATTAATTAAAATTACAATAAAATTTGCCTAGTAAAAATTGTCAAACTTCATTCAAAGGAAAGTTTTTCCACTTATGGATTGGGATAAAAAATATGTGTGAAAGGGGTCCGAATGGATGTTATTAATTTTATTAAGTATTAAAAAGGATAAGGAATCACTCGGGTCAAGTTTGGGGCAAATTTGGATCACTTCCATAAAACAAGGAAATTCCATGATTTAAGGGAAGAGGTTGGAACTCTTCATTTGGGGATCAGAGTTGTAATGATGAATATTTGGTCCAAGGAGGTTGAATTAATACTTGTGTAGCTGTAGGTTACTAAGGAAAGCGCACTTGTGGAGTTATGGAGGAGTTGGGCAAATTCAATGCATCTTTAACTAGATCTATTCCAAGGAGTGGTTGGTGGTTGGTGCCAGTGGAGGAAATTGGTTTCTGACCCCCTATAGTATTTTGCCATAGTGTTGAGGTACATTTGAATCTATATAAAAAACAACAAGCATACTTCTTGAGGTTTTATATTTTGATTATTGATTTGTATAGAGAGTTTGCTTGAGCAAATTCCATGCTTGGGAGATGTGCCCCTTACAACCATTAAGGGAGATGTGCCCCTCATATTTTGTTTGAGGAGTGGAGTATTAAAATCCATTCATAGGGTTTATTTCATATTGATGATAGTAGTGGTACCTGGTTTTGGTGTGGTGGTAGGAAATCATATGCCACATTTCTTCTCCTTCAGTTTCTATGTGTTTTTTTGTTGACCTAGTGAAATTAATTTGTTGTAGAAGATCCATTAAACTCCCTTGGATTTCCACATCCCTCTTTGGTGTATTTTGACTCTCTACAACAATATAAAATTAAATCTTGAGTTCTTATACTGAAATTAAGTGTCTCGTGTGCATCAATTATTTTACCTATGCTCTTTATGCCTTAAAATCTCACTCGTTTTTACTTTTGATTTGGAAAACTAACTTTTGTGTATCCAAATTGAAATTTTAAGGTATCTACAGGTGGCCAAGACAAAATAGGACTAGAAAATACCTTCCTTTTAGAAATTAGTGACCCTTATAGGTAATTTGGGAAGTTTTGGAAACCACCTTTCAACGGAATTCCAAATTAGTAATTTCCATTTTCGGAGCTCCTCTTGCATAATTAGGCCTCTGCATTTTTTTGCAGAATTAATTACTGTAGACACCAGTATAACAGAGCCCACCGACACTTACATAAACCATCTATGAGTTCCCAAGTCCCCTTCTTATCTGAAAAATTAAAAATCAGAGTCCTCATGTTTTTTGAAGCTAGTGTACCTAATCTTTAGTGAGTTTGGTCTAGGTACATCACATAAAATAAGGTTATTTTTCAATGATAGATTTAGTTGGTGAGGGTATCTAGGGTGTGATAGATCAACACAATAACGTGGATTCTCTCTCAAAAAATGGTTTATATACCTACAATAATTGTTGGGGTGCTTCCTACTAAATTGTTTTTTATTAAACTAATTTTAGTGATTTTCCATTTCTTATATAACTCGTAACTCTCTACTATATGTGTCTCTTTCTCTTGGTTCTTTTAGGCCATTATCCCATCTTTCTCTATATTGTCAATTTATTTAGTCACATAATAATCCATTTGCTTTGAAGTGAACATTGAATTTGAGCCTCTTTTATCTCTCCCACTACCTCTGTTATACTGGGCCTATAGTACGGTCTATCCTCAACACATATCAATGCTAGTTTCGCAACACGAGCTATTAATTTCATGTAGTAGTTTCTATCCAACTCCTTGTCTATGATTTCTGGGATTATTTCTGGGCTTATTTATTTAGTCTCACATATGCTTATTATTATATAACATGCTTAGTCCTTGGCAGAAAATGTAGTTGAATATCATTTTAAGTCATTTGATTACCGATTCAACGAGCTTAAATTCCTCTTCCTAGTTTTCATTTGTGATTTCTTTGCCGCATATGATCTCAAACAAAACGAGTACAAAGCTATATATATCACTCTTATCAGTCACATGGTGAGTGCAATCATTCCTGTAAACATCCCCAAACAAAATTTAAATTGCCTCTGCTCTCAACAAGTAATCGAATATGTTAATCATGAAGAAGAATATTTGAAATAAAGTTGAAGTTATATGTGTGGTATACTCTGGATCGATATATCCAGCGGTTCCCTTTGCCATTAGCGTTTTCGCGTGTGAATCCTCCCATCAACTGTTATCCTTAAAATACCAAAATCGACTAGCAGCCTACTTTTGCATTCATACTGGGGTCTAGAAGAATGTTGGCGCTCTTAACATCCCTTGTGAATTATATTTGGCGTGCAACCCACATGCAAGAGTTCGAGTGTTGTGCACATAAATCGAAATGGATCAGATGATGTATATCTTTAGGAATGATGTGTCCTGTATAATAGCGCTTAAATCGCCAAAATTAACCATGCATCAAATTACTAAAAGAGTTACTATGGGATGTATCTAATGTTATTTTGACCCTCATTTTCCAATTTAGGTTGAAATGTGTTGTATTGCGATCTAGAAAATGAACTTAAAATCAAATATAACAGCTTTTCTGGTCTATTCTGCTAATTAACATCAACATCAAAAACTCAATCAAATATCTTGGTCAACATTTACCATGAAGTCTGTCCCACAGAGATCCTCCGACATGTGCTCATAGATAAGCATTACATTTTTTTATTCATTATATAAGCCGACTAAAGGCACTAAGTTCTCATGCTGAGCTATAGAAAGTACCTTAACCTGTTTTTTTTCAGTCGAAAAAAGACATTCCTTGGTATTCATTGAATCAAAGGAATTTTTTACATCATCGTGATATGCAGACTTACATACTGCACAGAACATCAATAGTGATATCAGTCCAAACATGGACAGCACACAGCAAATACAAACCCATCCTGACAAATAAAATACAATACATAATACAATGAAAAATACCCACAGTATATCATACTCAAAGCACTTTGAGTTCACTACAATAAGAACCCCCTCATATGAAGGCTACCATAAATACAGTCATCAATGTTCCTAAATAAAATAACAGGAGCCTAGAAATCTGATCCAAGGAGGGGATGAGTCTCTAATAATCAGTAATAGCTGCTCAACAAAAACCTGAATATATCTCAGTGAAACTGGTGAGATAAACTGTAATAGAATGAGCATATCCTAAAAGAGCTGAGATGAGCTTTCCCCAATAATCTCATTCCCAAAATATTCAGTGAGTAAGAGATGGCCCACTGCTAAGTGCAATCCCTCCTTTGATAAGTTGTCTTCCCTCCTGTTATGTTCCCTATAAACATGACTGAGATCCACCCACATGAAAGAGGACATGAGAATCCTAGTATTGAGGCACCAGATCTCAAGATTCACCATATCCAGGGTAGATTCCTTTTTAGCCCAATTTATAATCACAGAGGAGTCGCCAAAGATATGTAGGTACGGTAGCCCAATATCCTTTGCGACCCATAGTGATGCCCAAAGTGCTAAGAGCTCGGCTCTGGTGTTAGTACATCTGCCACATCTGAGCTTGAAGGTAAGTAGGTGAAGTTCATTCAGCCAGAGATAGAATCTCGCACCCCCCAAATTTTTTGCAGCCGCACCATCAAAAAAGATCATAGGATACACTGAAGTGGGAGACTTCCCAATGTTCCTGCTTCTGTGCTTATGAATCAGAGGAGGCTTGAAGGTCAAATAATCATCATAAATGAAATGTAACAATCTGTTCAATGAGGGCTCCTGATCATCAAAACATAAACGGTTCCTAGCCTTCCATATATTCCATATGATGAAAAAAGGCACATACAGTAAATGTCCCTTCCGAGAAAGCCAGCAAGTTAAATTTTCCTGAAAAGTATGGGCACTCCATTCCAGGTACACATTTAATATGCAGCTAAGGCCCCTAATAACCTCCTTCAGAAACTGACAACTTACAAAAAGATGTTCAACTGAATCTGCTTCCTCTTTGCAGAGACAACATCTATTAGGACCACACCATCCTTTCTTACATAAAGTATCCCAAGTATTTTTTTTTATAGCACGTGAGCCACACAAAACATTTGATCTTAAGGGGTAAGTTAAATGACCAAATCTTCAACATAATGTCATTTTCTAGCACAGTTTTGTGATCGGTGACAATTAAATCATAGGATTTCCTAGCTGTTACCATACCCCTCTGTTCATCATACATCCATAACAGTCTGTCCTCAGAATGACCAATCCTAATGCCCCCATGTGATAGTCCAGTAACATATGAGGACCACTGATCAGCCCATACTCCCCCTAATAGTAGATCTGAGGCAGAGTACCATATAGTCCCATCTAAACCACAGCCATCCAGATTCTGTGCGTGTGCCAGATGAGTAATACCCAGGTCAGTGAGATAATCCCTAAGCCCCTCAGACAAGATATACTGTGAGTTGAGCCCAGCAATGGGATCAATGCCAACTCTGATTTTTAAACCGTTTCCCACCTTCCATCCCAGCTGACAAGTAATCCACTCAATGATCCTGATAAACCCATTCCAAAAATATGAAGTACCAACAATACGAAAGGACCGTCCACGAATCCATACATCAAGAGGTCTGTTCTTTAAGTATTTCTGGGTAATGATCCTGCACCAGGTCCCAGTTCCAGTTAGAATATACCACAGACTCTTGAGTCGAAGAGAGATACCAAACCATTCTAGGTTCTTTATGTCCCAGCCCCCAAATTCAAAAGGAAGAGCAAGAAGTTCCCAGTTGGCCAGATGGGAGAAACTGTGACCCGCAGAGGTTCCCCACAGAAATTTATAAATGTGTTTGCGTAGTATATTAAGAATGGATTTGGGACATCATGCCAATGCAAACCAATATACAGCCAAACCAATAAGTACAGATTTGATGAGGACCACTCTACCTCCAAGTGATAGATACCTGTAAGTCCAATTTTTAATCTTCCTTTCAAATAATGGATAAGCCAGTTCCAATCAGAAGTATGGTATCCCAGTGGTTTAAGATTGAACCCCAGGTACTTAAACCCCACCGAGATAGGATCTATCTTAAAAGGAAAGAGTACAGCAAGTTCCTCCTTGAACCTCGAGTCTACATTCTAGTAGAGAAAAGAAGACTTTATAGGGTTTGCAGACATCCCAGATACCCCACAGAATAAATCAAGTGCTTCTTTATAGGCCCTCCATTCATCAATAGTGCCTGCCCCAATAAGAATAACATCATCTACAAAAAACAGGTGTGATAAAGACAGGTTTGGCGAAAACTGATACCCCATGATCTTCCCTGAGTGCTGAGCATCCAAGATAATGCGACTGAGTCCCTCCATAACCAAGATAAATAAGAGGGGGGATAGGGGACAACCTTGTCGCAACCCTCTGGAGATAGTAAAGAAATCAGAGGGGGTCCATTTACCAAAACAGCGAGACAGGAGCCCGTGATACATCCCATAATCCAATTTACACCCATAAGAGGAATACCAATCTGTATGAGCGACAACCTGATGAAAGTCCATTTTGCTCTATCAAAATCTTTTACAAGGTCCAATTTTAGAACCAAGGAAACAGAATTTTGAGTCTTAATGGAGTGCAAAATTTCCTGGGTTATACCCACCAGTTCAGTGATCTGTCTATCCTTGAGAAAACCAAATTGATTTGCAGACAGAGAGCAGTTCAATATAGGCTTAAGTCTGATAGCCGCAATCTTCGAAATAATCTTCTAGACCAGATTACATAATGAGATTGTCCTGAAGTGGTCAAAAGTTAAAGGATTTTCACTTTTAGGAATCAGGATAAAAAAGGTAGAGTTCCAAGCACCCGTGACTCTACCATATAGTCTGGCCTGTTCCACAGCATTTACCAGTTCCTCCCCCACCAGGTCAAAAAATGCCTTAAAATATTCAACGGGCCAACCATCTGGTCCAGGACTCTTGTCCTTTTTAAATCCCTTGAGTACAGCTTCGACCTCTGGGCCGGATATGGGCTAGAGGAAACAATTTATATCATCATTCGTGGTCATATGAGGAAAGAGTCTGACCACCTTCAGTTGTTCTGAAATTTCTGAGGACTTATCATCACAGAAAAGATTTCTGAAGTGATCTACGCCAAGAGCCTTCAGATCCAAGTCCTCCGATACAGAGAGCCCATCCTGGCCATTGAGTGACCAAATGGTATTAGTGTTCCTTCTGGAAGAAGCAAACAGGTGGAAAAACTTTGTATTTTCATCCCCCTCTTTTAACCATAGCGCTCTACTTTTCAACCTCAAAGTCGTGAGCTCGTGGGCCCAGTATTTACTCTTTTTTTCCTGAAGTGCGTCCCATTTAATTTTATTTGATTCAGATAAAATACCAGAACCCTCCAATAAAAGGTCCGAGATGCCTTTATTTATATCCAAAATTAGCTGCTGCCTTTCAATATTCTTGGTTTTTTCCCATTTCTTCATAGAGCATTTAAGTCTACTTAACTTGTGTGTGAAAAGTTCCATATGGATGCAATCAGTAGAACCCAGAGTTTCATTCCAAGAGGACTAGACCAAATGCTTGAAATCCTCCTCCATCAGCCAAGCTCTATTAAATTTGAAAGGCCTGCAGGGTACATGGCTGATTGGTCCCCATTCCAAACATATAGGATAATGATCTGATACATCAGAGGGGTAAGCCCAGGATCTATAAGAGGCAAAGGAAGACAAGAGGGACTCAGATACCAAGAATCTGTCCAGTCTCTTGCAAATGCCCTCATCCCCAGATCGCCCGTTCCGCCATGTGGGGGTACATGGGTCCATTGAAAGATCCACCAACAAATTACCAGAAATAAGCTATGAAAAATATAGAGCAAAAGGATCCAACCTAGATTTAAGCCCCCATACTTCAGCTGATGATAAGGTGAAGTTGAGATCCCCGGCCATAATTAAGTTAGGCAATCCCAGCAACCCACCAGATACCAGTCTGTTCCAATAGCTAGTACGATGAACATAGGGTCCATAACAGTTAATCATAGTAAAAGGCTCAATCATGCCTTTAAATGAAGCCTTGAGTACAATTCCAGCTAGAGATGAGAAAGCTTTGCAGCGAACCAAGTGAGGATCCCAACCCGCAAGTAGACCCCCAGAGAGACCACAAGCATCAGATGCACAAAATTCCCAGCCAGGATTGAGTTTGGAAAACAAGTAAAGAGCATGTGCATGATTGCACATAGTTTCCTAGAAAAGTATCAAGTCAGGTCTAAGCACAGATAATAACAAACCAAGGGATTTTTGTTTGGCCACCCCCCCAAAACTACAAATATTCATAGATAAAATCTTCATGGGGAAGTGTGTTCAACTGGTGTACATGCTCTAAGTACCTAGGGGGGGTAGGTGAAGAAGAGGAGAGGCAGGTTTCCTGCTTTATACGAGTCGAGACGGGCTAACTGCTTTATACGAGTAAAGTACCTTAACCTATTAATCAAAGGAAGCCACCCACATGAATTTGTGAACATTTTTTTGGGTGCAGCCAAATTACTGTCAATATAATTAAGCAAGTGCAGATCTTGTATGATGTAGCTCATTCACAAACTGTTGAAATGATGAAATCACTTTCACTGCTATATCTTTCTTTTCTTGACGCAGTTTACCAAAGCTCCCTTACGCAATCTGCTGATTAAAGTTTTGTGTGGCATCCATCATCTCCTTCCTCATAAAGGCACGAGAATTTGGTAGCTTTGGAAGGATCATAGAGCAGTTTGCATTCAGATAAAATTAAAAATATATATAAAAGAAAAGTCTTAACTAATTTCCTATAAGAAAATCCCAGGATGTCTCATATGATTACATTCGCAAAATTCATGGCACTTCCCGATCTTCATTGAAACATTGTTTTTTCCTTAGTTTTCTCTGATACACAAAAATACCCATCATCAACGCTAAAACAAGTACTAAACATCCACTTATAAATATTCTAAGAATGACATTCTTTGAGTTGTTTCTAGTCTCTTGAAATTCTTGGATACATTTCCCCTCCTCATATTGTACACAGAGGTAGTTATTTCCAGAAAATCTGCAAAAAATTAAGTAAAGAGATTTGTATTAGGCTTACAAACTTCTTGCATCACATTATTGTCTATAATGATTATAAAAATAAATTTTTAATAATTAAAAATTTTAAAATTTATTTAATCATAATAATAATAATAAATTAAAATATATTTAATAATGATGATGATGGTTAACCAAACTTTGCTGTATCGGACCTAAAGAAACTGATTATTTAGTTTGTTTTAAAATTGTATTCTTATGCTCAAAGAGCTTGGAGAGAAGCTTCCCTAGCTTATTATAATTCCATCTTGTTAAAAGGCTAGGAATGTCACTATTGCAACAAAGATTATGAAACTCAGATTTAATGTGGATGTACGCACTCTAAGAGGAAGTGATTTTCATCCTAAATGTTCATATTCTCACAGAGATGGCAGATCCTTTCCACCCATGGTGTTTTAGGAACTGCCCAACGACCTGTTTCATTATGGAGCTCATGAGAGTTCATTCTTAGCTTGGCTATATTAATTTTTTTCTTTGAACTAGTTAAAACAGAGATATACTTTTGATCTTCTAGAGTAGGGTTGATGACCTCCTTATAATATCTTAATTTTCTTTTAGGCTCTAAATCTTTCTCACACCACATTTTCTCTTTAAACTTAGAAGTAACAATATTTTTAATGTTATTAATATTTTGCAATGCAACATTTTTGTTGATCTCCCAATGGTCTAACCAAGCCTTGATATCTTTATACCAACCTCGCTTGAGCCTTAAGTGGTTTTGGCTGGAATTTAAAGCTAGCTTAGGAAGTCTATGGTCTCTCATGTTATTGATTTTGTGCTTGTACAACAGGGGCCTAGTCATAGCTAGGCTCTCAATAGGGGAAATACCCACTTCTATAAGGAGAATGGGGTAGGGTGTATTGCTTTTAATTTTAAGGTAATACGTTATAAAACGCTTCTAAATTTGTTCAATATTTCCCTAGGATTATCTAGAGATGTTGCAACCCCAAACCTCACACCCATACAAGATAAAAGGAGTGACTAAATTTTCAAAGAGGAGCTTCTTTTTATCCTACATCGCAAGGTTTGTTGCTTTACAATTATTTCAAGACCAAAATAAGATTTCCACCATCCATTAATCCTTTTCTCAATGCTATAGTTCCAGTTGAGCTTGTGATGAATACCAATTCCTAGGTATTTGTAAGAAGACACTTCAGGACTCCAAGTTTTTATTGTCATACACAAAATTAGTGTAAGTGTCCTTCTTGGATTTGATAATCATAACTTTTGTTTTGTGAGTGTTAACAGTCATACCACTACAACAAATCCTGGAATTAGTGTCCCATTCAGCGTCCCTTTTTAGTGTAATTTTTGTTTACATTGAGTGGTCAAACTAGACGCTAAATGGGACGCATCATGGAAAAAACTTAAAGCTTCTCAAAAAACATCTTTTTTTGCGTCCTAGTATCATTTATGATGTCCAAAATAGCGACTATTTTTTTGCTTCCATAATAACGTCCAACTTTTCTTCCTAAACAACACCGAGGTTTGCTTCCTAAATAACATCCTATTTTGCTTCCTAAAGAGCATCCACTTTTGCTTCCACTTTTGCTTCCTGGAGAGCGTCCACTTTTGCTTCCTAAATGACATCCCCGTTAGCACCATATTTGCATCCAAATTAACGTCCAATATTGCATCCATTTGTGCTACCACTTTAGCATCTCATTTTGCACCACGTTTTACTTTCAAATATGTGCCAATTTTCACTTCCAAATTTGCACCAATTTTTGCTTCCTTTTTTGCATCATGTTTTGGTACCACCATAAAGTAACAAATGGTTAAGACAACTTTGTATTTTAATAGGGAGTTTATTATGGATGCTATTTAAGGTTTAATGCTAATACCAATTCTCATTCATAAATGTATATATAAAATAATTATCTTATAAAAAAATTATTGTAGAAATTTTACTATTAATAAGAATTAAGAAATTTATTTCTTAACAAACAAATCTTATTATAGTTATTAAAACATTTTTTAGTTTTTTTTAAATATCTTTAATTTTAACATAATATTATTATTATCATAATGAAGGTGTACATAAAACTAGTTTTTTTAATCATTTTTTATCTATAATCAAAGTACAATAATTCACTATATTATGTATAATAAATTAAAAACATTATTCTCATTCATTTACTCTTAATGTACATAAAATATTTATGAAATCAATGATTTATAATATTTATTAGATCGTTTTATTTATCATATATTAAATATAAGTAGAATATTAATGTAATTAATTTTATTTTTTTTAAATTATCTTATTCTTTTAAAGAAACATAGACAATGCTTAAAAAATAATTTATTTTTAAAACTATTGTGAGATGAAAAACTAGTTTTTATCTTTTAACTTCTTTATAAATTATGAGAATTAAGAATTTATTTTTCATGTTTTATGCCATCTTTTAATTTCTTTGTAAATTATGAAAAATAGTGAATACAATTTTTACATAACTATATTATTTATATTTGAATTAACTTTATGCTTACTAAGTAATGCTTTTGAAAACAATTATGAACCATTTCCAATTAAAACAAACTAAAAAAATAATAATATCTTATAATTGTTAGTTAAAATTATTATGACTAATATAGATAAAATTAAGATATTATCATCAAACAAATTTATAAGAAAATATAATCTATAAAAAGAAATTACATAACTTAATGTTATAAATTGAATATTACATTACCTTATATAATATTTTTAAAATGTAATAAAAAAAACTACTTAAATAAAATAATAACATTTTAAAAAATAATAAAAATATAAAATTATATAAATTATACAAATAAAATGATAATATTTTTAAAAGAAATAAAAAACTATAATTTGTTTTAAATGAAAGAAATATATTTTTTATTTAAATTTTAAATAATAATTTATTTTATTTAAAAAATAAATAAAAATTTAACACTAAACAAATTTAAAAACTAATATATATATATATATATATATTCATTTCAATGAATCTTAGATTTCCATTCCTCATTCATTTACACCTATCAAAGGATCAAAGTTCTTACTGCTTTAGTATTATTTAACTAATTGAGGTTTGTTTATAAAAAAAACATGGTATTATTCATTCTCATTCATTTGTTTTAGTGCTATGATTTTTATTCGAATGCTATTAAATTCTTTTTTTTTCAAAAATTTATGAACAAAGAGTTAGGGCTGGTGAAAACTTTGAGCCTCTAGTGAACTTTATTGAATATGTTTTCCGTCTACATGAAATCTACTCGAAACCTTTGAAATTGAATATTTCATTATAGGCATTAGAAATTTTGAATAAAAAAACTCAAAAACTCAAAAAATAAAATTATCATAAACATACCATAGATTGGATTGCTTCCCTCCTCCCCTAATGATTGAATTCTTCCTCTTTGGCTGTCTTCCTGGCTAATCCATCTTTCTCCAACTGGATTCATAAATCACCTTCATTCATGTTATGAAAATCAATGAAACTGGTTAGAAGAAACCAAGAAAAATTTTGAAATTACAGCGTTTCCTTAAGTTACCTTTGATCTTCTGCATATATTCTAAGAAAACCAATGAAAATTCAGAACAAACGAATTTAAAAATATATATATAATTACATTAGGCTTCATGGATGAGAAAGTTGTAGTATTTAGCCTGGGCTGACCTCCTGCAAAAACAATAAGAAATTGCATTAATGAAATAATAAAATAATAAAAACTCTTTAATATGATATAAAATTTGCCATCAAACTGCAATGTTCATGGAGATAGGAGCTATTAAATCAACAACATGGGGAGAGCAAAGCAACTAAGCATCAAAAACCATGTAGTGAATGCATTTAAGGGGGAAATAATAGTATATATTAAAATAATGGTATATGTTATTGGAATTGTTTCTAATTTTTAATATAATGTTTCTAATTTATTTTTAGTTTTTGTTATTTTATTTTATGATGTTTTTTTTAAATGTTAACATGTTTTTTAAATTACATTTATTATTGAAATTGTTTTTAATTTTTAATATAGTGTTTCTACTTTGCTTAAATATGATGTTTCTTTTTATTAGTGTTTGTTGCATTGTTTAACATTTTTTAAATTATGTTTAGTATTTTTAGTTTTTGTTATTTTATTTTATGATGTTTCTTTTTTAATATTAATAGGTTGATGTTTCTTTTTTTTATATTAACATGTGTTTTATATTATATTTATTATTTTTAGTTTTTGTTATTTTGTTTTATGATGTTTCTTTTTTAAATATTTAGTAAGTAGGGAATTGAATAATTACTTTTTTTTTTAATTTGTAATTTGTTTTTAATTTTAATATTTAATTTGTAGGTTAAAATAGATTTTGGTTTAGAGTCTATGTATACAATAATATTAATGTTTTTTATATTAAGATAAAAAAAAATTAGAACATGTAATTTTAAATTATCTATATATTTTGGCTCGTGATATTTTCAGATGTATTAAGTGTTTCATAAGTCCTGTTCTTTTTTGAAAATATTGATTTATTGTTAACTCTTGTTATATAATTTGTTTTTATTGTTGTTTTAGTTTTTCACTCTTTTTTTAATGTTTCTTTTAGGATTGTTTGGTATAGAAGTGAACTAAGACACATGACACGAGGACACGGGACACGGAGGACATGAAAATACGAGTATTCGACACGAGACATGATGACCCCAGAAATAGGACACGAGGGACACATTTATATATATTAGAAAATTATATATATATATTAAAAAAACACATAAAGATCTACATTTTTTAAAAACTAGAAGTATATACAATGTACATCATTCATAATATCATTCAATTGAAATTTGACAATGATGAATCACTAATAAAACTAGCAATGAATCATGAACTTTGAACCATAAATTGTATATTTGATATTTCTCAATAAACCACAAAAATCAAAATGTATTTCGAGAGAATGCCACCGACAAATACAAAATAGAGTAGATACTACTTAGTACTAAGTCTAGTATTTACTGTCCTACTAGATACAAAATGAAAATACTAAATAGCCATAGGTAAGAATATAATAGCTCATCAATGGTACTAGCCATTGTCAATCGTCTTCCTACTCCTCCATGTCAAAATTAACATTGTTGTCATAGCTCTTTCCTCTATCCTCTTCCTCCTTTATACCCTTTTTGACAGGACACATGTCTAGAAATCAGGACACGTTCTTGGCAAGTGTTCGACACGTGTTGGAAAGTGTCTAGATTTTGGGACACGAAAATTATGGTGTCGGACACGTATTAGGGTAAGTGTCGTGTCCGACACGTGGAATACGGGACACGAGCCCTATTTGGAAGTGTCCTGTTACTTAGGAAGTGAAGTGTTATTGTGTGCTAGTTTTATGTATTTAATTATCATAACAATTTTAATATGACTATATATATTAAATATTGAATCTACTATAATAAATAAATAGTTAAAAAATAGTCCAGTGGGATAGCTCAGTTGGTTGGAGATTATGTGGCCAAGATGTTAGTAGGTTGAGGTCAACGCTTGAGTTCTCTATCCCTTCTGGAGACAAGTTCCCAAAATTGGTGCTTACAAGTTGAGGTCCCTTTGGGTGGGCCCCTTGAAATTCTTTCCACGAAGCTATGGTGCAACGAACCACATAAAAAAACAATAAAAATAAAATAAAATAGTTAAATGGTAATTATCAAAGGTATCAACAAAATTTATTTAATAAATTGTTGATCCACATACATATGAAACTCAATAATCGAACTTGGAATAAACAAAATACATATAAGAAGAAAAAAATACTAGCTTATATTAGATGAAGGCTTCATAACACTTTGATACGATTACATGCATGTCCACTTTTGACAAGTCAAAAGGCTAACCATTATTTAATAGTATACCTAACTAATTAACCAATCTAATTTGATAATGGGGTGTGAACCAAATCCAAACATCATATTATGATGGATGGGCCTCCCATTCATACCAATTCCTCCTAATTGAAGGGGAAAGGATCCCTTCTTTCTTTCTCTTAGGTGAAATGTGAGAAAACTAAAACTAAGTCTAAAATGATAGTTGTTGAGTTGTGCTGCAAAATAATGAATACATTGAAGAGTGTGTTGGTTCAAAATAAAGCGGGTGACTACATAGACTAAGGTGGGAGGGTGTGCCTCCAAAGGAAGTTGAACTGAGCAAGTGCCTACATCAACCGGGATGGGAGGGCATGTCTCCAAATGAACCCAATCCAGATGTTGGCATGAAGAGTTGTTGAGCTGAGCAGGTACCTACACAAAACAGGGTGGGAAGGAACACCTCCAAATGAACCCAATATGGATGTTGTTGTGAGGTGTTGAGCATAAGTAGGAAGTAGGGCGCAATTCCTCGCGCTAACCGTGGCTCAATATGGTGCTAATATTGGTGCTATTTTGGACATTTTTTTGGAGGCTATTCTGGGCGTTATATGGGATGTTATTTTGGACGCTAATTGGGATGCTAATTAGCGTCAAATTTTTTAAAAAGACACTAATAACGCCATTAAAAGCGCCATCCTGTGTAAAAGCATCCACTTTTACCAAAAAATGATGAAAAATACACTAAAAGTGATAGTGGACGCTAAAAGAGACGCTAATCACAGGGTTTTGTTGTAGTGTACCCATGGTAGAGAAAAAATCATTAAGCAGTCTTAGAGTCTTATCAAGATCAAATGGACACATTGCCAGAAGAACAATATCATCAGCATAGAGAAGAAGGATGATGACTATTCCAGCCTAAGATCATCCCAGCATAACATCCTTCCTCTAAACAACCTTCTATCTTATCGATGTAACATCTAAATAGGGTAGGGGAGAGGGGGCAGCCTTATTTAACTTCGATATTACACTTAATATCTTTTGACCACCCCTCGTTGCTCTTAAACTTGGCAATGACATTCTCGTATAACCTTGTTGTGTTAGCTCTCAACTCGAAAGGAACCTTTAGCTCTTCTAATCTATTCCACAGGTTATTGCTAGGTACCGTATCGAAAGCTTTTCTAAAGTCCACAAAGAAACAAAAGAGATTGGATTTATCATTACGACATTCCTCCTCAATGATCCTAAGCATAATGAGGTGGTCCGTTGTTGATTGTTGTCTTCTAAAACTATAATAAAAAAAAATATAAATTCATATTTATTATTTACATTTCTAGATACTTACACATTCCTTGCAAATATATATGGTGATTAAGATATAAAATGGTTATTGTCAAGTGACTTGCTTAAATTGAAACACAAATAGGTAAATGACATGCCAATATAATAATCAAACTTTAACTATGTTTCCTAGTTGCACTATCAAACACTATTTCTACATTATTACAGCTGATAAGGAGAGTAATGAACTGTTAATAGTTTGAACGAGACTCATTTAGGGGACCTTTTTGTCAAATCGAAAAAAAAATTATATTAAAAAAGTATATGAAAAAAGGATAATAAGTATCCTAGCTAGCCCGAGAAAAAAAACTAATAGTCTAAAAAGAAAGAGATAATAAAAAATAAAAATAATAATAATAACAAAATTAAATTAAATTAAATTAAACTGTATTGTAAATCCAAAATAGAAGAATCAATACTAAACTGTACTGTAAACCCAAAATAAAAGAATCAATAGCTATAACAGAGATCTCGAATGACTGACATAAAGGGTAAACCAAAAAAAGGACCTACAAGTGAGAAGAAACAATAGGTGGAATACCACAAAGTAGCAAAACTCAGAAAAATAAAATCTATGAGTCCCCTTATAAGTGAGAATGCCCTATACCAATTTTTCAACATGCAAGGCCCTCTTAGAGAAAGAGTCCCCTAAACACTGAATCATTGACAGACATGGGAGAATGATATGTCCTTGAAAGAGCATATCAACTTACTAATAAAGATCAGGCCAGAGGAAAGGTGGGTATTTTTTATCATGCAAGCATTTGCTGCACAGGACGAGACTTATTATCAATGTTTTTCAAAGTTTTAAACTCAAAATATTATCAATTAATGTTTTAAACTCAAAATATTATCAATTAATGTTTCAAATATCTAAGTTTATCACAAATTTAATTCTAAGTATTTTAATTTTTAAACTCTTAGTTTCTACAAAATATTTAGTAAATATAAATTAAAAAAATTATTCTAGTTTGATTATGCTAGCACATCTATATAGTTTGTGGTTGGATCAAGTTGATACGTATTAAATGGATGAGACATAGTTATGAAATGGAAGACAGTTTGGAATTTTTTTTAATTACTCATATTTTCCAAGTTCAACTGGTTCAACTGTTAAGTTATCCATACCTACCTACATGTTATCACTGGAATACTCCCTCTTATCCATTTATCAATTATCAGTTATTTTTTATACTCTTTTTCTTTTTATCTTATACTCTTCTACTTATCTGCCATGAACTGATGGTTATCTATTCATCACTTATGAGTTATCCATGCATCACCAACTACCAAATTATTTTTATATTCTTTTTTTTATAATTATTTATTTAGAATTTTAAAAAACTATCATAAAATAAATTTCGAGAATACACTTGTCTCATCCTAAAGAATAAACAAAAAAAAGCATAGGCCTTAATCGGCCCAAATCTCAAATAAAAAACATCTATGTAATAATAATTGAAGTTGTTTACTTTGGAGCTTTTCACTATTAGTATTTAGTATTTCAGAACAGAAGGGTTACATACGAAACTAGAATTCTACTTATACGTTGGCTAATGATGTCAACTGTCTAATTCCTTCAGCTACCAATCCTCTCAGATTCCTTCTCGACAAATTTCTGGAAACAAAGGGTTACAGTTAGGTATTAAAATTTCACGGATTATCATAAGCTATTAGAATAACTTTGCCACTTTTCATTTATAAATAAACAAATCAAGCAATTAAACTCACATTTCCGAAATTTTTATTTATAGAGAACCGTTAATAGTAACAGAACCCAATCCATTCCATGGGATGAAATAGAGAGGATTGGAAATCCTCGGAAATCTAGTCTTTCATGTCATATTTAATTTTTATAGCGTCAAGAGCTTCACCTGCAGATTAAGAACAAGAGATTCATTACACATTGAATTCAAGTGCCACTAATTTAAATGGTAGAAGTTGAGTAAGTGCACTTACTACCCTCTGAAATTGTTGCTTGATTATGCAGATAGTGTCACGTCCCCGTCCCTCAACCGGCGAAGAGGACGCGACGAACATCAACAAGCCGGGCAAACAGCCCATGAACATAAAACAGAGGATATCAATGATGATATTAGAGCCTAACAACAAGCATAATTCATCATACAAGGGTGCACAGTCCTTCAAACAGTCAACGGAAGCAAACATAGACATTCCAGCATTTAACATCAATATGAATTTACAAAGATGAAGTAACCAGCAGCACTTATCTTTTGATGAGGAATTCACCCGCAACCAGCTACGTCGCTGCAACGTTCCACCCAACCATAGGCCAGCTTGCTCATCAATCTCTCAGCAACGCTGCCACCCCCGAGCTGGGCATGATTCCTCCAGAATAAGGGTCAATTGCAGGCCTAGACATAGCCAAGGGGACACATAACAGCCAAACCAACACTGCTGGGTTTCACAGGCTTTCAACAGACAAGCCAAACCAGCATAGTCCAAGGTTCAACCACTGCATACCAGCAGCCAAACAACTTCATTCACTGCCCTGTGAGGAAGCAAAACGACCGGTGACAGTCCCAAGCGAAAGGTAAGACACAGCTCCAGCCTATAAGGCAACTCAGAGTAGGTTTTGGCCCTAACGTGGCCAAAACAACTCAACAACAGCACCCAAACCAGGGTATATCAGCAACCACAACACACCATGAAGGATAACAACAGTCCACAGTCCCAAAACAGGGAAATTCATCCAACAGCACACACAATTCCTCAATAGAATGGTTGGGAAACATCACACAGTCCCAACAAAGGAGAAGAACAACTCCCAGCGTGGACAGACAAGGGAAATTCAACCCACGAATTAGCAATCCACAATGGTCCAAAACGAAATTGGAACCCACAGCCGGCAAAACTCATGGGGAAGGAAATAGCCCCAACACAAACAGCAAGCACGGCTCTCTACATGGGAAAAACGACCCAAATATCTTGTGCGTGAGGAAAAACTCGCACCCAACAGAAAAATGCACGGGAAAGATATACCCACTTTTCTGCGTGAGGATTCCAGCAGTAGAGGCCCTGCGTGAGGAGAAAACAACTCCGATTTTTCCCGTGGATGAACAAAACAACAGTAAGGACGCGAATTACAGTGCGTGGGTGCTTCAGCAACTCGTGGAGCCCCAGAAAATGTCCGCGTGAGACTAAAATCGCCCAGAGCCTGTGCGTGAGAAGCCAACAGACCAAAATCGTGGTGAGAGTGTAAACTGACCAGGGAAGAGTGCGTGAGGGAGAATAATGGGCATACATGGGTGGAGTGGGCAATTGGGTAAGGCTGACAGCCTCCCACAACCACCACCACTTCAGCAATAAATTCCCTCAGCCATAACTCCTCAACCACCAGCTGAGCATTAAAGAGGTTGACAAGGTTGGATGAGACAAAAAGGTGACAAGCAACAAAGGTGGTAAAACAACAAGGTAATAAAACATGGGTTTTTCCCCCATAACCAAGGTTTGACATCCCCCACCCCTTATCCTTTGGAACCATGCCCTTTTCATTCAACGTTGCACTGCCGTAGCTGGTTGTGGTTTATTTTAATTGATGTGCGGGTTTACATGATGCCGAATTATAATGTGCCGGATAGCACGACATACCATCGGCAATTACCTCTATTGCCGAAACATACACAACAAAATCGATGGTGGGGCCTTTTCCTTTAGCTCCTCACCATGATTATTTACATTATATACATCATGCAAACGGGGTCGAAATCGGGGACATGATAGATAGGCGTACATATCTTAGAATTTTGGGGTGGACTATAATTTATGTTTTTTCATCTACTGACCAGATAAGTGTACTGTTCAAATCGATTCTATGGGCGTCGTCCAAGATTAAACGAGAATGAGACAAGTGTACTGCTCAAATTGATTCTATGGGCTTAGTCCAAAATTAATAATTAATAATTTCAAAAAAATAAAAAATAGCTTAATTAACATGTGATAAATACAGTTAGTGATAGTTGTAAAAATTAAAATTAATCTTCAACTATTTTATTATTAAATACAACTACGAGCTTAACTCTATGGATTATAAGATACAACTATTAGCTTAAGTCCAATGATTCCAGAACTATTAGCTTAACTTCAACTCTAATCACAATTATATTGGATAACTATTAGATACAACTAGAAGCTTAAATGCAATGATTCTACAACTATTAGCTTAAAACTTCAAACTCCCAATAAAATCAAGTTCGAACTCCTAATAAACTCCTCCAAACTCCCAATAAACATCTTCCCTGCTCAATGAATTTCGCTTTCGAAAATAGCAAGTACAAAGAGTAGCATATTAACACGACTGACATTCATATTTAGAAAATATATTTCAATTCCTCGATCTTATCAATCGGTATAATAATTACTCTCTGTGCAATTTCACCTTAAATAATTATATATAATAATACAATAACTTTTTCTTTCAGAAGAGATTCCACTCCCCCTTTCTAATCAATTTAATATTGTTAAAAACATTCTTGATCTTTTCTGTCAGGCCTCGGGCATGAGTACTAGTCTGGAGAAGTCTTATTTTCTCACAAATCATATCACTGTTGAATTGGGAAGGGCTATCATTGATTTATTGTCCTACAGGATGGATTCGATTGAAAAGGGCTTTAAATACCTTGGATTTTGGTTAAAGCCCTTGGGATACATGGTCAATGACTGGCGTTGGATCACCAGGATCTTTGAGCAAAAGTTGGGGCATTGGACTCATAAATTCCTCTCTATGGGTGGCAGATTGGTGCTGATCAGATCTGTATTATCTAGCATCCTTGTCTACTGGTTCTCACTGGCCAGGATCCCTTCATCCATACTTAACAGACTAAAGCAGTTCATTTTTTCTTTTCTGTGGGCAGAGCTCAAATCATCACACGATTCATCTAGTTGATTGGCAGACCCTCTCGAGGCCTTGCAAGATCAGTGATTGAAATATAAAACATATGGGATGGTTTAGTTTATCCCTTAGAATGAAGAGTGTGTGGTTGGTGATGATGAGAAATGGGCTTTGGCATCAAGCTCTGTAAGCTAAGTATTTAAAAAGCACCTCTTGGGGTTCCTGGCTTCGAGATTCCAGTTTTTTTGTGCAAAACACATCCTACATATGGAATGGGTTTATTCGTTTTCTTCCTTGGATCTGTAGGTGTATTGGATGGACTGTGGGGGATGGCTCCTCCATCTATTCGAACTCAGACCCCTTTGCGGGAATGACCTCGGACTTTATTCTTTCTTAGGGTCTTCGTGATTACTTGTAGGACTACGACATTACACGACTCAATCAGGTAGTTAATACTACCATCACTGACTCTCACCACTACTGGCTATCTGTGGAGGACCTTGATTTGGGTGGCACATGGAAATATGAGTGGGATAAGTATCTCAAGGGACTCTATAGTGGGAATCAATCTTAATCTGTCTAAGGACCGCATCATCTGGATGAAGAACAAAGAAAGTGGTCGGGCCACTACTCGACTTGCATACTATTATATTGCTTTTGGTTATTCTGACATTCATTAGGGGAAATTTCAAGTCAAAATGGGCCTTTTAACTTTGATTCAAATTCCATATAATCACGTGTTAGCCAATGAAATTGCTTTAAATTTGAAATACCGAATAGGTCTTAAGCACTTTTTTAATGTAAATTTGGGGATAGGTATCATAAAAAAACTACTTTTTTGTTTGTATTTTCGACATATCTCCCTATGTTTTTACTCAAATTTCGATTGAGAGAGCTCGTTGGATGCGGAATTAAATTACACATCCAACGAGTACCCACTCGGCATACTTTTGATGGACCCTGCTACCCCAAAAACAAGAAATACCTAAAAAATGTGATGATGACATCATCATCACGTTATCCTTGTATCCTAAAACCCCTAAAAATAGCCCATGGGCTAAATTTCACCCCTAAAATTATCCTTGTATCCTACTGGGTTTTTTTATGGTGCTACCACCTCCAATGGGGGTGGTTCGGGGTTCATTCTTCATATTCGTCCTTCCCACGTTTTTCAAGAAAAATTGGGCATTGGCTCCAGCACCAACACTCGCGTAGAATTGTTGGCCCTCTGGTCTCTCGTGTATGTTGTTGTTGAGTTGGGATTACCCACGATTATGATCTAGGGGGACTCACAAGTGGTCATAAATTGAGCTAGATTGGAAGCAGCACTAAATGTGATGGACCTGGTTCAATGGTGTGAATGTATTGATGCATTGGAATCTTCCTTTCTCACTATAAATTTCTCGCATATCTATAGGGAGCACAACTCGAGTGCTGACACATTATCCAAAGAAGCTCTTTCTCTTGACATGGGTACTCTCTCCTACTTGGAATTGATTGATGGAGAGAAGATTGGGAGCACTACTATCCAATTATTTTAATGGATGAGTATGTCTCTATATTTTGGCTTTACTCATTTCCAACTCTTTGGATGAGGTTATACTTCCCTTTGAGCCCTAGTTTGTTGATGATGTATGAGTTATTCTCATCTTGCATTATTTTTTGATGATTCGAAGGGGTCCCCTTTGCCCCTCAAGAGTCTCCTTGGATAATTTATTAGGACTCCTAACGTGCCATTGTTTAAAGAATGATCTCAAGCATGTGTGACTAGTGATGAATCTCTTTACTACCTGTTTTTGTTGGTTTGTTTCAATATGGAGACTATTATATACGTTATAGTCCTATATATGTTACATGTGATTCTTATAAATAGCAAGTAACATCATTTTTCTTCTTGAAAAAAAATCAATTTAATATTGTAATAGTTTCTTTGATTTCAGCTTTAAATATTAATTAATAAAAAAACAAACACAATAATAATAATTAGATTTATTTAAAAAAGAGATTCCATTAAAAAAAAGGCAGACATAATAATAAAAATTACTTTTAATAAAAGTTACATTTATTTAAAAATGTAACTTATTTATTCAAAAGGTGATATTTCAATTTCTTCTTCAACTTCACTTTAAAAATGAAAAAATTCAAATGCAAAGGAATCATCCTCTGAGTAAAGAGCGACAGCTCCTCACGGGAAAGGGAAAGGCTTACGACCAGGCTTCAAATTTGAAGCCTTCAGAGCCCTTCAAAGGCCATTTTAAACGTCATAGAAGGCCACAAAAAATTTTCCCATGCAAAAAAAAATTAGTTTCATTTCCAGCACTTCAATAATGAAATTGAGTAAGCCTGAGTAAATTTGCAACAGAAGGGCAGCTAAAAAAATTGCCTTTCTAGGGGTTTTGATTCAGTGGAGTATGGGAGAGTCTGGACTCAGAGTCTGCCCAAGTGCCCTTGAATAGTCGGATCATGGATGAGGATCTTGGTCCCAATCAACACGGACCACGATGGGCCATGGGATGCCTAGTGTCAAGTTCAACCCGATGATTCAGGATTATGCCTTAGGATTCGATGTTCACTTTCAAAGAATTTAATGACATTGGCATGCATTAATGATTCACCAACTTCATTAAATCTTAGTATGAGATAATGCCACCTGCCAACTTATAAGTCACTTGAGTATTTGAGTATATGATGTGAAATTAAATTCTCATATGAGTCATATCTATGGATGGTGAATTGATTTGATAACCCTCCATTGTCAAGGCTCTGCAAGGAAAAACTAATGGTGTTGTTTTTTGGTTACAAATTACAAGTTATAATTTACAATGTCTTGAGAAATCTTTTCTAGATTTGAACCTAACCTAGTCCAATGGGTATGTAAGTTTCCAGACCAAGGTTTCACCCAGTGCTAGACATTTCTATTATGACCACCAGAAGACAGGGATGACAAATCTTTGGTAGAAGGATAGCAGCACGCATCCCTTTGTTTGTGCTCACAAATCATATCCTATACTAGTTAGTCCAGGATTGTAGGATTTATTCCAATTTCCATTCATTTACTTGAGTCAGAATCATTCGAATTAGCACTCGCAGTCTCTCACTGTCCACCTAGGCCACTTAGTCTACCTGTCTCATTGTAGGAAGGGGGTTAGGCAGTAGAGACAAAGGAAATTGGAATGGAGGGCCATCCAGAGAGAAGGGTTTTACAATATGCATATAGTCAGCTCTAAGCGAAACAAAAGAATTTGTCATATACCTAACTGAAGATTGTCATTACTTAATCTGTCGGGATGCTTACGTGGTAACTCTTGCGCTTGAGCTGTTTATGAGGGCTTCCTGTGATGACAATGGATACAATTTGGAGAGGCCCGTTTCCATCATTATACCACTAATGAATTGGTCCTACAAATATTGCTATTACGTCTCCCCTCCTCACTCACCTCACCTTTTGACTTGAGTCCTCTCATTATTATTCCTCTTCCTCTCTTGGGATCTTTGATCTACGCCATGAGCACCCCCATAATGAAGAATGATCTCTAAAAGTCTCTGGAGACCTCGAAAAAACAATACCCATTTTTCCCTCACCTGCACCGATATATCTATGTTATGCAGATGCAATTATAAAATCGTTTTTTTTGTAATCATGTGAAATACAAAAACATGCATTCTCCTACCTCGGGCAAGGTAAACCAAATCTGTAGCGCCGAGATATTGTGGAATTTAGATGTCGTTGCTTCCAATCATCTTTCTGTAGAAGGAAACTGTTTCACACTCTATTTCCTCACTGTCTTCTGTAGTGGACAACTCGAAGGTTCCACCTTTGTAACATGTAGGAGCAAGAGAACCAAAGGTATAACATTGGGTAGGCTGGATTGAGCTTCCCCGAACTTAAAGAGATTGGCAAAGTCTATGGAAAAAAAACATTATTTTGGGTCTACGAGTATAGGACAGTTGGAGGTCGGGACTCAAACTCTCAACTCTCCAATTCTATGCTTCAGTGTCTCCCTAACTTCTATTTCCTCTAGAATATTATGCAGAGCTAAGCTATCGACTTGGTTGTCATGAATTTACAGGTATGTATAGCATTTTTCACTTGTGTAACATTTTATATGTGGATAAAAGTTAAATGTGTTGCTTGTTGGATTTCCTTTTGGTTCTATAAATATAAGGGTTTAAAATTTCTCCATCCAAAATGTTGTTTGAAATTTGTAATGTATTATCTAACTGTGTCCTCCAGACTAAGTCTCGAATACTCAATAGATTTAACTTTAAAAAACCCAATATTTAAATGAAATCAAAACCAAAATAGTGTATAGTTTTCATAGTCTAGGACCACAACTTTGTTTGGGCAGAGGAGCAAGAAGAAAGAGCATTGTATTTGAGTTCCAAATCTGTCAATGTTA
This sequence comes from Pseudotsuga menziesii, assembly GCA_001517045.1. Taxonomy (NCBI): domain Eukaryota; kingdom Viridiplantae; phylum Streptophyta; class Pinopsida; order Pinales; family Pinaceae; genus Pseudotsuga; species Pseudotsuga menziesii. The sequence continues at coordinate 52,749 of LPNX010531859.1, read as the reverse complement.
TTTATCTGTCGTGAATTGTAAACATTAGGTTGAAAGAAAGAACAATATTTGAATACAAGTGTTTGAATTATTCCAATTTCCTTAATGAAATCCAAAGGTTGAAAGGATAAAATATTTAACAACCGACGCTATAAATGTTGTAGACTCTGACCCCTTCGTTTTCCTGTCATCCTTCTAATCATGGAAACAAGAAGTACAAATTGTCTACCAATATATCTAAACAAGGGAATCCCTCGACGGGCGTTCATGAATGAGGGACTAGGAGTGCAGTGAGCTAGAAAAGAACATGATTTCAACATCCTCGTTGTCGCAAGCCTCCCAAATCTGTGTTTATGATTCATCTTCCTTATTGACTATGGTATACACTAGACACCCAACTTGTAGCGATATTTGTTGGAGAATTTTAAGTTCTTCCTTATAGTGGACTAATAAATACATAACCTTTTCGATAGGGTTGATAAACTTGATATAGATTGGAGGGACTATACATAATCTACCTAAAATTGGGGCTTTTGTTTGATCACTTCAAATTGGGGTATAAACTCGATATACATTGGAGGGACTATCCATAATCCACCTAAAATTGGGGATTTTGTTTGATCACTTTGAATTGAGCATCTGGGGAGGACATGATTCAATTCTAAAAATAACCGTTGAATTTAGGGTTAATAAAAAAAGTTGCTTCCTGAAAGCATTAGGTATTACATTCTGAGTTTTTTCTTTTAGGCAAGCCCAATCACACTTGACCAATAGAGCCACCATCAAGCGGAATCAATCCTCCATTCAAAGGTCCTTCCAAATTCCAATGCCTTATTTTATCAATGACCTAACAACCGAGTATTTCACCGGCAAGGCAGAGTTGTCCCTTATCTAAGTTCAAAAAACTATATTCTCCAAGGACTAGGAGAGTAGAGACTGCTTTAGAAATGTATGGACTCTCATTAGCTAAAATAATAATGATTTTGTATCCGCGCATGTGTCTCCATATTTGTATGAGATCTTTCTCCATGACATGAATGGTGGAATATGTCTCAACAGTTTCTAATGTGAATCATGTGAGGTCCATAGAGATGTGAATTATAGGTTTCCACACAATAATAGAGTGTGCAATATAGACATCTCTTGTGGGCTCTCAGAGGTTAAATAAATAGTTGTTGCTCCTAAAACATTTAGGTGTTGGCAATGATTTTCTTTTCAATTTCTGATTTACAATTAGTTTGTGTGCATCTGAAAGCCATAAACCATAATAGAACAAAAAAAATCGAAAGTTTAAAATACTTGATATTTGTTGGGGAATTTGAAGTGTTTTCGTAAAATTACTAGGATAATATGTCAATATTGGACAGACTTGTTTTTTTATTTATTTCCAATTTCTAGGATTTATATAATTAAGGGTATAGAAGGTATTTACTTTATGAGGATATCCCCTACATTAGGGAGGCCACATGGATAAGAACGTGTAATGTATGCATTGGATGTAAACCCTTTCAATTTGTATTGAATTTGGTTCTTTCTTTGTGCTCCCTCCCTTACTATAATCTACCCACTCACCTACTCTTGCATGTGTCATGGATAGATATATTTGTTCATGAATAGATAGATTGAACCATTATAGGCACTACGGGCATTCCAACTCATTTTCATTACATTATAGGAACTACATGCACTGAAAGCAATATATACTGAGAGGAGAGTTTGTTATTACATAAGTAAGATAACTTGTCTTTCATGGTGCATATAACCTAGAGGGGTATATCTCCTTCTTACTATTGTGACTAGTCTCAATGACTATTCCTTTGGGGTACGCACTTATTGCTTCAAAATGATTTTATTTTAATTTCCAATTTCCAATAAGTTTGTGTACATTTGAAATTGACCATAAACTATAAATTATAATAGACAAAAAAAATTACCTTTGAGTATGAAAATAATAAAAGAGATGAATTGCTTAAAAAGAAAATGTTTTTTTACCATGATTGAAATGATTTACATTTTTCAAAGTGATTCCTCTCTTCAATTATTGCACTGTTCTTTAATTAAATCCAGATTGAATTTAAAAAAAAAAGATTAGATAGCAATACAAGATTAGTTGTAGTAGATTAATCTTAAAGTTTTATTTATTTTTATTAGAATGATGTCTTTTAGGTTATACTAGAGTAAATGAGATATGATAATTCAGGTTACTTTTTTACATTAAATATTTCTTAGGTTATGGCCAATAACT
>LPNX010531859.1:0-50208 GCA_001517045.1 Pseudotsuga menziesii | reverse complement strand
CATTGTCGACGATTACCTTGCATACCACTCCTCAAACCTATCAAACTAGAATTTAAGAGAAGAGATTGTAAATATGTTTTTTGTCAAAATGACATTTTTTAATCATGTAAGGTTCACAAAGAGATTACAATACATAATAGTCCTTATTTTTTGTCTAACATTTTTACATAAAATTAAGATGGAATTTTGAAAAGATAATTGTTGAAGCCCTCTCAAACTCCTTCTCGTGTGAGATCCAGATACTAGTAAGATCCACATTGAAGTTTGAAGGATACTTTTTCAATGTGTTTGAATAATTAGTATATGCACTGAGTTTTGAAAAGAGAAATGGGAATCCCTATCAATCCCTCTCATTTGACATCTAGATGTTAGTAGACTCAAGACTAAAGTTTGAAGGATAAATTTTCAAGTGTTCTAATACTTAGGTTTATTATGGTGAAGACGATGCTTAGGGATTAGGTGGAGTTTGAAATTGAATGGTTAGTTACTCACTAAGTGGGTCCATATGGACAAACATATAAATTAGCTTTGTGATGGTATTTGTAACTTTTTTTGGCCGTTAATGAAAACATGGATTGGAAAAAAACTTCATGTAATGTAAAATGTCATGGAAAAGTTATTCTTCTATTTTTTTTACTTTTATGTTGTTTCTTTAAACCATTGGTTATGGTAATGATCAAGTGGTCACAACAAGGATAAACAATTTTAAATCTCATAGGGATGTACAATGTTAGAAGTACAATAGTTTTAGGAAGATACCTTGGCACTCGACAAAAATCATCTTTTTAGTTTTTATTATTAATGTTAGGGATCTGATGATTGATCTCTTTTGGACTTATAACATAGCACTTATAGTAGTGGAGCTCTTCTCAAAACAATTCTAGACACAAATAAGCTTTGGTACCTCATGAGCCTACTTTCATACCCAATTTCATATTATGCATTCAGCTAAGGTTGCTAGTAGTTCTCCATTACTGGAATCACTTTGGCATGATAGGAAAAAAAACATTTCCGGCCAAAAAAATGCAATACAAAAGCCAATACTCCTAATGATTCTCGCTATGTTCACATTAATTAACAAAACAAGTGCACCAATCTCTTTCTAAATGGTCTTTTTTCCAATCTCATCTTTGATTATGGGTACATTTTCGTCACTCTCAACCTTTATTTTAGTCTCTCCTCCTCTAATCTAACTCTTGGATGTGATAAATCCTCCATAAAAAGAATTTGGATGTGATAAATCATCATATAAGTAAAAGTTGAATCACTTGCGATTTCTTTGTATTATAATTTTTTTCTATACACTGTTTTTAATAAATAATAAAATTTTGTTATACACCTTCAGTTTCAAATGAAAAGAATGATTTATTTTTACATGTCAACATTGAAGGGTTCAATTTCTCACGACCCTTCAAAGTGAAATGGGACCTGCCCTTCAAATTTGATCCCTGCTTACGACTCTGTCAGCGGAGCAAATAGCGGAGCAAATAGGAATCCGTTGAGGGACGATTACCAGGTCCAGGAGGCATTACGCCACGCAGACTCTAATGAGACCTGCTCATCGAGTGGGCTAGTTATTAGCGACGTAAAGGGAAGTACGTGAGCCTCTTCACAGGAATAAGCTAGCTATGGAGCAAACCTCCCTTCATCGAACGGAGGAGGAGCAAAGTCAATATTGACTTTGCTCCTCCCCTTCTGATGGAGGGAGGTTTGCTCCATAGCTAGCCCACGCCCTCTTCACACTTGGATTATAAAAGATGACAAAAGAATCGAATGGCGATAATCATTAATCTTCTAGTTGGATGGTGATATGTTGATCACAGAAAAATAAAGCAGAAGTTGTGGTCTTTCAAATAAAGACTCCAATATTGAATCCATTCCGTGTGAATGTGTTTATCAATTTCGTGTCCAACTTTACTTCTCAATAAAATTAATACTTTAATTTACTTTACTTATGTTTTGCTCAACCGGCCCCACACATCGTTAATAAAATTAATATGTCAAGTGTATCTTCAATTTCACTCGTAAGGAATAAAGTGGCGTAATCACGATAATTACCTCACTTAAAAAAAGATTCCGTTCCAAAATTATGTCACTTTTAAAAAAGATATTCCATTCCACGTGAGTGTGTTTCTCACCGATATGATTCCAGTTTCATTCACAACTTGGAAGGAATTTTCGTTTTGCGCAAAGAGCAACGACAGGGATGGAATTTGACGGGGCAAATGCCGGTCATCGGTCATTTTACCCGTCAAATACAGCTAAGATTTTACCAAGACCGTCAAAATCTGGCGTAGAATACAGAAAACGTTTCAGATTTTGATTGTTACCCGCAATTTTGACAGGTGTCCGCCCTTTGAAATTCCAACCCTGATTCCGTGTGAATGTGTTTATCAATTTCGTGGGCCTCTTTAGCGACGTAAAGGTACGTGGGACTCTATACAGTTGGAGATTGAACTTGGATTATAAAAAGATGACAAAAGAATCTAATGGCAATAATCGTTAGTCTTCTAGTTGGATGGCGATATGTTGACCACAGCAAAATAAAGCAGAAGCTAATATGGCGTCTTTCAAATAAAGACTCCAATATTGACTCCATTCCGTGTGAATGTGTTTATCAATTTCGTGTCCCAACTTTACTTCTCAATAAAATTAATACTTTACTTTACTTTACATATGTTTTGCTCAACCGGCCCCACACATCGTTAATAAAATTAATATGTCAAGTGTCACTTGAATTGCACTCGTAAGGAATAAAGTGACGTAATCATGATAATTACGTCACTTTTTAAAAAGAGATTCCGTTCCAAAAATGTCCATTCCACGTGAGTCTGTGTCTCACCGATATGCAAGGATGGAATTTGACGGATAAATGTTCGTCAGGGCCAATTTACTAGTCAAATATAGCTAAGATTTTACAGAAACCGTCAAAATCTGGCTTAGAATAAAAAAAACGTTTGAGATTTTGATTGTTACCGACAATTTTGACGGGTGTCCTTCATTTGATTTGAGTTCCATGCACAACTTGGGAATTTCTGTAAAAATAAATAGGAGTTTTCCTTTTGCGCAAAGAGCAACGGCCCCAAAGGGTTGCTGGGTTCATACATGGTTGTCCTGGAGTTTAACAGAGATTAATGAATTCACGTTAGGTGACCAAAACATTAAAAATTAATTGATGAGTGACTGATTAAGAAAAAGCAATTTATTTATACGTATCAGCGGTTAGTCAAATGTTTTGTATGAGGAATTTTATGTGATTTTAGGTAGTAGAGGAATTTAAAACTAGAATTTTATGTGATGTTAGATGAATTTAAAACCAAAATAGTTTGTTAAATTTGATGGTTTTGATAATTTTGTTTGACAAATTTTAAGCAGAATTATAATGTTTTTTGGTTTTATAGATTGTATTTGACTAGTAGATCATCTTGATACCCTCAAATTCCTACCATGATTCTAAGTAATAGTCCGCAAAATAGTTTAGTTGAAGTGACTATAAATTTGGTTAAATGATAATGTTGATATAAAATTTTGGGTTAATATGGTGTGGTATTTTTTAAAATTATTTTTAGGATTAGTAGGTTGGGTTGTTATATTGCTTAGGTTAGAATAGGGTTAAGGGCTAGTTTTTTAATAAAAAAACTAGGGTTAGTTAAAGGTTTGGATCATTTAGTCTAATATAACTAAAGTGTATAACTTTTGAAAAGATCCATTTCTTTCACTAGCAAAGCACAGAGCCATTATCCCGTGTTTGACCTACCCGTTAGAAGAGAGTCAATTCCACAGCCCCAAGCCCTGTAAAGTCATGTAAAGTTTATATAAATAAAGAGAATCCCAGTGGGTTAGGATCAACCCCAATGCCAGTAATTGGAACATCCGAAATCAAGATCCTAAGTTACTATATTGGGTGGGGGGCGCCCTTATTCCCTTCCCCTAAGTAGACCTTGATTTGATCTAGATCCTGTTGACTGACTGCTTTGACCTGTTAGAATTTGATAAGATCATGCAATAATTTAGTTTCCTTTCCATTGTTTAATTTAAAGGTTATGTTAAAGGTTGTGTTAGTAAAATTTAGCTCTTTTATTAAATAATTAGAATTTTTTTAAAATAAAAAATTGAAGTTTAGTTTATTATTAATGTCTAATCTTTAATTATATAGTTTTGGTTTATTAGGTTATAACGGTAAGGTTATTTTTAAGTTAACATAAAGGTAGGGAGGTTAATTAAAAAAAAGTTTAGGTTAGCATTTAAATGGTCGGGATTAATATTTTAGCATAAACTTAATTAATATTATTATAATATATTTAACTATATTTTAGGAAATTCTTTTATAATTAATAGTTTAGAGTGATATTTTTTTGTAAATTCTTAGGGTTATTATATTAATAAAATTTTAGGGTTATTATTCTATTTAGGAATTTTAGGGTTATGATACCTTTCACTAAAATATTTATTGATTCTTCAATTCTCATTTCAATCTATAGATTATATTATTATCCTATTAGTAGGTTGGATTCTAAAACTATCATATCAATTTGTGGCTTTACTATGAACTCTCTAAATCTTATTGTGCTCTATTAATGCTTTGTTATTCACTTAACCTAGAGCTTGAGACACTTTTCTCTTGAGGATGAACCCTATTATGAGTCTTGAAACATCAATAACAATTAGATATTCAATGTAGTATTCCCCTCTCTTAGGAATGATTTGCTTTGTTTTGTTGTTTTAGACTATGACTAGAGAGATGGATAAAAACTGACATAAATTATTGTGGATCTATGTTGTTTCTTTTGCAAGTGATGTAGAAGAATCATCATGATTGTGTGTTTCATCCACGTGGTTCTCAACACTCGCATTCTTTTGGATACAGATTCATTCTTCGTAATGGAAATTCCCACCCAATTGATACCTTCATGTGAGAAGTAAGTGTTTATTAACCTCAGTGTTGGGTCGTGTGACTTTTATCATCTGCACATGCTTTTTCTTTTGGTTTCACTTGATTTATCTCTTCATTAAAACAATTTCTGGCCTAACTGTTCCTTGTTATTATAGAAATGTGTAGCTAAGCGAACATGATTTATGTTTATATTAGACTTTAGTGAGACTCTAATTTATTGTTAATGTAAAAGAATCTCATAAAAGCATTCATCTTTGAGACTATTGCAACGACAAGATTCGCTTAATCACCTCTTATCGAAGCTAAAATATGCACCACTAAAGTTTAATAGATATTATGGATGAAGTACAAGTTTAGTGTTTTCCTTACCCCAAACCAAAATATTATCTTGTGTGGCATTCACTATGCTTGGAAAAAACATGTTAATATTGCTCTTTATCAAAGCGACTTACTGCATCCTCATTATGCTGATCCTCTAAATATTACACCCATGGAATTCCCTACATTACCATTATCAAGGATAATTTTAGGGGCGAAATTTAGCCCATGGGCTATTTTTCCATGTTTTTTTTCCAAAGAAATTCACTAATTTGCATTTTTTGAAGCCCTATTTCGCCCAATTTGGATGGGGTAAATTTTTTCACTCTGAAAATCTCCAATTTATTATATAAACGATATAAAATCCTTATAAATTGAAATATTTTATAGTTGACATTTTAAGAATTGGTAAGATTCACCAACAATTATACAATTCTAACTAAGTATGGTTCCTTAAAATCATCCGTGACCATTATGTCCTTTTGCTATAATAGAGGATGAAATATGTTGAAGTTCCGGTATTATTAGAAGGATATGTTTCATGTTTGAAAAGGGGCTATGGTATCTTGCTTTGAAGAATTAGGTCATTTATCTTAGTGGTTCAGTTTGAAATATCAGTGATATTCCATAGGAACTTAAGGCTATTTACAGGTTTAACAATTGTCAATTATATTAGGCTAATTATATGCTTGGTAAAATATGCATAATATTTAACTACCATCTTCATTGTTTAAACATGATAGTATGAGAGATTAAATAGCAGGCATTTTTTAAGTCAATGTTTTGGACAAACGAATTCTTTTCCCCCACTTCGACTATAGAAATTGCACATTCAAAGTTATCACAAATTGCAACTTATCACTTTGCACAAAAGTGGAGACCCATTCCAATGGTTTCAATGCAGTATACTTGGAATATTTAGAATCTACAAGTAAAGTCTCGATTATTATTCACTTCGAAAGATAAAGAGGTCCATTTTCCATATGTTGAGCATCTGTTGATTTTTTGCAAGTTTCTTGATGCTCCAAAATGTCAAGCACTATTGGCACTATGAGTCACATACCTCATTCAAAATCACTTGGAGAGAAGTATCTGGTTGCATTAGTGAGTATGATTTTATGTTATTTGGTCTTCTTCCCCTTGATAAAATATTTTTTGTATTTTTAGGACATCCTTAACTATATCTGCTCGCAATAATTTTGTCAAACTACCACAATGTTTTAGGCTTTATACCTAATGTTCTCATAACAATGAATTATGACAAATGAAATTACTATGATAAAGGGAATCATTGGCACCCCTATTGTCATGTTTCACCTACTTATATAATGGTATAGATGGCATGGGTATCATGGGTAGATGTACATGTAGACCCTACCAAGACTCATGTCTTCTTTTATATGTATTCACCTTCACATTTTTGGTGAGCCTATTTGACTATTGCTTGTATTATTGGGGATTCTACATTTTTCTTACAACCCATTTGTTGTAGTTGAATACTCTAAATTTGGTTGGAAGAAAGGGAAGGTAGTGTAATTTGGGACGAAGATGTATGGGAGAGTCCCAATTGATATTTTCGTCACATTAGTAAGTTATTATCCAGTATAGATGAAAATAGTGAAGAATGACGTTCTCTAGGCTTTTTGTTTATATATTTTGATGAGAAGAAGTTCATTGAATATGCCATATATTCTATGCATGGGATGAGTCTCGATGAGAATTTTATAACCATTTCAAGATCTCGGTCAGAGATTTATAGTTATTGTATGCATCATAGAATGTGCATACAACCATCTAATATTTTCAACACATTGTAAGAAATTTTAACAGTTTTACACTATCTTTAATAGTTAAATAGCAATTTTACATACAATAGTATATGACTCTCTTATATTGATTCTTACTAATTTTTTAGTAAAATAGAGGCTCTATAAGAATTTAGTTGCAATGAATTTTCATTCTTCTTTTTATAGAGAATAACTCTTACTTTTAAATTTTTATATATGCCATATAACTTCCAAGTAATTTTGATGAAGCTTTGGAAGCTAAAGAAATGTTTAGTATGAAATTTCTTACATTCCAACAAACCGTGTTTCCTTGCTTCAAAAGTAAACCACTAAACTGAAGGGGACAATAGAGAAAACTAATATCACAAGAAATCATAAACATTTGGAAACAAATCACAATAAAAGGAAAGAGATCCATTATCATAATCAATTATAGGTAAAAAGATCTCTAATTGTAAAGTTACATGAATGTAGATTTACATTATCATTATAGATCGGAAAATTTTCTAATATTTTTAGTAATATGCCACATAACTCTTCATATTTTAGTTAGTTTCCATGGTTTATAACATGTCCACCCTCTCTGGTTGGGACTTAATATAAGGCCCTTCGAGAGGTAACAAAATTATTATTTCTCTCCACAGAAAATTGGTTGGTGCTCTATTCCATATCGTTTGGGTTTGAACATTTCTAGATGTTCCATGAGAAACAAAGTTATAAGATAAACATGAAGAGTTCTACTAGGTGGTTATGACTTTCAGTTTTTTAATTCACGTGTTTATCCCATAACATATTCAAAGAATATGTAGAAATTAATATAAAGATCAAGGCTATACTCTTAATGATATTTTTAAATAATGTTATCACAAAATTAAGAATATGATTTGGCACCAATGCTTTTGTATAATTTCACATCCTTTAGAGTATAACGATTTTAGTAGGGCCAAAATTTTCAATTTTCACATCTTCTATATGAATGCATATTATTTAGTTACACAATTGTTATTAATATTTGTATGACTGTTAAATAACACCTTGCTATACCATAATATAAATGTGTTTGGAGGGATGACAGAGATTGGTATTAGCCTCACAGTGAGATTGTTATTCAGATTGGATATCGCTGATATTAGAGAAGTGCACCTATGAGTTGAGTGAGAATCAAACTTGCAATATTTCATTTTATTTTTTATTTTTATGAATGTAGGTTGGTGTAGCCCAGTCAATTAAGATCCATTGAATTTAACTTTTATATTGATTCATTCAACTTGTACATCCTGATTTTGTTTTCAACCTAATTTTGCAGGAATAAAGATTCAATGTAGAGGAAGTTTTGATCAAAATAATAGATGGTAATGCTAGATACTTGGTGGAGGTAGATTTCGTCTTTTTTTTGGATTAAAAGAGAGTACACAGGGAATCTTGGTTGTGAATTTCCATCTACTACTTTGGCTATATAGACTGAGAGAACGAGAATCGGAATGCTCTTGCATGGAAGACAAAAATATTTGATGTACCAATACTGTAAATCACTAGGATCAATCCAATACCTCCAAAAGATACCATGCTAGGCATAAATCCACCTATTTAACCCATTCTACAATGGAGTGTTTAGGTTCTAGTAAGCAACCAATTTTTTTGTGTCCTACCTCTGCAAGGGGGAAATCCACCCATTAACCCTATTCCACAATAGAGTGGTAAGGATCCCAGGAGTACCCAATCTTTTTCGTTCCCACCTTTGCAAGAAAGAAATCCACCTTGGAATACCAATCAATACCAAGGAAAATATTCATGGGGACATCAAGCTCCACTTATGCAACAATATTTCATAGAGGCTCCTATGAAATCACCATTTATGTATACCTAATCTACCGAATTTATCTTGGTTGATGAATGATCATGTTCTACATATGAATGGGTGGACAAAAATACCAACCAAGCTCCCATCAAATATTCTAAAATTTTATGGAAAACAAGGAGATGACCCATTAAACCATGTGATGGCATTTCACTTATGGTGTTCATCTAATTCCCTAGCTGATGATAGTGTCAGGTTTCGTTTGTTTCACCAAACCCTCAAGGAAGCATCACAAAATGGTACATTGAGTTACCTCATAGTACCTTCATATTTTGTATCTTTAATTTATGGTTTATTGAATCATTTTCAACTACCTATCTGTTATGAAACATGTGCATAATTATTGACTTCGTTTCCTACTCTTGCAAAATATGTAGCTATGTTAGGATCCATGACCAAAGAATAACTCATTTAGAGTGTCCAACAAATGGATTTGATTTATTCACAATCATGAACTATTTATGATTTGATACCCCATGTTGTGAGACCTGCATCATATCCATCTTGGCCACTCTAAGGACCTCACGATGATGGCGTGATTGATTTTGTTAATCATCTTTATCAGGTTACACAACAATTAGGAAACATGTATGTTCAAACCTTGAAACCCAAAGTTGGTCAAGCCAAGCAACAACCTGCTAGTCCTTCTCAAACTTTTGAAGTCCTTACAGTCCAATCTACAGACTATAAAGGAAAGAAGAAGAAACAAAACAAAAAGAAAAATGTCAATTCTGGGATAGGGCCAACACCAAACTAGAATAATCCAAGAGAAGGAACCCAAGAAACACTGGAAATTCAAGTTCCCTTGTAAAATTTACCAAAGAGATAATCTTACTCATCAGTTCCCTTTCATTGAGAATTTTCATCGAATGATGGCTCAACATAGTGGGAAACAAAAACAACTCATTGTGTTGATACAACCCTTCCCACATCAACAAAAACAAATGGTTGTTGCAGTGTCAGTACCTCAACTAGGGGGTAACTAGGATAACCCCCCACAAGGGAGTAATCTTCCAAATGTTAATGTCTTCATGTGTGATCATGAGGTTAACATTTAAACAAGATCTCATTTTTATGATTTCCCTCCTAATACTTTAGATCCGTGAGCATCACATCCAAATGGTTCTCGAGCACCATTAATAAACCAAACATTGACATATTACCTCACCCTCCAAAAGGGGTTTTACATAGAACAACTCGTAATCCTAATGCTAGATATGCTCACAACTACAATGTTGTTGAAGATTTAGCTCAATAACCATGTGCCATGTCAGCACTAGAGATATTGCAATGTTGTCCCATGAAAAGGAAGGAATTGTTATCTGTAACAGGAGTTGTTGATCCATCTGATACTAATTTGATCTCATTTTACTTAGACCAACTATCATGTAGGCTCCATTCACAATATTATTTTCAAATCAAAGTATTATCTCATGGAAAGAATATGTTTTGAACCATGGTTAATGAAGGGGCCTCAAATTTCGTCATGTCATTAAAATGTTGGAAAGCATTAGGACCACCCACCTTAGCTCCATCCCACACTATGTTAAAGGAATTTGATGGACATTCATTTCCTCCTCAAAGACTTATTGTATCCTTCTCAATTGAATTTGTTGGGAAAATAGTCACAATTGATGTTGAGGTTGTAGATGTTCCCATAGATTAGCATTTCTACTATGGCGTTGTTCAATACATGTTATGTCAACTATAGTATCTTCAATGTTCTAAGTGATTTGGTTCCCTCTTCAAGGGACTATTGTAACGATTGATCAAATAGATTATTGCACACCTGAAAATCCTATCCAATTGAACGTTACTTTATTGAATATTCACTAAAGGTGGTTCAAGACATAGAGGTAGGATACTTCAAATATGCTTCCCTCATGGGAATTTTTACATTCCCACCACTGATACTCACATCGGACCACATCTAGACATCTATGGAGGTAAATAACACTGGCAAGATACAATTGCTTAAAGAACTCTATCCACAAATCCACAAAATATAAAAATATATTACATACTATATAATTACAAAACATACCATATATAAATTATAAAACATATATATAACACAAGAAAACATAAAATTAAACAAAATATACAATATAAATGCTCCCAACACACATATATATTGTAAAACATATATATATATATATAATAAAACTTATAATACAATATAAAATAAACAAAATCAATATACCATATCATATACAATAACCTTAAAACAATCATAATGAAAACTATGTAAACTAATAAAATGATCATTGCAATATGACCATAATACCTTCAGCAACAAAATCAATATACCATATCATATACAATAACCTTAATACAATTATAATGAACACTATGTAAACTAATAAAATGATCATTAGAATATGACCATAATACCTCCAGATCGAACCCAAACATAGGACTGACCTCTTCTTGAGTTCATTCATGGAGGAATATCTGAATTCATGGAGATTTCCTCTCCAAATTACCCAGATATGAAGAATTATGTTGAATTCATGGAGATTTCCTACTCATATTATCTAGATACACCTTTGGCGCTAAATATTTTCTGTTCGCAGGAAGCAAGGAGGGTTTGGTGGGTTTTGGGAGGAAAATAGTTGTGAATTTGATCTAAGAGTATATTTTGGTGTTTTTGGGTATTTATCAGGCCACTATTGATGCCCATTGAGGAATTGTGATGCCTAGAAACCATTGTCGATGGTTTAGAATTTGGGTATTTATTTTCGAGTGCTTCCATGGATAGAAGAGCATTGGAGAGAGATTGGAGGCTCTTAAAGAGGTGGGTGATGAATTCTACAGCTTTACCATCAAAATATCAAAATTTCCTTCCAAAATTGCAGGTTGGTTTCTTGGTTTTATTTGAAAATTTAGCTTATGCTTGTTAATCTTGGTTAGAATCCTACATTATGAATGTTCAAAATTGTCTAGCATCCTGAAACTTGATTCTTTATTGTGAATTTTGATTCCTAAATAATGGGTTTTTGAATAGCTAGTAAAAATTCAGTTCTTTAGTGCCCAACAAAATGAATGTCCACTCACGCTTGTTGTCACTTCGTTTTCGGACCACACCTCGAAGGATATTAAACTAGACCTATTTTCTTGTTCGGTCAGTTTGTTAATTCTCACCTCAGAGGATTAAGTCTTCCCAAAGGATTCATTCTAATGTTAGTTATTACCTAGGGAGTATGCCTGGTAGTCCGAGGATATAAAACACATAGTCAATGTTGCTTGTTCGGTCATCCTACCCTTCCGAGGGATTAAATATGACATGCTTGCTTGTTGTTCGATCAATTAGTGTCAATTCTCACTGAGGGATTCAATTTGTTGTTGGTGGTTCCTATTGGAGGTAGTTCTCACTTCAAAATTTGAGGTTTTTATTCGAGGGAACACTTGGAGTTTGTATTAATGTCAATAATCCACTAGTTAGACCTGCAGATAAACCAAATAGAAAGGGTTTAAGTTACCATCAGTCTCACCTCAACAATTGGGAGGGATTATCGAATGTTCAACCAACACATAAATTTTTCCTTCAACTTAAACTTGACCATTCTCCTCAAAATCTGGAATGTTTGGCTACTATAGCTAATTTCAATCAATTATTTTGCAGAATCCATTTTTCATACTATTAACAAACAAGTTTTGTGAGACGAGTTCCTAGTATGCCTCTAGTATCCATTAGGATATACAACAATGGTTTGAGCCCAATCGGTTAATGAGATAATGCATTTATGCCACTGAGCATAACTAGCCACTAACCAATCTTGATTTTGTAGTTTTGATTCAGTAGTGTTGGGATAATTTATGCATCATATCAAGGACCCCACCATGTTGTACAACGTTTTGATTTTGTTCAGTAGTTTTGTTTACAAGAGTTCAGTTTTTACCAGATTTTATCTAGATCAGATGTTCCGACATTTGTGCAACTTGTGTTGATGAGGATCAACTTTGCTTCAACATTTTGGATGATTAACAACTATTGGAAATTTTGAGTTGAGATCTTGTGGCAACAGTTTGAGAAGTTTGAGTAGTTTAAGAAGTTTTGTTTTTATTAAATTTTGGTTAAGTGTTGCACCATCTTTGAAGTTTGTCACTCGGCATGCAACAACCCAACACATATATTTTGCAAGCCAAATAACTTGGCCTAAAACAAACTCAAAAGGGCTAATGATTAGCCAAATACAAACTCGAACACCGCAGATAGTGGCCAAAATCATAGCCACTGCACTTACACCGACAGGTCGAGGGAGTGAACTCAAACTGGATATGTTGGAGGTAGTGGATAACATTGCCCACATACAAAAAATATACAGGTGGGCTGAGTATGTTGTCGACATGCTCAAAGGAATCTGTGAAAAGTGCCAGGAGTCAGGAGGGATCATAAGGTTCCCATCCCTTATAATCTGGATAGTCATGTACTCTATATTCCCTATCGAGGACAGACAATTTTAGGAACCCACAAAATTTCATATGTGGATATTCAAACCATTCTCCAAAAATGGAACATTGAAGGAGCTAGCAAAAGGAAAAGTGATGCTAGAAAACTGGTTCCAACAACTGAAAGTTCGCATGACCAGATGGATGGTGCCTCAAAAAATTTGATGAAGTCTGCCTTAAACTGCTCACATCCATTTAGAGCTTGACCATACCACGGTGTGGTACATGCAGGGCGCCAAGTCAAAGGTGAAAACTCTCGACTATTACTCGATAGTCGAAGAAATTTTTCGAGAGTTGGATCGATAGTCGGGTACAAAATTGTCGATACCAGCAAGGGAAAAAGAAATAGACATGATGCTAGAAGAGCCATTGACAGACCAGGAGAAAGAGGAAGATTGTGAGCTCAGCTTGTATATCGACACATTTGTGTCGGAGGAGACACCTACAGAAGACACTGTTTGATTGCAAATTTTAATCAGACCACCAACACTACCAAGGGAAGAGACAAACACAACAACTAGTAACCAATATAGTTGAGGAAAGGCTCGTATCAACTGAAGATCGAGAGGGAGAGATAGAGATTGAAAACCATGAGTATGCTGCTACCAAAGAAAATATACGCAAGTTGTCGAAGGAGATAGCAGCATCCAGAAAAAGAAAAAGAACCCAAGATTAGGTATAGGGGAAGGGTAAGCGCAAGCTTATCATTGTAGAGTCCTCAAAAGATGAGGAGGAACTAGCAGCTACGGTCCTCAACATTCTAGAAGATGCTGCAACAAATAAAGTGCCGGTGGAAACCCAGTTCCAGAAATTTGTTGAAGCAGGGGCAAAACAAGGTCAACCAAATAAGGCGAAGAGCACAAACACTTCAACAACTGAAAATGTTGTGGATCTTGTGTCTACACCTCCACCCTCGTCTCTAACCAAAATAACACAAGAGTTCATTCCAGAACCTCCTTCCATAATCCCAATCGACATATGTAAGAATTCTATGTCGAAGACCTTGAAGGAAAAGTTCGACCACGACAGTGATCTTCAGGCATACATTGAAAAATTTCCTGAGTTGCCCACGTCAGTTCATAAGCTCACCACCAAAGCCCCTTTGTTTGAAGCTAGTGGATCCAGACTACCCGCCCCCCAACCTGGCCAAGTACTCCAGAGGCCGAAGCCCTTTGCAATTGTGACTTTGACATTTGAGAGAATCCCCAACAAATAAGCTGAAGTTGTTGCAAGTCGAACCACATCTATTATTTCAACCAATCCTGAACCCAACCCTCCACTAGATGAACCGACTGAAGATGAGGAAGGAGAAGACATGGACGAAATAAATCGAGAAATCAAGGAACTATTCTCCGACCTCCAGGGAAATTCACCTCCTCAAATCCATGACCCCTCACCCGACCATATCTCCACTAAACCAATCACACAAGACCATTCACCAACACCATCACCACCACTCCCTCAACCAGAGTCTCTAATCTAGCCAGCTGCACCTAAACCACCTCTACCATATCCATTAGCACCTACCGCATCCACATCTGGGCCCTCTGTATCAAACCAAACAGAGGCACAACTACCTATAGCGGTCACCCAAGCACCCCAGCCAGAAATACCTTCAACCACTACTGGCCAACAACCCGACAAACCAATTTCGACCATTGCAGGTACATAGGTGCCAAAGCAAGCGGAGCAGCAAAAACACAAAATAAAGAAAGACAAAAAGAAGAAGGACCATTAAAGCCACACGACAATGGTTCACATCAGTCAGCTTGGGTCGACCACTGCAGTCGATCCAACTACACTAAGGGATGGAGAATTAGGGAAACTACTCGAACCATTGGCAATCGAAGAAAAAACAAGGGGCCAGAGGAGACGTAAGGAGCTTGACGACAACGAAAAATAGCAAGTCGAGTTCCTTAACAAACGCAGAAACTTGGTGCAATCTGTGATACCAGGTCTGACAGAAGTCAAAACTGACAAACCACTAGAAAAAGCTTATGAGCTATTCGAGAGCATGGTGTCAGCATTATAGGCACAAAGGAAGGATACAAAAGAAGAGCAGAAAGAAGAAACAACTCGACTGTTAACACGGTAGCACATAGCCTTTACTGAAGCATACAAGGTACTGTGAGAGCACATGGAGGAGTTGGTCATTATAGAAGAAATACTAAGGGATTGGCATACATATTATGGGAAAGTCTATCAGCAAGTTCGACAAACCCGACAAGAAATCCAAGCGCTCGAGAAAATAAAAAACACAGAGGAAGAACTCAGAAGCACAATTGAAAATCAAATAGTGCTTGAAACAGCTAAATTGCAAAAACACAAGCGACAAGCACACCAGTGGGTGCAACAAGTAATTCCAAATCTAGAAAAATTAGACATCATCTGCTCATAGATGAGATGACTTTTCAAGATAGCAGAAGAAAAGGACCAATTTATGGGTCTCGACATGGAGAAGATATCGGAATTGTCCATTCAAGAAAAGATGTCCATCTTATCAAGTCTGACTACATTAACCATCGACATCCAAAAAATACTGTAGAATTGGACAGCATTTCAACATCAGCTGGTAGTGACAGCTGAAGCAATTGTTGAAGTCTGTGTGCAGA
Organism: Pseudotsuga menziesii; assembly: GCA_001517045.1. Classification (NCBI taxonomy): domain Eukaryota; kingdom Viridiplantae; phylum Streptophyta; class Pinopsida; order Pinales; family Pinaceae; genus Pseudotsuga; species Pseudotsuga menziesii. Next base: position 34,287 of record LPNX010531859.1, on the reverse strand, counting down.
AGAAACCAACCATCAGACTTCACAGCTCATGAAGACAAAAATACACAAATAACTACCTAATGACAGGCAAAGAAATGTTGTACCTCCCTGTTTCTTTGGGACGAAGAAACATTTTGTTTGTGGGGGAGATGTTGGAGGAACAAGTAGGTAAGTCGACTTGAACGACAATTGACTAAGTCGGTCAGTCAACTAACTAGAGGCTAGGTCGGCCACATAAGGTTGTGTCGATTCACCGAACCGACAGGTAGTTATTTGTAACTGTTTGTAATTCATATATATTAGGCTGTTGAGCCACATGAGAACTCGGTTAAGTTCTCTGTATGGTATGGACCCTTTCACTATAATATAATCTGTTATTCTACCTATTCGTTCTTATGTCTTGTCTCTGTTATGTATGTATGTTTAGTATGCATTATTGGTAACCCTAAGTGATCTATGAGATTACAACATAGAGTTAAATGTGAAGAAGATAATATTTTGGGAAAGCTTCATTATAATTTGGGTATTAATTGCTCATTGATCACATAAGAAGCACATATACAACAGAGATAAATTATGCAGATCAATAGAGGATGAATAGAAAGAATGGTGTAAAGTAGAAGGATACCTAGATTCTGCATGCACGAATTTTTTACTAAATAAATGACACATAATGTAAAGCCTCCGAAGTAATTGAGTTGGAAACACTGTACAAATGTAGAAACACAGAACACAGATTATGGAAGTAACTCAGTGTTCGTAGATATCTAAATATTGTGTGATACGGAGAAAGTGGATAAATTACAAACATTATCACACATCATAGATAAGGAAATTGGTTTTTTTAATGTAGATAATCCATGGCAAGAATTGGAGAAGAAGAGCTAAAACAATTGCAATTTTAAGATAAGGTAAAGTGCATATTTCCAGGGATAATTTTAGGGGCGAATTTTAGCCCAGTGGGCTATTTTTCCATGTTTTTCTCCCAAAAATGATTCGCCATTTTTCATTTTTTGAAGCCCTGTTTCGACCAATTTTGATGGGGTAAAAAGTTTTCACCCTAAAAATCACCAAATTATTATATAAACGATGTAAAATCCTTGGAAATTAAAATATTTTTTGAAAAATATCGCCAATCATTTTATAGTTGCCGTTTTAAGAATTGGTAATATTCGCCAACATTTATACACTTTTAAATAAGTATGGTTCCTTAAAATCATCCCTGCATATTTCATTTCTTTCATACATAAATATTTCTTATCAAGGAGGCAGGAAGAGGAAAGTAGTACGAAGTTGAAGCTCCGTTCCAATAGGTGCTAGTAAGACTTCTTAGGGAGATAGGAAGGGGTAAGGAATAGGGAGTTGGAGATTCTTTCCAGTTGCATCTAGTAAAACCATCAAGGAGTTGGAGCTTCCTTCTAGTCATAGCTTAGTAAAATAATTAGGGATTTGGTGCTTTCTTCTAGTGGTAGAAAATAAAAAAATCATGGGGTTGGAGCCTCCTTCCATTCAAAGATGGTAAACACATTTGGGAGTTGGCACTTCCATTCAATCATAGTTGTTACAGAGAAAAACTTCCTATGGATTTGGGTGCACCACAACAGACAATATGACACTAGAAATCAATCCATTCTTACGCATTCTAGATACATAAAAGAAACTAATAACTAAAGGATAAAAATCGCACATCAATCAAATGTTCGAAGATGACCACTATTGAGATCTCAATAAAAAATTGTCCCTACACTTCGTCCTTAACAAAAATGATATATAGAGTGTTAGTATCTTATCTAGAATATTCAATTTAAACATGTATCCAAAGTGATTACATCGATGGAAAAAAATATTCATAATCACACATGAAATTGGACGAGAAATGGATATTTCTATTAATTTAAACAAAGTTACAAATTAAAACCTTTGTTGGCACCTTGTCGAAATCGCGAAATTGAGTCCCTCCACCTGAGCCTCCACCACTTCAACCCTCCATGCAATGGAAATCTCATGAAGACAATTGGAATCTTAGGATAGAGCACTAGTGGCTTCCTCATTGACAAAGGGATGCAGACTCAAGCATATAAGAATGGAGACACATTTTTCTATAATCTCCTTACACTCCAAATTTATCCTCCTTCAATGCTTCACAATGGATCAATATATAACCCCTCAATAGGAAATGAAGTGTCGAATCAGAGAGTTTCTTTACATTTTGAATTCCAAGGATCAAGTTATTCGGTACTTTATGGGGATAAATCCAAATATCTTTTTGTTTTTTACCATAAAATCCGATGTACATGGGTGAAAGTATTGACGACTGCATATACACAAGTTGTAGACTTGTGACCCGTGTGTATATTCAAAATTGTTTTTTAAATGGTTAAATTAGAGCATCAGGGCTATGGAGAGTAAATGGGGTATAGTGATTTTGCATAGGCACAAGGACAGGCCTTCAAATCTTGATGGATTGCATGATTTAAAAGATTTCTCATATGTTGTTGCTTCTTTCTAAGGTGAGATGGCATGAAAATCCGTTATTAATAGCTCTTCTTTGTTGTTTTGCTTGATTTCTGATATTGTTATAACCTTCGCTATCCCTTCTTCGGGGATTTGATTCACCCCTAGTTTTTCCTCCTCATCATCATTAGCATGGTATTCTTCATACAATTCTTCAAACTTATTATCTTTAGGGATAGAATATATGGATTATCTTCCTTCACCAAGTATTTTATCATCCTCAACCAATATCCTCTTCTTCGCTTATCACTGGCCTCATTATGTTGAACATGCTCATTATATATTTATTTCCAAGGATATAAGAAATCTATATCTTCTTTGGATATTCGAGCTCCTTTTGTCCCGTAGAATGTATAATAGGGTGAATCCTTAGAAGTCTCCATAGTAGGTTCAAGGAATTCTTGAACCATCAACTCAGTAGTATTTTATCCCCCTTCAATTATGCTTTGTACTTCTTCAATGGTGTTTTTATTTGCTAATTTTTTTAGCTTTGAATTAGGCTCATGATCCTGTGGATTTGAGAGTTTTATTTATTTTTCTTGTCCAATTAGGAGTTTTGGATCATATTTACAAGATAGGTCCAACTGCGTATCAATATATTTTAATAACTTCATCACTTGCTCAAGGTGTTTCTTTATTAATGGCATATCCCCCCATAACTATGGGAATATATCTTCCAAGTGACCAACGTAAAATATCAGTACATGAATTAAGACAAAAAGTGGGTCCATGAGACCCCTTCTTATTTCCCTTTCTTTAATGAGGGGATCCAGTGATATATTCTATTAGGGGAATCATTTTCCATTCTATGAATATTTGGGTCTTTAAAATGTTGATAATGGTAAACTATGAGTAAATATATTGGATAAGTGTAATATTTGAACACTCTAGTATCCTTGATATTTTCTATTTGAACCTTGATTCTTGTTTCTAGGGATTATGCATAGTGAAATTTGGGGTCTAAATGGTAGTTATAAGAACTAACCATTGAAAGTACTCCTTCATCCACATTTCCATCGGAATCTATACAAAATATGAATGTAAAATCTGAAACAGTTTCTTGATTCCAGGGTAACAAGTTTCCTTGCTTCCACAGGTCAAGGGGAACTAGGTTAAACTTACAAGTGGCCACAAGACAGGTTTGTACTTTTTAATTTAAATCAGCATTCATCTTTACATAAAGAGAGGCTTTGTCATCTAGGGATATAGTGTTCCTAGTAGGGGTAGTACCTAAAATTTTGGAAATTGAGAAAGTTGAGATTTCAAAAAGGACATCCTAACCATTGCTGGTGAAAATAGTGGACATTGTCGGATTGTAATTATTTGCACATAACTAGAAAAATTTAGGAAAATCGAAGGAATGAGGTACTAAGTGCTAAGAAAATTCAGTGTTCCAGAATCTAGGAGTGGCATTTGAGGCAAACAATTTCCTACGAGTTTATCCTATTAGTTGTAGGGTTGTGGTTCTAATTAGAAAAAGTAGAGGTACATTGGTCCATTGGTCAACACAGGGTAACACATTAGATGATGATATGTCAAAGAAATCAAACTTGTGAGAAAGGGCCTAAGAAGACGAGCCTAAGGAAGTAGATTTTTTCTTTGTCATTTTAAGCTTTTGTGGTGACGAGTATAAGGTAATTTCATATTGAAAGAAACAAAATAGTAAAACCATGCTAGAAAGAGAAAACACTACACAATGTTGGAATTAAATTATTAATTAGAGGGGGGTGTATCAGTAATTGCGTAAATATGAATAAATTCAAGTTATGCATATTTTCATAGATGTAAAACATTCCAGCATCCACAAGAATAATCAGAACAATTCATAAATACTAGAGAAAAATTATATATCTATAAGCATATATGTATAATTACATGAGTGGGAGATTACAGTCTCAAAACATGAGAACTCACTCATTTCAAGCGTTGACCTCATACCAAGTACAATTTCGGGTCTTCTGGCACCAATTCATGATCTTCAAGAATGAACTTGAATATATATTCGCCTTCTGAATTCACAAACTATGACTTGTTGTTATTTTTTCTAATTTAATTCAATTGATTAGTATATTTGTTTGAAATAGTAACAAGTACAACAAGATACATAATGTACAAAAGAAACAAATATCTTCCTCAAGGAAACCATAAAGAAGAAAACCTCGCAAAATTCCTCAAAATATTTCCATCACTAATACAATATCACAAGATGGAAAAACCAAAGAATAAGAAGTCTTCTGCAACTCTCTCTCTTTCTCATCTAGTGAATGTTTCCTCTCTCTCTCCTAACGCAAACTTAAGAGTGACTGAGCATGTGTATAAATTATGGAGGGAAACTACCTATTTCTACACATCATGTGACTGACCTAAAACCTATCTAGGTCGACCTCTTAACCTACAAGGGCCAACTTCACCTAGAAAAATTCAAAAATACATTTTCCTTTATTTATTATGGGGATTATAGCCCCGAATTACAATAGAGGTTTTACCTCAATGACCAAACATAATAATAAATTCTCAAATAGAGGGAAAACATCTCCAATGAGGGTACAACAATATACAATAGAATATCTTTTGAAGCTACAATTACAACAACACTCCCTCTTAACTAAGAAGTATTCTTTCACCACAGTCATCAACACTCTAGTCACATCATCATAATTGGATAATCATCATTGCTTCTGATGTAGTCCTCATCTTGTTGATCATTGATTAGTGACATATTTCAAACCTATCCATCATAAGAAGTTTCTATAGATCCAACCCTATTTCATGTTGGGTATATTCCTAGCCTAAATCTAGGTCTTCATCATATCCATGAGCAAGACATCGCGTAGGTGTAACACAGGACCATACATTACATTCTCACTACAATCACCTGCGTCTCCTACTGTCACCTCGTTGTATCCAAATCATCTCATCATTGCAGACATAGAGCATCCTATATGCAAAACTCATGTCCAACTAACTACTTGTGTTATAGCATCATGGGAGTATTACCAGGAGAACCCCAGGTGCATTATGTCCCAAAGACCACCTACAGCTTCCACCATGCAAGAATTTCCTAGGAGGAAACCAAGTGCATTATGTATCTTCATGGTCATCCCATGTTTTACCAACATAGGAGCACGCTAGGACACATTACGCCCCAAGGAATACCTATTTTTACCACTATGCGAGAATCGTCTAGGCGCACACCAAGTGTTTTGAAACCAGTGGACTTCCCATCATCTCTAGGATGGGAGCACTCTAGGATGCATTATGTCCAAAGGACCACCTGTGACCTTTTTATAGGACCATACAAGACCTCACTCTAGTGCATATACATCTTTCGGTCTTTCATCATCTCCAACATGGGAGAACACTAATATAAAAACAAGTGCATTGTGTCTTAAGGACCACCTGCATCTATGACCATGTGATAACTTGTCACTCCCTCTTTCTAGGTACCTAGTTTTGGATGACACGAAGTCTCTCTATGAACTATTTGAACTTCACTCTAACTAATGACTTGATCAATACATTAGATATAGCGAAACTTGTTCTCAATATGCTTCGACTTGTCATGGAACACCGGGTTCACTGACAACTTCACACAATTCTGGTTGTCACAAGAGATGTAAGTCACCTCTAACTTGAGATTAAACAAATAAGATAGTAGATTTCGAAGCCATCCTACCTCACAAATATATGAATAGGTTTCAACATACACTTCTTTGGGTGTACTTAGGGACACGTAGGACTACTTCCTGCTAAACCAGGAGATCATACCGGATCCCAAACTAAAGCAACATCCTGAAGTTCTCTTCCTATCAGGGGTGCTTTTTACCCAATCCAAATCAACATAACAGTGCATGTTAATCTTCTGATTCACATCATACTTGCACCATAACTCAATTGTACCCTTCAGGAACCTCAACACATGTTTTGCAACAATCACGTGAACATGTCTCAAATCCATCAGAAACCGGCTCAGGGTGTTCACAATAAAGCATATGCCTAGTCTCGTGTTCGTGAGGTACACCAATCAGCCAATCATTTGATGATACATCGTGGCATAAAATGAATTTGATGAAGCATCACACAATAGATTCAAGTTCAATACCATAGGTGTGGTCATTTCCTTGTAGTCCAACATTCTGAATCTCTTCATAATATCCACAACATACATTCCTTTACCAAGGAAAATCCCACCTGCACTTTGCTACACCTCCACACCTAAGAAGTAGGGAATCATCCCTATGTATTTCATATAGAACTCAGAGGGAAGCATCATCTTTGCATCTACAATGAATTCATCCTCTCCTGTCAGAAACAGGTCATCATTATATAATAAGAGTATCATTGGTCTTCTTCCTTCAACCTTGAAGTAAATGTTGGAATATTACTTACTCTTGGTAAACCCTAATCTCATTAGGAAGCTATCCATCTTGTCGTACCATGTGTTTTGAATTCGTACAAGGATTTCTCTAACTTGCACACATGAGTCTCTTTGTCACATGTCTCAAATACCAGGGGTTTCTCCATATACAATTCATCTTCAAATACACTATTCAAGAATGTTGTCTTGACATCCATATGGTGGAGTTTCCATTTCATTATTGCAGCTAAGCCAAGTATAGATATGCTAGAAGTGTATCTCGATAGAGGTGAAGATGTATCCTTGTATTCTATTCCTTCTTTATAGGAGAATACATGTGCCACAAATATTTCCTTTTGTTTTTCAATGCTACTATGTGCAACATGCTTGATCTTGTAGATCCACTTCGAAGTCACAACAGAGTTCCATTCCGGTATCGGAACTATCCCCCAAACATCATTTTTCATAATCAACTAGTAATCCTTGATCTTTGCATCCTTCCATTCTTTGTTTTATTCTTCCTCTTCCTAGTTGGAATGTTTTTTAATCATATATGTCACATAGCAGGGCCACATAGATGTTGTATGGTTACAAATTTTCCTTTCTCTATGCATCCCATCTAGAGCACCATACCTTTCTACATATTGTATTAGTTCTCGTTCCCATGTTGGTTTTCTTTTGTGGGAGCTCTTCTCATGAAGTGCTTATACATGTTCTTGTGGTTCTTTCATGTCGTTGTCTTCACGGTATTCTAAAGTTGCTTCTTCAATGTTTATAACTCGGGTTGTTTTAGGTTCTTTGACCTCTTCAATAAATAGTTTTGTGGATCTAGAATATGTCGAGTCCTTGTCAAATGCTACATCTCTACTGATGTCGATCTTCTTAAATCCTGGGAATTATATTTGGTATGCCTTTGAAGTGTCTTTGTATCCTAAGAATATTCACTTCCTTCCTGAAGGATCGATTTTTTTCCTCTTTTCCTTTGGGATTTTTATGTACACTAGGTAGCCAAATATCCTGATATGGATGACTTCATGTTTATCACCAGAGAAACCTCTTCTGGAGTCTTGTTTTCTAGTACTCGATGAGGAGTATGGTTCTATACATACATAGTTGTCCTTGCTTCTTCTTCCTTTAAGTGCATCGAAAGATCTTGGTCATGTAGCATTAATTTTTATACTTCCATTATCATTTTGTTATTTTATTCTGCAACACCATTCTATTGAGGATTGTAGGTAGTGCTCAACTCCCTCTTAATTCCAAATTCTCTGCAAAGTTCCTTGAAATATTTAGATGGGAATTCTATTCCATTATCAAACTGTAGAGTCCTGATCTTCCTATCTGTGTTGTTTTCTACCAAGGCTTTGAATTCCTTGAACTTGTTGAATACCTCTTTTTTATTTTTCAAGAAATAGATCCAAGTCTTACGGGGGAAGTCGTCTATAAAGGAAACATAATATATATACCCGCTTGGTGAGCTGGACGACATGGGACCACTACCATATGAGTGGATTATCTCCAATATCCCCCTTTCTTTGCTTTCGATGTTGGGAGATGCCTTCTTTACATTCTTTCCTTGTGGACATCCCTTGCAAATGCCTTCATGTTTTGTCTAGATTTATGGAAGTCATGAAACTTATTTGGTTGCAATAGGTTGTTCCCTATAGTTCCCATGTGAAAGTATTCTATGCCATAGTTCACTTGATTCTATTGAGTCATGAACCAATGCTTGTCCAGTTTGTCTCTTCAACTTGTGCAAGCCTCCCTCTTGCTCTCCAATAACTGTTGCATCATATATTGTATTTCCTTTTAGCCACATTAAGGCATGGCCGTCAACAAATGCAACCCTTATTCATTTTGAATCTAGTGTGGAGATGGAGAGAAGATTATTCTTCAATCTTGGAACAAATATCAAACCCTTAATCTTAAATAATTTGTCAGAATCTATCTTGTATGAAGTTTATCCACTTCCTTTTATGGGTTATTGATAGTCATCCCCAAGTTTCACCTTGTGTGATGACTCATGCTCAGATAAATTGATGAATGATTATTTTCATCTCGTCATATGATTTTATGCTCCATTATATACAAGCCAATCATTGCTTCCATGTGATATAGTGCATGTGATTGATGAAATTAGTACACATTCTTCATCACTTGAAGAATCAACCCTTTCTTCTCTGATTCTTTTCATTTCTAGTTCATCATCTTTAGCGGTGTGAGCATGATGTATTTTCTTGCCGAACCTTTTGTTGGAGGAGCCTTTGAAACTGGGACAATATTTGGAGTAGTGTCCCTTCTCATCACATGTGCAACATATTAAAATGGATATATCTCTTCTGGTTTTTCTTTGTCTTTTGTATTGATGATCATACCTTTTGTTTTGATGGTGGTCCTCCCTCTTGTTGTGATTCCTTCCAGTGTGAACTGAGATTGATCATATGTTTCTCCCATATTCTATTCACTTTTTATTAACCGAACCTCTTCTTGGGTGCATTCTTCCCAAAGTTTGTTGAGGTTGATTAACAACTTCTTCCTATAACATATTCCTTAAATGAATAAATCCCATGATCTTGGGAGACCATTCAAGGTGGTCATAAAAATCTCCCCTTCTTCTACCTTCTCTTTAACTTCTTCAAGTTGTTCCTTGATTTCAGAAACCCTTGTGAAGTAGGATTTCATGTTCTTTGAGTTTTGTATCTTCACATTCTTTAGTTGGTTCCTCAATGCCATCTTCCAATTCATGTTCTTTCCTTCGAAAAACTTTTTCAAAGCATCAAACACTTCCTTAGGTTTCTTAAAAGATGACACATGAGGGATGAGGTGATCCTTAATGGAATATGCAACGATTCTCTTGGCCTTGACCAATTTCTTCTTATGGATAGCCTTAGCCTCACCTCCGTCTGGGGATAGAACTTCCTCATTGATATTCTTAACCTAATCATTTTCTTCAAGGATCAAGGAGATCATATACTTCCATGGTCATAAGTTGTCATCTCCCCCAAGCTTATCATCAACATGGGTGTAATGAGTCATTTTGAAATGAGAACCTTAAATGGAAACAACAGAGACTTATATCTTACCAATTTGAGATGCCCAACCTAGTTTCAGAGGTGGATGTCCTAGGGTTTTTTAGAGAAACTCTAATTTTACAAACTTGGAATTTTAGAATTATGTCTGGATAGAAATATACACCTCCTTGAGGTGATTTGCTAAGTGTGTTCCTTTTCCAAATTCAGTGGAGGGAGTCTCCAAAAATATGATTCCCTAGGTTCTCCTGGCACAAGTGTCTAGGTCAAAAATTAAACTTCTTCAAATTTCATTATGCTTCCTCAAAAATATGTGCCCTCCTAGGGCATGTTAGCCTAGCCCTATTTTCTTGATGATTTTTGGAGAGAATACCTTGAACTAGGAATCCCTGGTTTTTTCTGCTTCTACACAATGCCTTCTTTTAGAGAAGCTCTAATACCATGTTAGTTTTTTCTACTTTAACTCAATTGATTATGATAATTTTCTGAAAGAATAACAAGCATGGAAAGATACAAAAGATACACAAGACACAAATATCTTCCTTCAGGAAACCATAAAGGAAAAAACCCTGCAAACTTCCTCATAATAGTTTCATTACTAATACAATATCACAAGATGGAAAAACCAAAGAATATGATATCTTCTAAAGCTCTCTCTTTCTCATCTAGCGAACTTGTACTCTCTCTCTCTCCTAATGTGAATTTGAGAGTGACTAAGTGAGTGTGTGTTTAAATGAGGAAGGGAGCCTCCTTATTTATACACATAATGTGACTAACCTAAAACCTAACTAGACCAACTTCACCTAGAAATACTAAAAAAATCATTTTCCTATATTTATTCTGGGGACTATTTCCCTGAAATCCAATGGGGGTTTTACCTAAATGACCAGACATAACAATAATATCCCAAACGAAGGGAAAACATCTCCGAAGGGGTACAACAATATACAATAATAATATACAACATATTATCTTTCGAAGTTACAATTACAAAAACACTTGTGGCTTCAAGATATGACCCGTGGGAAATTCCACTCTCTGGTTATGGTAGCAACAACTTCTATTTTTTATCTGGAACCGATTAGAAGGAGAATATGACCCCTTGAATTTTATCTACACCACAAAAAGGATGTTGATATACCACCATAATTTTATTTTCCAGGACTAACTAGAAAGAGGCCGCAACCCCTTGCTCCTTGCCCATTCTGACCTCCATGATATGAAATATGACTGTATAGAAAAATTTGCAAATAGAGAAAATACCTTATCTTCATAATCTACAATTGTTGTAACTTATTTGAACTATCTATGAGTCTCTATGTTTGAATAGATAGTTTCTCAAAAACACGATGTGCAAAAATATATGTAATCTACGTCTTCTTAGATAATTTGCATTCCAGGCTCAGTCACACTTGTTGCACTACGATCTATATCTTTACTTTAAAGCTAGAAATTGGCACATCCATAATACGGGTACCTACTTCAATCACACACTTATTCACTATTCATCACTAACTAAATTGTGCACTACGACTTCCCTACATGAAGATAGTCTTTGTGATCAATGAGCGATTGATACATCAAAGAAATTATGAAGCTTGCCAAATAGTTACTTCATATCTTTATTCTTCACAAGCTTACTTCACCTCATCCATCTCTTGCTTATTTATAATCTTATTGACTCGAGAGATGTGTCCAATTGGTGAAGTCCCTTAACTTTGGATAACGCCCCATTATATTGTTTTTTTTAACAAGTTAGGATCTTCATCGGCGTGCTTCCACAATTTAACCTTGTGTAGTGTATGACTCACATATGCCAACATCTTTGTGGGAATTTTTCCCACATTGGTTTATTAGTTATGTTACTCTACAAAGCTTTGTACCATATACAATATTCTTTGTGGGAGTTTTACACATAGTTGTGTTTCTCTTTATTCATTAGCCACACAAATCATTATTTGTGCATCTATGTCATTTTCAATTTTCTTCTATATTTATGATTATTGCACATTTACGATCAAGGTAGAACTTACATACACATTTATATAGACATATATAAAACATACATGAGCGTGAATTTCACACTCAGTACATCAACTTCATATTTGACATCAATGATAATAATTAGAGGAAATTTCAACTCAAAATGGGCATTTTAACTCTAATTCAAATTCCATGTCATCATGTGTTAGCCAATGAAATTGATTTAAATTTGAAATACCGTATAGGTCTTAAATACCTTTTTAATATAAATTTGGGGATAGATATCATAAAAAAAACTACTTTTTTTGTTTGTATTTTCGACATATCTTCATGTGTTTTTACTCAAATTTCAATCCGGAGAGCTTGTTGGATGCGGGATTAAATTCCTCATCCAATGAGTACTCACTCGATATAATTTTTATGGACCACTCTACCCCTAAAACAAGAAATACCTAAAAACACGTGATCATGATGTCATCATCATGTTTTTTCAGGTATTTCTTGTTTTTGGAGTAGCGGGGTCCGTCAAAAGTATGTCAAGTGGGTACTCGTTGGATGCAGAATTTAATTTTGCACTCATTGAACTCTCCTGCTTGAAATTTGAGTAAAAACACGAGGATATATGCCAACAATACAAACAAAAAAGTAGTTTTTTTTTTCTTTTCTTCCTCCAAAATCAATAAATATTATTTTATTATTTTAACTATTACTTTATTATTTTTTTTAGGACGCCCATTTTGAGTTGAAATTTCCTCAACATACAACTCTTACTTCACTTCAAAGGATTTCAAACAGTTTTGACATAAAATAGTTGAGATATTGAGAATTCTACTTACTTGGTTCGCTATAAATACCATGCATGAATTCTCTGGTTTCCTTATGGTCATGTATAGCTCAAACCTTAGGATTGGTGTAGCTAGTGAATGTTTTCCTCTAGATATCTTTAGCATATTATCCAAACTGAGACTCAATATATTTTCCAAAGAAATATTTGTTCAAATTTTAGTATTTAATGCCATTTAATTTTCTTTTGAATGGGAACTGATGTTATTTTGATGGCTCCAATGGTTTTCCCAAGTTGGAAGTAGAGGAAGATGCTTGCTATCATTGGAGCGACAATCTCAATGAATCTATTTTTCCTTTTTGACTTTTTCCTAACTTAGCATGAAATGTGGACAATTAATAGGTACTAGCAGGACTGGAATTTCAATTTTCCTGTGCCTGTTAATCAATATTTATTGACGATCTCAATTTTTTTGTGCCTATCATTTTACGGTTTAGTAAATTTCACTCGGCATTAAATTTTTTTGTAGCCTCTTATTGGCAACTAGAAATTACCAGCAATGCAAAGAAACCTAACATAAGTATACAAAACACAACACAACACATTATAGCAATAGTTTTTTGAACGAGCAAGACTCAATGCAATGGGGAATGATAAATACGAGCAATGCAGATAATGGAAGAGTGGGCCCACCACAATGGCCAAGGGTAACTAGCTAGGGTAGAGTAGGAATCATAGGTATTAATATTTTTGACGGGACGTCTAAATTCATAAACGTCAAATAAAAGTTTTAAATATTTTTTAACTTTAGTTGTTGACATGTTCATCTTAAACTTGAGTGTCAAATACGTGCATAAATGAAAAAACGTTTTGTGGCTCGTCGAAATTCGAGACCTAGGCACTAGTATCATTTTCCAACAAAAACTTATTTCCTTGTTGAATGTCTTCTTATTTCGGGGAATCAAGAATCTTCTTTGGGAGATAAGGAGACCCCTTTGCACAAACGAATCAAATCACTTGTTAGGGAATCAATATGTTTCAATTAGAACCCTTAGCAGGGATGTACCCTTCTTAAATCCAAGACATGTCCCTTCGTCATGAATGACCATGATTACTTCTAGGAAGAAGCACAATTCAACTAGCTAATTGAATATATATATATATATATATATATATATATATATATATATAAGTTTATTTACTTTCTCATGTTTTCCTTAGCTGGAATGGTTATGTTATTTTCTATTTGCATGATATATTAAAGAAGAAAAATAATTTTTAAAGTTTAAGAAGCTAAAGGAGTTATGCTAAATGAATAATAAATTTAAAATAAATGAATTATTTTTAAAAATATTAAATTATTAGTTATTTTTAAATAAAGATTGAAATGTACTTAAAGATGATATTTGCTTTGGTCTTTTGGTTCTTTAGTAAAGTTATCAATAAATTATATTATAGTAATGAATAAGTCATATTTTCTAATCTTAAAAGCTTTTGGTATTCAATTTGTTGAGGTGTTATTTTTTAATGACATTTTATTGCGCCGAGAGGCTGTCTATAGCCCAATATGGGGTGATCTTGTAACGTTTCTAACATGTCGGCAAAAAATAATAGTGATAGTGAATATTATGGGAGAGATCTTGTAACGTGATGTAACGTTTATAACGTTTGTAACATGTTGGCAAAAAATAATAGTGATAGTCAAGCATGTGACGAGATTGTTAGCCATTGAAACGAATTTCATATTCTCTAGAGCCTCTACCCCTGCATAAATACACAATTAGCATTCAAAAATATTATGTTGTCTCTTCCTTCTGAAATCTTTATTTCTCATGATATTCATATGAGTTACAACGCTCCCTGAACTCATTTAAGGAGTAAGGGTACCTAAGACAAATGCAACTGCCCTAATTGCGGCATGCTTGGATGGTGTAGCTATCTGCATACTCTGCATGTTCGTGTATTAGCCACGTTTAGTGCAAAACATAGAAATGAATTAAAAGAAGAAATATAATATATTACCATTAGGGTAGTTGATGAAGAATGAATGATCTGAGATGTGACTTTTTTCGGCTTGATCGAATTTGTTCGAGCTGCTTTGAATTTGAAGGGGTGTAAAAGGACATTGTTATTGATCTTGGTCGCCTTCCTTTTTACTAGGATTTAACATCCATTATCAAACGGGAGGTCTAGTTTTATCGTAAAGAATTATTACTGTAAGAAAATCCTATGTAACAAAATCCTATCTAACAGCCACTACCATATATGGATCAACACAGGGAAAAAAAATTATTTGACCACATTAAAATTAATATTCTAAATCCTAGAAATGATTTCGACTTAGTGATGTACAATTAATGGAGCATATATGTTGCTTACGGAAATCATCATTCTCAATATTGATCGAGTTCCATGATACATAGTGCGGATATGATGAAAGCAACATGGATCATAGTCAAAATTTAAAACTCCTAGAGTTGTATTAAAATGATAAATTGGATTTAAATTTATTTTGAAAATGGATCATGGACGCGGCCCATTTTACTGTTTGATTTGAACTTATCATGAAATATAAACTGAAAATGATAATCGGGCTAGGTACTTGTGATTTATCATGTTGTTTTTTAAATTATCTTAAATTAAAAAAGAGGATAATTTAAAATAAATTATTAACATTTTTAAATTTAAATTTAAATATTATTGAGCCATAGCCTAGTTATAGGCAAAATAAATGTCTGACACAAAAACAATGTAATATGGGAGAGATGTTGTAATCTTTCTACCTAACAAAACAATAAAAGAGTAAAAATTTAATTATCTCTAAAAAAAATGTGGGTCAAGAAAAAAACACAATATGGGGGAGATGTTGTAATGTTCTTACCTAACAAAAAAACAAAAAAAATGAACTATGCTCAAAAAAATGTTGCCCTTGCACATGGTTGTGCATCGTTTTAAAACCATGTGCAACTTCTTCTAATAACCCATGGTTTTATTGCACAAGGCCTTCTAAACAACTAATGGTTTTATTGTACATGGTTTAGGAGGACCTTTCAAATGGTTTTAAGACCATGTGCAAGGCCTCCGAAACAACCCATGGTTGTAGGAGGGCCTTGCATATGGTCTTAAAACCATGTATGGGGAAATGTTGTCATGTTGGTTCATAACAAAATAAAGAATAATAAAAAATATTATATGTCGACCATAAATGATATTAAATATTAATAATAAAAATATTATATGTGGACCTTAAATAAAAAGATGTGTCTTTTGGTTTGAATCAAATCAATGGCTATATATAAGACACACCAAAGTTGATAATCCATTGAGTGCAATACCTAAGAAGAGGTTTGATTCCTCTCTACTTGATAGAGCCTAGGATTTGGATCTACCCTAGTATACATACACAAAGCAAATTCCCTCTTATACAAATGTTCTTATAAATAATTATTAAGCCATAAATTTTACATTGTAATTTTAAACTCTTTGAAATTATAAAAAAATACTATATTTAATGAAAAGATATTTTTATCCCCTTCTAAACTACTTTTAAAATCACATATGGAAACTACTTTTAAAATCACATAAGGATATTTATTATTTATTATTAAACTCTTTGAGGTTATGAAAAAATACTATATTTAATTTAAAAATATTTTTTATCCCCTTCTAAACTACTTTTAAAATCACATATGAAAACTCCTTTTAAAATTACATATGGGTAGTTATTATTTATTATTAAGAATTACAATTTATTTAATTAATGATGAATTAATTTTAAGCGGTATCTTGTAACTTTATGTAACTTTATGTAATGTTTCTCTTGTAAATGTGGCCATAAAAAATAAAACTTTTAGTTATCCTCCAAAATAAATGTTATCCCCAAAAAATGTTGGTGGGGCACATAGTTTTAAAACCATATGCAAGGCCTCCTAAACAACCCATGGTTTTATTGTACATGGTTTAGGAGGGCCTTGCAAATGGTTTTAAGACCATGTGTAAGGCCTCCTAAACAACCCTTGGTTTTATTGTACATGGTTTAGGAGGTCTCGCAGATGGTTTTAAGACCATGTGCAAGGCCTCCTAAACAACTCATGGTTTTAGGAGGGCCTTGCACATGGTTTTAAAACCATGTATGGGGAAGATGTTGTAATTTTCTTTCCTAACAAATAACAAATAATAAAAAATATTATATGTTGACCATAAATAGTATTAAATATTAATTATAAAAATATTATATGTCTACCTTAAATAATAATAAAAATGTGTCTTTCTAAATCGCACCAAAGCTGATAGTTGAGTGCAATACTTAAGAAAAGGTTCGCACCTCCAAAGATTTGATACCTCTCGAGGCTTGATAGAACGTAGGATTTGGATTTATGCTCGTTTAATTAATGATGAATTAATTTTTAGCATTATAATATTTTGCAATTTGTAATTTATTTAATGTTATCCATTAAAATACAACTACTTTTATACCTTTTTCATCCAAAAAAAATATATCTTATGTTAAAAACAATATATACATACTTCATTATCAGCTTTCTATTTGTTCAGTCTCCAAACCTTTCTCACCGAGAAAACATAAAACATACCGCAAATGAAATTAAACGTAATAAAACATTATTTACGTAAGGGTAAATCGTCACCAAGAAAACATAAAACATACCGCAAATGAAATTAAACCTAATAAAACATGATTTACATTAAGGTAAATCGTTCAACGAGAACATATAAATCTAAAATAAACCCTCACTTAGTAAAAAATATTAATCAAAATTCAACATCTTTTTCAAACTGTACCAGCATCATTGGTTCAGAAAGAGAGAATTAATTACCTCGTTCAAGATAGCAACAAATCAACCCTACGCAAGAGCATAAGTAATAAAAAAATTTATTACAGAAAAAATATAAGAATAGGTTGCTTATAGATTAAAAAAAATATTTTTCAAATTTTAGAAAATTTTAAAATATACATAAACCATTCAATATTTGCATGCACTATTGAAATTTGACAGTCATTTTGTTTGTCATTTGCCATTTTTACTATAAAATACATTTTATACTTTATACTTTAGGTCACAATAAAACAAAGAAAAATATTAAAACCTGTATATAGTCTTTAAGACTAGAGATCATTTCCAAATTCTTACTTTATTTAAATGTAACTTTTATTTTTCATTAAAAACAACTTGAAATATAAATCTAAAGACATTTAATCTAATAATGTATTTATAAATTAAATTATAAAAATATTAAATAATTAAAATGCCAAAAATAAATTATAAAACAATAAAACCAATTTCTAATAATATATTCCAAAAATATTATACTAACTAAAATCTAATATAACTAGTTACTAAACTTTATATTTATATTATAAAATAAACTTAATATAAAAACTAATATGATTTTTAGAACTAAAATATAAAAAATATATATATTTTAAATTTTAAAGCTTTGAACTTTTAAAATATTAAACCAACACTAAATCAACTTTATAACTATGGGTAAAAATTAAAAATAAAACAGTAAAACTTAAATAATTATCTTAAAGCTTTAAACTCAAGATAAATAATTAAAATTAAAAATTAAAACAATAAACAATAAAAATTATCTTAAAATTTTAAACATCTAAAGTAAAAATTTAAAATTAAACAATAAAATTTAAAATAATTATTATCTTAGCCAAAAAATGTAAGCAAGTTTATCATATCTATATTATCCAGACAACTTCCAATTCTCTTCCTATTTCTGTAAAAAAAATTCAATACAACCAAATTATACTATTATGTATTACAACCACCCAACCAGATTTGATGTTCCATTCCTGCCATAGTTGCACAGATTTTTAAAATTGTCACCCTATCCATGCACAATGGATCTGCATGAGGTTCGGTTATATTTTCTGTTTTAACGTCTGATAGGCATTATTCAACCATAAATTTTAGAATGGAATTGTTTAACTATTTTATATTTTATGCTTGGGAAGCATTTTACTATTATAATAGCTTTATTATAATAGCTTTCTTTTTCTCGTGATTTGATCGATTCCGAATCATCATTATTTGACTATTCATTCAGAAATTTGGAATGGAATTGCTAAATTATTTTTATGTTTTGGATGCATTTTGGAATATATTGATTTTTTTCTCAAGATTCAAGAAATTCTGATCTCATTCATGTATATACATATATGTGGAAAAGTGTAAGTTGACCGTTCTTGTTTATGTGATGTATGTGATAAGGACCTTATCTACTGGACAGATTTTTTGGGGGGAGGGAAGCCTGTCAAATAGACATAGTTGGATCTTTCATCAAACTGTGCTCATTTGACAGGCTCCCCTCCGGAAAGAAAGTCTGTCCAATAAATAAATAAGTTTTAAGGTGACATCATATTCAACGGTCAAGAGTTGTGTTGTCGGGCGGTTCAAAAATAAGACGCTTCATATTTAAGGATTGGGTAGTCGGTCGGAATCTATTTGGTTTTAACGGCATGGTGATAGCCAAGGCCTACGGCCATATTCATACAGAAGGTTTGGAATACATCTGCTATAATGCACTGCTTGAAGTTGACGAATCACCAGAAATGAAAGGTAGAATTGACTATAGAATACGATTTCAAATAATGGAGGAAGAATAACAAAGCTCATATTAAAATGGAGGAAGGGTAAAATCTCATATTTCAAGGTCTGCATTTCTCTCTTTGCAAATGATAAAATAAAAAATATGTCATCGTTACATGGATAGGTTTGTCATACATAAGATACCCCTATCCCAAGGGAATGATAGGAATCTTACACAAAGGAGTTTCAATTAGATGATATGGATACGTTTGTCGTGGATGAAATACCCCTATCCCAACGGAATGATTTGAATCTTCTACATATGAGTTTCAAAAAGATGATTTGGATACGTTTGTCATGTATGAAATATCACTATCCCAACGGAATGATTTGAATTTTCCACAAAAGGCTTTTCGAAAATATGATATGGATACGTTTGTTATGTAGGACAATTATATATATATATATATAAATTATTTGAATGTTCTAGAAAGGACTTTTCGAAAATATATTAGGAATAAGTTTGTTTTATATATATATATAACTTGAGCAATTTGTAAATATTTAATTTATAAGTCATTAATGGATGGAACTTTTGTTTTTTTATAGGATTTTTGTGTTATTTTTATTATATGATTTTAAATTGAAATAGGTGGTTGTTGAATGATTATAATTGAAAATATCCTGGATTATGTATTCTTAAGTAAATAATAAAACAATGAGTTAGATATTTTTTGGGGTACATAACTATTTTAGTTCGGAATTAATTAATGAATATAAGTTTTGTTTATCTATGAGATTTATGTGTTACCATTTACAATACCATAATATATGAAATAGGCCTATCCCAAGGGAATGATTTGAATGTTCCACAAAGGAGTTTCAAACAAAAATATGACATGGATACATTTGTCATATGTGAGAAATTTATAAACAAGGAAACAGGAAGAGGGAAGCAACCAAGGAAACTTTTACGACAGAGAAATCATCTTCCCTAAAACATTTAGATCAATGACCATTAAGGTTTCAAAATCAACATCCACTGAAACTTACTCCCACGTTGTTAGGTCACCTAACCGTAAAACTATGAAGACTTTTTCAAATCCAATCAACTAGAGGCTTGGGAAAGGTTTAGATGTGTTGAATCACTGGTAATACGATTCAAATAAACTTTCAGATAGTTAAGAACATTTCTTGAAGGATTTGTTACTACTAGGAGAGATTTAGGAAAAACTGACAGTTTTGACCCAAAGAGGCCCTACATAGAGGAGGCTATTCAAACTCGGTACGGCTCCAAAAAAATATCAGTTTAAGGGTTGGGATGGATAGATAGGTCAGTTAAAAACATACAACCTCTTATGAATTTGCATTTGGATGAGAATGACCCTCAGAATTAATAAAACTATAAAACTAGTCACTTGTTTTTGCCTAGTCATCTAGCATGGGTGTACATAAATGCATGAATTTCGTATCAGAAAAATATCAGACCTGATAATGAGATTTAAAATAGATTAATATATCTTTATTTCACACATTAAATCATTCAGACTCCTTCTCATGGCCATTACTATATTCTCCTTGTAGTAAACTGATCAAAACCCTCCTCTATAGGAAAAATAAAGCTCACTCATGGAAAAATTGACATGTGAGATTATTGAACAGAAATATTACAGTATTATATAGGTAATAATCATAGTTTTGGATTGAGCACATCAAGACGAGGATGGAGGGCTAATCTCTAGAAACTATAGGACCCAAAACTCAGGGCAGGAGGCCCAAAGATGACACTAAGATGGGGATGGGAGCGTAGTTGAAGATGGGATTCACTAGAGCTCGAATTCAACAGAGAATTTTGCTACAATGGATGTCTGATATGAAGCTATGGTGTTTTTCATTAGCTCCCCAACACGTGCAATTAAAATGAAAGGGAAGAAGAGAGGGGAAGGAAGGACTTGGGGCACATATCCCAAAAGGATGAGGCACAACACTTAGTAGAAGTTATCCTTCACATGAAAAAAAAAATAATCAACCAAACTTAGTAAAGGAGGTCGAATTTCCTTTAAATCAATCACTGGTGACTTGTAGGGAAAGTCAATCACATGCTCAGCAAGTCTCCCTTACTAAAACTCTAAACCTAGCCATGTGGTGCACCCTCCTTGAGAAACTGGCAAGTAGTTTCCATGTGAGTGGTTTCCCTTTCCATGTCAATCATCCAACTTAGAAACTGTGCCCTCCCTTAGTGCAGAGTTGCTTCTTTTTCCTATGATAGCTTTGATGCATTTCCTGCTTTTATGACTGGGCCTTCAAAAAGGAAACTACACCCTCCTTTGGTCATACGTTTCCTTCTTTTCCTTATGAAAACTTTTCTATCTTTCTTCGTTTTGATACTGAGTCTCCAAAAGGAAACTACGCCCTACTTTGATCAATTGTTGCCTCTTTTGTGTCTGGTTGCTTTTCTTTTGCTTTTAGCACTTTCTATTTTCCTATCTGATTGATTTTGTCATATAGTTTCTAATCCTCCTCCTTGGAAAGTTGGCTTTCCCATTGCGCCCTTATGACATGGAAAGCTTAATTCCACATATTATTTGTACATTAATTAATTAATAATAAAAAATTAAACTAAGTATAATCCTCATAGATAATGTTTTGACAAAATTCCTTAGGCTAGAGTATTTATTGTCACTTGGAACCCCTGGGAGTTTTGGCATGGTCAACACTTTTGGTGATCGGAATTTAGGGGACATGACAGTCCTCCCCTCCCAAATCTGCTTGTCCCCAAGAAGAAGCAAAGAAGGATGTTATAGGACATTCTCACCCTCCCAAGTAGCATCTTCACTCGGTAATCCTTTCCATTGTATCAAATATTTTTTGATGGTTATGTTCCTCAATTTCATTTCTCTTCCTAGTAACACTTTCTCTGGTACTAAGACCATATTTCCTTCATCATCCTTAGGTGGCAGTTGTTCTGATGCCTCTATCTATTGGAAAAATTCTTTCTACAGACAGGATACATGGAAAAAATTATGAATTTTACTCTTTGCTAGTAGTTCCAACTCATAGGACATTTCACCAAATTTTCTTAGAATCTTTGTTGAAGTTTTTCATCCCCTTTCTTCTTCAAAGAAGACTGTCTGTAAGGTTTCAACCTTAGGTAGACTAACTCTTCTACCTAGAATACTTTGTCAATTCAGTGCTTATCTACATACACCTTTTGTTGGTTTTGTTCCTTGTTCAATTTTTCCTTCAATTCCCTTAGAATGTATTGGTTTTCCTACAAACAATACTTATCTTTTTAGGATATGCAGTCTCCAAACATTAAATATGCAGAATTCAGAACCTCATACCCATACAAGTCCATAAATGGGGTCATTATAATAGAAATATGAAAGGTAGTATTATAGCAGAACTCACCCAGGTGGATCCAAGTTTCCCAATTTCTTTGTTGTCCCATAACAGAATTACAGAGGTACCCTTCAAGCTATTTATTCACCCTTTTAGTTTGTCCATCTTTCTGGGGGTGATATATTATTCTCATGTTCAGTTTTGTTCCAACTAGCCCAAACAGTTCCTACCAAAAGGCGCTAGTGAACTTGTTATATTTTGCACTGATTATAGTTCTGGGTAATCCATGTGTAGCCTGAAAATATCCTTGAAGAATAGAGTAGCAAACTCACTAGCTTAAATAGTGGATGTGATTGCAAAAAAGTGTGTAAATTTTATCAACCTATCAACCACCACATAAATGTTGTATTTTCCTTAAGACTTTGGCATCCAAGTGATAAAGTCCCTAGAAACACTCTCCCATTTCTGTTCTGGAATAGGAAGAGGTTGGAGGAGTCTAGCAGGGTGTGTGTGCTCCACTTTTCTCCGTTGACATGCAAAATATTCCCTCACATGCATGAGAACATCATCTTTGAGGCCCTTCCAAGTGAATCTGACTTTTACCTTCTTGTAAGTCTTCAGAAAACCAGGGTGGCCAACCACTGGTGCATCATGTGAAGCTTTCAAAATCTTCTTCTTTAGTGGAGATCTAGGCACGAAGAAGATTATGTTTTTATAGTAGATGAGGTCATCATGTACCTTGTACTCTTCATTCTGGCTTACCCCATCCAAAACTTCACAAGAAAACTGATCCTCGGAATATTCGGTGGCTAATTATGTCTTCCACTCATTTAGCATCTGCAACAAAGAGATTGTGCGATTATGGGAGAGTGCATCATCCAAAATATCATCTTACCTTTTTATATTAAATATCAAAGTCATATGGCATGCCTGAAATACCTGACATCGTCATGTTTTTTCAAGTATTTCTTATATTTCTTGTAGTAGGGTTCGTCAAAAGTATGCAGAGTGGGTACTCGTTAAACGCAGAATTTAATTCTGCATCCAACGATCTCTCCCAATCGAAATTTGAGTAAAAAAATAGGGAGATATGTCAAAAATATGAACAAAAAAGTAGTTTTTTTCTTTTCTTCCTCCAAAATTAATAAATATTATTTTATTATTTTCCTTAGGAAGCCCATTTTGCATTGAAATTTTCTCTAATGATTGGAAGTGGAATAGTGGTCTACCAAAGCTAAGCAGATTACAACCAAAGAGCTTAAGGAAAAAATCATGGCTTTGGGATCCGAACCTGCAGATGGATCACAAGTTAAAGCCTTCATACTTAAAAAATACAATGAGATCTAGCTCAATTGAAAAATAATTGAAAATTCCCACTGCGCAACCAGTTCAGACTATTGAGAATGATACAATTGCAAAGAGAGAAAGAGAAAATATATGCTTGATATGTACATTATAAGGATATACAATAGGATATAGAGAAAGGTAAAAATTATTTATAGATGCAAATATTATCCCTCAAGCTTCAAATAACAACTAATTAATTCTAGTGTGCTTGTTCAAGCATCACATTTAGAAGTGCAAGAAGAAATGTAGCCTAAAACAACAATTGAGAAAAGTAAATTAGAGCCTAAGAAGCAACTAGTAGATAAATAAATCATTGATGTGATGGATGAATATGCCACAAGTAAACATGCATCATAAACATTGGCTTAGGAGTTTGACAAGAAAGATAAAAACATCCAAGGGCTAGAAGTTGAAATTAGTAGAAAGGATGACCAAATATTGGGAACAAAAGGATAAATCAACAAAAAAGAGGATAGGAAGATGTAGAGAAAGAATTTAATGAACTCAAGAGTCATATCACAAATCTTAAAGTGGTTACTTAAGGGGAGAAATTAATCAGAAGAAAAATTTAAGGTTTATGGGACAAGATATCCCAATTATTTTAAGCAAATGGGATTATTGTGAAGTTATTCAAGATGGCCTTGAGACATAGAGATCAACTAAATAAGAAGAAAAAAAGGTGGAAGCAGAACTAATAGACATGCCAGTGACAGAAACAAAAATTATTTATTACTTAAATAGAAGAAGCATGAGACAACTAGAAGAATTGTAGATTACTAGTAGGAACCAAGTGATAAACGTGGCTAGGAAGATAGTGTTAAAGGATACCCTCTTAAAGAGGACCCAAAATAATATGATTTTGCTGGCTAATGATATAGTGTCCTTTAAGAGTATTTTTAATGGAATTATCAAGTTGAGATTCCCATACCCCTGGGATGGAAAAGGTGAGCTTTATTCAAAGGTGGAGTACTATATCAAGTTAAATGAGAAAAGGAATGGAATTACTTTGGCAGACATATTAGAGTGATGGATAAGTAGTGACCAGGTTATTGAAATATTAAATCTTGATTTCGAGATGTGGATTAATTTGAGAGATTTACTTAAAGAGTTCGCATCAATATCCTATGAGAGGAATACAGAAGATGAGATATCGTTGGAGGATTTAAAGGGTGACCACATCCCTATAGCTAAATCATAACAAAGCTATGGTGAAATACCATAAGATAATATTGCAACCTAGATCTCATTCCTTAGTCCAAACTTCTAGTACAACACAGTAGCCTAGTGGTCAAAAAATTCCTCAAACACCACAACAATTTGCAAGTCAATCGACCCCTTTGGATTTTATGCAACCTAGAGGTCAAACAATCATATAAATGATGCATCAAATGAGACAAGGAGGTATACTTCTAAGTCAATAAGTTGTGCAACCTCAAGTGTACATGAGAGGAAAAAAATCACAAGATAAAGGAAAGAGGAAAGGCATGACTAAGAAGAAGTGTTAAAAGTAAAAGGATGTTAAATATCATATGTAATTAAAAAGCAAAAGCAAAGTGATAAAAGTATGTTACAAGGATGTTAAGTATAACTTAATCATGTTCTGAACCAAAGTGGATATATAATGTAATATGAACTCACTATTCAAGGATGGAATTTATGGAGGTCGAACTGATATTGTTGAGTCAATGCTCGCACTGAGATTGTTGGGTTGATGGACCTATTTTCCTTGTAATTTGAGTTTCAAAGATTAAGTTTGTGGAGCATTAACAAATAAGTTCTTCTAATGTTATAGTATTTTCTTCATGTTTTTCATTTCTCTTCCTTTCTATGTACCTTCTCATGAGAAAATAACAAATCTGAGCAATGGTTCCACTCAACTTGTGTTGTTAATACATATTTCATTGGATAATACAGTTGCTAGTAGAGATTTCATTTGGTTGAACTTTGATCTATTTTATTTAATGCAGTATGTGAAGTAGCATACATGGAGTTTTTAGTCACAATGGTCTCTATGTATGTTTTTCTACCAAAATTCATACAAGTTCATGAGATGTTTACCGTATAAACTGTTGAATTCTTATAAATAAAGGTCAATACATTTTTTTGTCATTAAATACCATATAATTGTCTTTTAGGAACCTCTTGTCTTTTAAATTGTTGCCCATTCTCTAAGTCATATTCATTTATATTCATTCCCGCTATGTTGTGTGAAATTCCTCTAAAATAATAAAATAAGACATCTAAATTTTCATTCAATGTTATTTAATGTCAGGGTGTAACCATTTCCCATACTTAATGTGTTCTCCCTCACTCTAGCATAAAGAGTAGATTTTCTTATACTCGCACAAAATTCTATTAATTATTGTGTTTGATATTTAAATACTTTATTACACGAACTGAAAATTTATAACATGTAACTTCTTAGTTCAATTTAGATATGAACATGCACAAAATGGAATTTGTCAACATAACAAAACATAAATTTGTGATTACAAGGTTCATAATTGTGATCATGTTCATTAAATCAATTGCATTATCAATTCCTCACTTGTTTGTTCTCTAAATTTATAATTATTTTTTCTCGTTTCTATGCATCTTTATGTATCACACTCTTTCACTTTATTCATGATGTTTCTAGCAATGCTAACATGTGTATGGCAATAATTTACCTCATCAAAATATTTGAGAATGAACCTAAATCTCTATTTTCCTATTCCTCATCCAGAGCCCAAGGTCCATGAGATGTATTTTTTTAATCCTTGAATAGTTGGAGCAACATTTTTCATGCCAAAGGGAGGGATTCTTAAAAAGAGCCATTCAAAACATTAAAAAAATTGTTGTTATCATCATATCTATGCATTATGGATATGCTCTAATGTGCACGCTAACATACATTTTTGCATTGTTTGAGAGATACATAATTACAAAATTAATCATTAATAACAATAATAGACTTCATGGTATATCTCAATAATTTCCTCTAAATCTATTTGTATAGATCTCATGAAGCTCCAAATCATAGACAAAGTTAGTCTAAATAATCAACCATAAACCATATTGAATGTTAGATTTTCATATTCCTAGAGAACCATAAACAAAGTGATATCTCTTCCATCTTTTAATCGTGTTTTCACTGTATAATGTTTTAAGATAGTTCTTACCACTTGGTAAATGCCTCAAGATTGTCTATAATTTCTTATTTACTAATGAGATCTACAACTAATGCTTCAAATGTGCCAAATGTGTTGATTGGGAGTTTAAAGAGTGTTATTTGTGGTACTTGAGATACAAATTCAAGATGAATAATTAATTCCTTGAGCATCATATATATATATATATAGGAAGCAAATTCCCTGTGATACAAATATTCACATAAATAATTATTAAGCTATAAATTTTACATTTTAATTTTAAACTCTTTGAAATTATGAAAAAATACTATATAAATAAAAAAATAGTTTTTATCCCCTTCTAAACTACTTTTAAAATCACATATAAAAACTACTTTGAAAATGACATATAGCTATTTATTATTAAACTCTTTCAAATTATGAAAAAATACTATATTTAATTAAAAAATAGTTTCTTATCCCCTTCTAAACTACTTTTGAAATCACGTATCTACGTTTATTATTTATTATTAATTTGTATAGATTTACAATTTATTTAATTAATGAGAAATTAATTTTAAACATTATAATAATTTGTAAAAAATTACAATTTATTTAATTAATTATGAATTAATTTTTCTAGCATTATAATATTTTGCTATTTGTAGTTTATTTAGTGTTATGCATTAAAATACAACTATTTTATACCTTTCCATCATCAAAAAAAATTATATCTTAGGTTAAAACAATATATACATGCTTCATTATCAGCTTTGTATTTGTTCAGTCTTCAAACCATTCTCACCAGGAAAACATAAAACATACCGCAAATGTAATAAAGCATGATTTACATAAGGGTAAATCGTTCAACGAAACATATAAATATAAAATAAACCTTCACTTACTAAAAATAATAAAAATAATAAGCAAAATTCAAGATCTCCTCCGAATTGTATCCACATCATTGGTTGATAAAGAGAGAATTAATTACATGGTTGAAGAATAAAGAGAGCATATTAGTATAATTGGAGTACTATTGGATACGAAAAAAGGAAAAAATAAGTAATAAAAAAATCTAGTACAGAAAAATTACTGTAGTAGATTGTTTATAGATTAAAAAAAATTATCTTTCAAATTTTAGAAAATTTTAAAATATACATAAATCATTCAATATTTATATGCATTATTAGAATTTGACTGTCATTTTGTCTGTCATTTGCCATTTTTCCTATAAAATACATTTTATATTTTATATACATTAAAACCTGTATATAATCTCCAACATGGAAGATTTTTTCCAAATTCCTACTTTGTTTACATGTAACTTTTATTTTTCATTAAAAACAACTTGAAATATAGATCTTAAAACATTTAATCTAATAATATATTTATAAATTTAATTATAAAAATATTAAATAAATAAAATGCCAAAAATAAATTATAAAATAATAAAACCAATTTCTAATAATATATTCCAAAAATATTATATTAACTAAAATTAACTAAAATCTAATATAACTAGTTACTAAACTTTATATTTATATTATAAAATAAACTTAATATAAAAACTAATCTAATATTTAAAACTAAAATATAAAACAAGATATATATTTAAAATTTTAAAACTTTAACTTTTAAAATATAAAACTAACACTAAACTAACTATTTAATTGTTTGGTAAAAATTAAAAATTAAACAATAAAATTTAAATAATTCTTATCTTAAAGCTTTGAACTTTAAAAGTATAAAACTAACACTAAACAAATTAACTGTGAATAAAAATTAAAAATTAAACAATAAAATTTAAATAATTATTATCATATTCCAAAAAATGTATTTAAGTTATCAATATTATCCAAAATATTCAAAGATTTTTTAATTCCTCCCAATTTCAATATAGAAAATTCCAATACAACTTAATTATACTACTATGTATTACAGCCACCNTATCAATATTATCCAAAATATTCAAAGATTTTTTAATTCCTCCCAATTTCAATATAGAAAATTCCAATACAACTTAATTATACTACTATGTATTACAGCCCCCCAACCAGATTTGATTTTCCCTTCCTGCCATAGTTGCACAATTTTTTTTAAATTGTCACCCTATCCTAAAATCAAAGAGAAGTATGTCTCAAGATTCGGAAACGTGTAGACCCTTAAATGTTTCTGTGGTATTTTTTTAATTGAATCCAATATCGGTCTTGTAAAATATTTCCCGAAAATAAGACACTCCCTATTCGACGGGACAAATATGATACGGTATCTTTTATGTTTTAACATGTGATAGCTGGTATTGAATAAATGATGATGGTTAACGTTCCCTGAGACCAAACTTTGGTTTATCGCGCCTAAAAAACTAATTATTTAGTTTGTTTTAAAATTGTATTCCTACGTTCAAAAAACTTAGAGAGAAGTGTCCCGAGGTCACTATAATTTTGACATGTTAAAGGGCTAAGAAGGTCGGTATTCCAATAAAGATTGTGAAACTGAGATCTAATGTGGGATTGTGAAACTAAGATGTAATGTGGGTGTACGTAGAGCACTCTAAGAGGAAATGATTTTCATCCTCAACGTGCATATTCTCACATAGATGGCAAATGCTTTCCACCCATGGTGTTTTAGGAACTGCCCAACGACCTATTTCACTATGGAGCTCATGAGAGTTTGTTCTTATCTTGGCTATATTTTTTTTTCTTTGAGCTAGTTAAAACAGAGAGATACTTTTGATCTTCTAGAATAGGGTTGATGACCTCCTTATAATATCTTAATTTTCTTTTAGCCTCTAAATCTTTCTCACACCACATTTTCTCTTTAAACTTAGAAGTAACAATATTTTTAATGTTATTAATATTTTGCAATGCAACATTTTCATCGATCTCCCAAGGGTCTAACCAGGCCTTGGTATCTTTATACCAACCTCGCTTGAGCCTTAGGTGGTTTTGGCTGGAATTCAAAGCTAGCTTAGGAAGTCTATGGTCTACCATGTTATTGATTTTGCGCTTGTATAACACAAGCCTAGTCATAGCTAGGCTCTCGATAGGGGAAAGACCCACTTCTATAAGGAGAATGGGGTAGGGTGTATTGCTTTTAATTTTGAGGTTATACATTATAAAACATTCCTGGATTTGTTCAATCTTTCTCCAAGATTCTCTAGAGATGCTACAACCCCAAACCTCACACCCATACAAGATAACGGGAGTGATTAAAGTTTCAAAGAGGAGTTTCTTTTTATCCCATAAATTTTGGAATAGAATTGTTTAACTATTTTATATTTTATGCTTTGGATGTCTTTTAGTAGTATCAGCATATATTTATTTAAAAAGAATTTATCAAGTATAGAGAGATTAAATTTCCCAAGATGCAAATTTTTTTAAAGTAAAAATGTGTAATATATTTTTTATGGTTTTAGTTTATCTATTTTTTGTTGTTATTTTATATATATGCAATTTTAAATAATTTAAATTTAATTTAAGCCTACAAGTTATTATTAATAATATTTTTTTACTTTTTTATGAGAGATATGTGTCAGAGCACGAAAAGAATTACACATCTCATCCCTACTATAGAATACACTTCTTCAATGCAATAATAACTTTCTTTTTCTGATGATTTGATGGATTCTGAATCATCATTATTTGACTACTCAATCAGAAATTTGGAATGGAATTGTTCAATTATTTTTATGTTTTGGATGCATTTTGCGGATATATATTGGAATGGAATTGTTCTTAGAATGGAATTGTTTAACTATTTTATATTTTATGCTTTGGAAGCATTTTAGTATTATAATAACTTTCTTTTTCTCGTGATTTGATCGATTCCGAATCATCATTATTTGACTATTCATTCAGAAATTTGGAATGGAATTGCTAAATTATTTTTATGTTTTGGATGCATTTTGGAATATATTGATTTTTTTCTCAAGATTCAAGAAATTCTGATCTCATTCATGTATATACATATATGTGGAAAAGTGTAAGTTGACCGTTCTTGTTTATGTGATGTATGTGATAAGGACCTTATCTACTGGACAGATTTTTTGGGGGGAGGGAAGCCTGTCAAATAGACATACTTGGATCTTTCATCAAACTGTGCTCATTTGACAGGCTTCCCTCCGGAAAGAAAGTCTGTCCAATAAATAAGTTTTAAGGTGACATCATATTCAACGGTCAAGGGTTGTGTTGTCGGGCGGTTCAAAAATAAGACGCTTCATATTTAAGGATTGGGTAGTCGGTCGGAATCTATTTGGTTTTAACGGCATGGTGATAGCCAAGGCCCACGGCCATATTCATACAGAAGGTTTGGAATACATCTGCTATGATGCACTGCTTGAAGTTGACGAATCACCAGAAATGAAAGGTAGAATTGACTATAGAATACGATTTCAAATAATGGAGGAAGAATAACAAAGCTCATATTAAAATGGAGGAAGGGTAAAATCTCATATTTATCATTTTATGTTAATGAAATCAAGGTCTGCATTTCTCTCTTTGCAAATGATAAAATAAAAAATATGTCATCGTTACATGGATAGGTTTGTCATACATAAGATACCCCTATCCCAAGGGAATGATAGGAATCTTACACAAAGGAGTTTCAATTAGATGATATGGATACGTTTGTCGTGGATGAAATACCCCTATCCCAACGGAATGATTTGAATCTTCTACATATGAGTTTCAAAAAGATGATTTTCATACGTTTGTCATGTATGAAATATCACTATCCCAACGGAATGATTTGAATTTTCCACAAAAGGCTTTTCGAAAATATGATATGGATACGTTTGTTATGTAGGACAATTATATATATATAAATTATTTGAATGTTCTAGAAAGGACTTTTCGAAAATATATTATGAATAAGTTTGTTTTATATATATATAACTTGAGTAATTTGTAAATATTTAATTTATAAGTTATTAATGGATGGAGCTTTTGTTTATTTATAGGATTTTTATGTTATTTTTAGTCTATGATTTTAAATTGAAATAGGTGGTTGTTGAATGATTATAATTGAAAATATATTGGATTATGTATTTTTAAGTAAATAATAAAACAATGAATTAGATATTATTTTTGGGTACATAACTATTTTAGTTCGGAATTAATTCATGAATATAAGTTTTGTTTATCTATGAGATTTATGTGTTACCATTTACAATACCATAATATATGAAATAGGCCTATCCCAAGGGAATGATTTGAATGTTCCAGAAAGGAGTTTCAAACAAAAATATGACATGGATACGTTTGTAATATGTGAGAAATTTATAGACAAGGAAACAGGAAGAGGGAAGCAACCAAGGAAACTTTTACGACAGAGAAATCATCTCCCCTAAAACATTTAGATCAATGACCATTAAGGTTTCAAAATCAACATCCATTGAAACTTACTCCTATGTTGTTAGGTCACCTAACCGTAAAACTATGAAGACTTTTTCAAATCCAATCGACTAGAGGATTGGGAAAGGTTTAGATGTGTCAAATCACTGGTAATACGATTCAAATAAAATTTCATATAGTTAAGAACATTTCTTGAAGGATTTGGTACTGCTAGGAGAGATTTGGGAAAAACTGACAGTTTTGACCCAAAGAGGCCCTGCGTAGAGGAGGCTATTCAAACTCGGTACGGCTCCAACAAAATATCAGTTTAAGGGTTGGGATGGATAGATAGGTCAGTTAAAAACATACAACCTCTTACGGATTTGCATTTGGATGAGCATAACCCTCAGAATTAATAAAACTATAAAACTAGTATTTTTTTGCCTAGTTATCTACCATGGGTGTACATAAATGCATGAATTTCGTATCAGAAATATATCAGACATGATAATGAGATTTAAAATAGATTAATATATCTTTATTTCACACATTAAATCATTAGAACTCCTTCTCATGGCCATTACTATATTCTCCTTGTAGTAAACTGATCAAAACCCTCCTCTATAGGAAAAATAAAGCTCACTCATGGAAAAATTGACATGTGAGATTATTGAACAGAAATATTACAGTATTACAGAGGTAATAATCATAGTTTTGGATTGAGCACATCAAGAGGAGGATGGAGATCTAATCTCTAGAAACTATAGGACCCAACTCAGGGTAGGAGACCCAAAGATGACACTAAGATGGGGATGGGAGTGTAGTTGAAGCTGGGATTCACTAGAGCTCGACTTCAATAGAGAATTTGGCTATAATGGATGTCTGATATGAAGCTATGGTGTTTTTCATTAGCTCCCCAACACGTGTAATTAAAATGAAAGGGAAGAAGAGAGGGGAAGGAAGGACTTGGGGCACATATCCCAAAAGGATGAGGCACAACACTTAGTAGAAGTTATCCTTCACATGAAAAAAAATAAATAATCAACCAAACTTAGTAAAGGAGGTTGAATTTCCTTTAAATCGATCACTGGTGACTTGTAGGGAAAGTCAATCACATGCTTAGCAAGTCTTCCTTGCTAAAACTCTAACCCTAGCCATGTGGTGCACCCTCCTTGAGAAATTGGCAAGTAGTTTCCATGTGAGTGGTTTCCCTTTCCATGTCACTCATCCAACTTAGAAACTGCGCCCTCCCTTAATGCAGAGTTGCTNCATGTGGTGCACCCTCCTTGAGAAATTGGCAAGTAGTTTCCATGTGAGTGGTTTCCCTTTCCATGTCACTCATCCAACTTAGAAACTGCGCCCTCCCTTAACGCAGAGTTGCTTCTTTTTCCTCTGATAGATTTGATGCATTTCCTACTTTTATGACTCGGCCTCAAAAAGGAAACTACACCCTCCTTTGGTCATATGTTTCCTTCTTTTCCTTATGAAAACTTTTCTATCTTTCCTCCTTTTGATACTGAGTCTCCAAAAGGAAACTATGCCCTACTTTGATCAATTGTTGCCTCTTTTGTGTCTAGTTGCTTTTCTTTTGCTTTTAGCACTTTCTATTTTCCTATCTCATTGATTTTGTCATATAGTTTCTAATCCTCCTCCTTGGAAAGTTGGCTTTCCCATTGCGCCCTTATGACATGGAAAGCTTAATTCCACATATTATTTGCACATTAATTAGTTAATAATAAAAAATTAAACTAAGTATAATCCTCATAGATAATGTTTTGACAAAATTCCTTAGGCTAGAGTATTTATTGTCATTTGGAACCCTTGGGAGTTTTGGCATGGTCAACACTTTTGGTGATCGAAATTGAGGGGACATGACAGTCCTCCCCTCCCAAATCTGCTTGTCTTCGAGAAGAAGCAAAGAAGGGTGTTACAGGATATTCTCACCCTCC
>LPNX010531856.1:0-29920 GCA_001517045.1 Pseudotsuga menziesii | reverse complement strand
GTATGTAGATGATTTAATATTTACTGGTGATTATGGCATAGCAGATTTTAAAACAGTCATGGAAAGTGAATTTGAAATAACTGATCTGGGGCTTATGAAGTTTTTCTGGGCATTGAAGTTCAGCAGTCTGAAAGTGGTATCTTTATATCACAGTCGAAGTATGCAAGTGAAGTTTTAAAAAGGTTTAACATGTCTAACTGCAATTCAGCCCCAACACCAGTGATAACAGGTTTAAAATTGAGCAAGGATGATGAAGGATCCACTGTAGATCCTACGCTGTTCAAGAGGCTTGTTGGCAGCCTTATGTATTTGACAGCAACAAGACCAGACATTATGTATGGTGTAAGTCTGATCTCAAGGTTCATGGAGTCACCAAAAGACTCACATTGGCAAGCAGGTAAAAGAATTCTGAGGTATGTGAGTGGCACAAAAGACCTTGGTATTATGTACTCAACCTCAGAAAATTTTAAACTCATTGGTTACACTGACAGTGACAATGGAGGCAGCATAGATGACAGGAAAAGCACATCTGGATACACATTTCATTTTGGTACAGGTGTTGTTTAATGGGCTTCAAAGAAACAGCCCATAGTAACTCTATCTTCAGCTAAAGCAGAGTATGTCGCAGCAACAAGTGCTGCATGTCAAGCTGTCTGGATGAGGAGAGTCTTAAAAGACTTGTCACAGAACCATCAAGAACCGACAACAATCTTCTGCGACAACAATTCAGCCATAGCATTATCAAAGAATCATGTGTTTCACAAGAGAACCAAGCACATCGACACAAGGTTTCATTTTATAAGAGAGTTGGTAAACGACAAGGAAATTTGTTTGGAATTTTGCAGGTCTGAAGACCAACTTGCCGACATCTTCACAAAGCCATTGGCAAAGGACACATTCCAGTATCTGCGCAGTTATCTTGGAATGACAAGTTCTCCACAATGAACTCTGTCATAAACAGAGCATGTCTAAGCTCTGTCATATTTTGTAAATTTTTTGTTTTAAAAATTCCATCTGCTTATAATTAAGGGGGAGTGTTGGAAAAATGTAATTACTCGCAGATCTCTACTTGGCTTCCAATCGACTCTATCAGAGTCTGGAAAAACCAAGAACTTGTCTGTCAGTCTTACAAGAAGGAAAAGTCCACAAGTAGGCAACTTAATTCAGTCGAATTTATTTCAGAAGCTAAGTTATTAGGTAGATAGTTATTGCAGTGTTTAATGGAAAGTAAGTCGGCAAGTAAGTCGGCCTATGCTGAAGCAATCTTTAGGTTGCCTATAAATAGAAGATGCATTTTGTAAATCAAGAGAGAGAGATATACAGTTACGCAAACCAGCAGAGGACTCAAGGTGTGAAAGTGAAGTCGAAGCTCAAGCTTCTGTGAATGTGATTTAGTCGAAGAGCTGAAGCTCTGTGGACCGACGAGTTTGTAACAGACAAGTTTGTATTACTTTGTAATTCCGCATAGTTAATATATGAAATAGTTTGTGGTTGAATTCATGATTATTTGGCCGCACATATTTCCAGATTTACTTCTGTAAATGTCTTTTACAATTATTGATAAGTAAAAGAACAAGAACCCATAAAAATCTCTCCGCGTGAAAGTTCAAGTTTTACGGCACTTTGGTCTACTCAAATCCTCCTACATATTCGGGCATATGTATTTGATAAGTTATTTGGATTTGTAAAAGTGGGTAGTTTACTTCATCTTACTCACAGGTAAAATCATTTGCAATTTCTCGAGTCTTTAGACTAAGAAACATATTCTGCACAAACTTGGTCGAAGCTCCCAACCTGGTCGAAGGTCGAAGCTACTAAGTTTGTGTTGGAGCTACCAACTTGGTCGAAGCTACCAACTTGGTCACTTGGTCGCAGATATTGATTTGTGTCGAAGCTCACAAAGGTGGTCGCAGTAAAAATCCCGTCCAAGTGAAAAGTGAAATTATTATTTTTAAAGATTGACTGAGCCCTAAACCCAAGTTTAGTCGGCTCTCACTCGACAGATGCTCCAAATAGAATTCTTTGAGAACCCTCTTCATTTGGCTCTTGTAATACTCGGCGATCAGCACTTCCTCCAGTACCAATTTGAGCTCCTCGGGGGGCTCCAGTTGGCCTGTAAAAAATGGCTGACACATGCCATTCCACATCTCCGCTATGCTCTCGTCTGTTAACATCAGACTTTGACGACGAATCACCTGAGAACTCCTCAGCAGCCGAACGTCATCCGGCGTGTCGATCAGGCAATCCATGAGCCCGACGTAGCGCGTCACGGATTTGCTACGAGCGCCGTCGTTGAACTCCAAGGCAAGCATGTTCCTCAAGAACACTTCTGTCTCGATGTGGGATAATGTGATCCGCGGAAGGTACAGTGTGTATGAGTTTTTATCGAATCGGATCTTTTGGGAGCGCCGACAGAAAGATTTGAAGTTAATCCCCGCTCTTGCCAAGTCTCCCGCGTTGTAAGCCTTGAGAAAATCACGTTGCCCTCGATTGGTTGGATGAGTGATGAAAACACTCACCACCGTTGCAATAAGCCCATCAGTTAAGTGTTTCATTCTTTGAAAAAGGGTTCGTTTTTGCCCGTATTCCATCCCGCAAGCCTGTATCTTCAAGAACGGCGAGACGAATGATTGAATGCATCCCAGCAAATGCGGCTGATCCGTTGCTACGTGTACATCTATGTCGAACTGTTCGAAAGGAGACAGTTCCGTGTACGTATTCTGCAACATTTGATTGAATTCTTGATGAAATAAAGCAGCATCTTTCACGTTGTCAAAAACTGCTCTGAGTACAGATAGCGGGATCTGATTCTCCAGCTTCAGAATGTCCCATTTTATACAGACATGAAGCGGACTTAAATCGATGTCTGCGCAGTTATCATCGCGCTCATGGTGACAGAGGCTAAATAAGAAACGTAATAGAAAGAACGAATCTACAGTCATCATGAGAGCGAAGTTGTTAGAGTCCGTGATTTTCCAGTCATAGAAAACCTCAATTTCTAGCTTCATCCTTTCGATCATTTCAACTATGTCGTTCAATCTCTTGCCATTGTCCAGCAATTTCTTCGAGATTACGGCCGCTGATTTGACTTTGGAAGCCTCCGCCGTCGACATCTTCAGCTCGAGATTCTGATAATTGCATCTCTTCATATCTTTCTCCAACCTCCAATGGTGGTAAGGTCCCAGTGAGAGAAACTGAGGGATATAAACCTCAGGTTTCACTTTCTGCATTGCAGTTGCCACGCGCAGAATCGCAACAGTGTTTGCTGGAGGTTTGGTATGGTAAAACACCTCTTTAACTTGTTCAACCCACTCCTTCGCAAACAGTGGCGTTTCTTCAACTCCCAGTGCAGCCATCAATCTAATGAAAAGCAAAGAAAACGAGAACAAAGCAGCACTTATTGCTTTGTGATTGTTTAGTGCCCATTCCGCTGCATATATATGAACTAGACCGCAACGGGTAGGTTGATTGGCCTATGTGGGCTTGGTCCCCATAGGTAAAGCTAAGCTATCAAATGCTGTGGAGTACAATGTTGGGTCATTTTAGAGTACTTGGGTGGGTTTAATGGTTAAGAACATGTGTTATTTATCTGGTGGTCACAGGTTCAAAACCTACTGGGTAGGGTTGCTCATTTGGCTAGCCCCTGTTAAGTCACAATGAAGGATAGACCACCCCACTGGGATATCTAGCTCAGTCACAAGTTATTGGTATATCTAGCTTACAGGCTATTGAATATAGTCTTGAGAGGTTGTTCTTGGTTGTTCTTCCATGGTTAAAAAAAACTATCAAATGATGTGAGCTTTTGGCCCTACATAAAGTGGGACGTTGGGGTCAGGGAATACATTAGGTAAAAAAGAACCGACCTATCGTCTGCGTGTGCGATCCTCGTCGTCTATAGAAAAGAGAAAAGAAAAATTGAAATTCAGAACTCGATGTAGTGTGCCCTACAACAGATGTTGGGCCAGGGACTGGCCTATCTTACAGGTGTGGGAGTCTGGAGAGCTCGCGTAGATAAAAATAGAAAAGAAAAAAATAAAGTCTGTGAAGTGTCCAAAGCATTCATGGAAAGAAAATAATTGGAGTTGTTCCCTTTCTTTTGTTTTTCTCGTGGATTCCCAACTCGAGCCGAGTTCTATGACGATTTAGTGCACGGCAAGCATTATTGTTTAACCGAATATAGTGTACGGAAGTGTACGAAAAAGAAAGTAGCAATTTCTCGATTAAGTAAGAATATTGGCCTCTTCATATTGTCCCTGTCCTGGCTATTTCATAAAGCATGGTTTCTGTAAAATCTTGGAAATAATAGTTGGACTGTGGACAAGGAATGGTCGTGTCAGACATTAAAAAGCAAGCAGGTGCAAGATTTTTCTTTGCACTTTAAATGATAAGGAATTGACCTGAGCATATTTGTGGCTAAACTTTTTACACCTCCAACGAGGAAGGATTGACCAGAGCATATTTGTGGCTAAACTTTTTACACCTCCAACGAGGAAGGATTGACCAAATCATATCTATAAATTATGAACACACTTTTATCCAACGCCAAACCGACATCACTTAGGCAACATGTTTCGTTTTGTACACTTACTAAAAACGTTCATATAAATAAAACTCATTTTTATTGGAATAAGCAAGAATATCTCATATTGTAGAGTTATAACAGGGTATTTTTATTGGAATAAGCAAGAATATCTCATATTGTAGAGTTATAACAGCCTGTTATAGGGATTTTCAACGCTGCTTTATAGTTTTAGGATTTTTAAGCGTTCAAAGGCTTTACAGTTTGAGTGTTTTAAGATTTTTCAAAGTTTTAGGTTTTGGGTTGTTTCTTTGGCTTTATGGTTTTAGGATTTTTCAGGTTTTGATAGACCCTCAAAAATCCTATGGCAAGAATGAATGAATTATGTCATATGCCAAGCACCTAAGTTTTTATTATGACTAAAACTTTTTTAGCAAATTATCAATTTTGAACAACTTTTATCCAACTCACACTCCTCACTCCATATGGCTAAGGTTCTTTTTGAAATGAAGGATTGGTCAATCTTTTATTTAACCCCAATCTTTGGGGAATGATTTCCAAGTTGCTTCTTTGTATATTATCTTACATCGATAAACATGATCATTTTGGTGTGGGGTTAACATTGTCATTTTTCCTATTGAGCTATGGTTCACCTATTAGTTGGAGGGAGTTTTTTTATCACATGTGTAGGTTGGATTTCCAAAAGGATGGTATGTATGTGAGCTAATTAGGGAATCCTTGAAGTGATAAGTCCTAGGAGTAATAACCCATTAACTTCAAATCTCAAAGCTCAATCCAAGGAGACACAAATAGATTTTGGGAATGGGATAGGGAGATCTAGGTGGAACTAGGTCCCCATTTCTAGCTAAAAAATAAGGGGTGTTACTAAGAAAAAACTGTCACTTTCATCCTTTTGCAATTATTAGTGTTATTTGTTGCTTACATTTTGTTAATTTAAATCACAACTTATAACTTTAAAGTTTGACTATGCATTCAATTTTTTCACTTCAATATGAGTATCACCATCATGCTTGGTTCGTCCCTAGGTTAACTTTAAGATGCAATCAACTTAAGGGATTCAATAGTCACAAGTTGGCAATCATGGCACCAAGTCAAGGCATGCATGTCATTAGTCAAGAGGGTGATCCAATGGTGCCTGTAGGATGAATTAACACATTCTCCATGCAATTATCTTGCCAAATAACCTCCTCCTCATCCATTACAAAGTCACTACTTGTTTAGTGTGTGCGCAATTCACAATAAGCCCATAGTTGATTGCCCACATGGAAACATGGTTAAGACATGGTGGTCAACTACCCTTCAATTTCTCTTATCCTTGCTACTTCTCCACAAATTTCATATGATTCCATGTTCATGTATATAAAATAATATTGTTTTTCGATGCTGCACTTGGCCCCACCTGTGACCTTCAATCATATATATCGGGAACACAACATGCTAGCTGATGATCTATCAAAGAAGGCACTTAAAATGCATCTAGGTCTTGGATATTTCTCGGAATATTTGGATGGTTTGGTTATTGGGGAAGGTCCTTTCTCCCTATTTTGATGGCTGTTTCTATTTAACTTGATGGCTGTTCTATTTATTCTGTCAGCATCCGGACATGTGATATATAGTATTTTTTACTGCCTGTTTGGGATGATCTTCAGTTGGCTGCATTGATTTCCTGGGAGGATATGTTTAAAGGTCACTACTGATAGAAGGAATATCTGACCTGAACCTTCAGGGATGATGAATAAGTCTGTATATGAACAGACTTAGTTTTCTTCTTCTTTACTGCTTTAGCTGGCTGATCTATCTGAATGTATTGTATATGTATGATTGTTGTTCAGATTGTATGCTGTTCGGTTGGTAGTTTTGTATGTATTTTGTGATGATGGACTTCCATATGGCCGGTGGTGAAGATCATGGACAGTCTAGACAGCCACATGCAATGTTTAATATGTCTTTTCGATTCATATGAATATCAAAGACTGGTATTTTTTCCTCTGAAAAAATAAATAATATTGTTAATAATATAATATATATTTACTTAGAATATGGTATCTAGGACATTAATGTAATTCTTAAAATGTGCATATGTGAAGACATAACTTTTCATGAGTAAATTACCATTCATTATTTTATAAATTCAATGTTTATATTTATTGACATATCCACTTGAAAACTTTAAATCGATTTTGGCTTCTACCATAGTTGGTATCAAAGCCAAATTCATGACCAATTTGTGAATGAACCCCTCAAATTGCCAAACTCTTCCAAATGGAGGAATTATATAAGAAGAGGAGGAAAGATATAAATGAAATTAAAGATTTAGTAAAATAATTAACAAGGAATTCCGACATAATGATAAAGGATAATGTTGATCATGAAGGTAAAGGAGATACTCATGGGGAGATTAAGCAAAATCAAGCTCAATGTTTCTGTAATGGAGGAAGTTAAAAATGAAGAAACCAAAGTTGAAGTATAAATTTCCAGCCTAGATATATCTAGTCTAACTTAGAATGTGAAATCAATGAAAAACACATTGAACTTAAGGAGCTTAAGGAAGAGATGGAACCTACCCTTATAACATATGAATGAAAAATAACCGCTCTTAAGGTAGGGAATTTTGAACCCGTGAAAGCTAACAAAAATATCTTCACAAGATCAATGGAACTTAATTTTTTTGATAATGGATTTATTGGAAAGGAAAATGGATCATATTTGAAGGGAAGAAATAATTTGGTGCTAGATTATTTTCAAGTAGTGGAGTCATTTTTTTATTATCTCAAAGACATAAAGAAGGTTCTTTCAAAGGAGGATGGTAAAAATAGAGAACATTACAACACATCCTCTTGATATAGTTGTAAAACTCAAGAGTATGAAGTTTATCTACCTTCCTTCATCACCATAGTTTCCAAGAAGATTATCCAAGGTATGGTGGTATGGTTCTTGATTTAAAGGGAATATGAAAATGATATTGGCAAAGGATGATCATGGATACTATTGGAGAGCAATATATACTTTTCCTTGCTAAATAAAAACAAAAAAACTTCAAAATAAGGAATTCATGTGCATGGATTTGATTTCACCGATGACATAAGATATTCTAAAAATATGAATGAATATGAGTTAATTCATGATTGCAGTGAATTAAGGAACTATTTCCGGGACTACATGAACTAGAGAAGTTCAATATAATCCCTACATGTTGCAGGATTTAGCTCTAGTAGTGGAAAATTGAAGGCATAGGTACGACAAGGAAGGAAATCTCGTTATTCTCTCATTATGTTCACCACTACATGTTGATCTTCAGTTGTCATTTTGGTGTAATCCCTTGGACACTAATTATTCCCCCTAATCCCATTTATGGAAATGATATTCCTAACAATTTTTTCAATCTCTTGTTACCGTCTCAACTAAAATGATCATGCCTTCATATTCAAGTTCATATGCCAATCAACATCACCTAACTTCATCAAACACTCCTCTCCCTTTGAATCATCATCACTTGAAATACAAAATTATTGAACAAATTACCTAAAACTTCACAACCATTATAGCATAGTCAATAGTGTGACAATTAGTCACAACCTAAGTAACAATAAAAAATAAGAGACTAACATCCACTGGTGATAATATTCAAAATGAATCTTTCAAAAATTAACTACAATCATAATTGTTATATTGTCACATTGTGTCATTTGGACTAAATAGGAAAACTAGAAAGTTATTATAAATTTATTTAGTTAAGGATGGTCTTTTAATTTATGACTCATCCCACTTATACAATCTCAAAAATTCCATATCCTCCATTTCAAAGTTCCTTTCACTACGATATTGATCAACTTGTTGTTTCATCTTGTTTTTTGTTATATGTAAGTTATACTTTAATATTTGGAGAACCTCTTGTTGGTGCTCAATGTGATCCTCCATTGCTTGAACCTTAAGTTTCCCTCTCAATGGTAATTTGATAGATGGAGGATGATACCTATAGAGTGCCATAAATGGGGGCATTTTAGGCAAAATACAGAAGTGTTGTTTCACCATTTTTCTAAAGGTAACCATTTGACCCATTATGACCATTTATCATATGCAAAGCAATAGAGATAATGTTTCATACATTTGTTCACAATATTTATTTTCCTATCAATTTGGAGATGGTAAGAGATGTGACCCAATCAAGTACCCAAGCAAGAAAACAAGTTAGCCTAAAAATTACTAGTGAAAATTGGATCTCTATCACTCATAATGCCATGTCCCCTCATGAATGATTCAAGGTTTAAGTTCCTAACCCAATCTATCCCTTAGGTTGAGGAGAAGAAAATTATGTCTTGGGATTAATTTTGAAGGTTCAAAGTATTAATTAATTAGGAGAAGACAAATTTCTTGAATAAAGTTTAAAGAGGCATTTATTAGGAGTTAAATTCATAAATTACTATTTTATTATGACTAGAAAAGATAAATAATCCTCAAGGGCACATTAAAGGAAAGGTTGACCAAAAGATAGTTTGCACAAGAAGGAAAGCCAAAAACAATTAAAGATAAGAAAGTTGAGAAAAGAAGGAATAAAACAATTAAGGCAAGAAAAATTGGGAAAGCAAGAAGAAAGAAGAAAGCCGACACAAAGAAGAAAAGAGAATAAAACTGTGAAAGCAAGGATAAAGTAGAAAGAAGGCCAAGGAAGTAAAGCAGAATAAAGAAGGATAAGGCAGAAAGCTGAATAAAGTAGGAAAAAGCATTGAAAAGTAGAGCAAAAGTAGGAAAACCAAAAGCAGGAAAAAGCAGTGAAAAGTAGAACAAAAATAGGAAAAGTTAAAGCAATAAAGAAAAAAGTAAAGCATGAAAGCAAAGCAACAAAAGCTAAAGCAAGAAGGAAAAAAGTAAAGCATTTAATCAAGGCAACTTTATCCATCCACGAGGGTGCATTAGCCACTCTAACTTGCTCAAAAAATCATTCCCAATGTACAAAAGAAGGAGTGCACACCAGTAGCCCATGTTTTTACAGTTTGTGAATTGATCTAAGAGCATTGTGCTACTCTAGACTTGGGAGATGTGCCCCATGATTCTATTGTGAGGATGAGGACATCTAGTATTCAT
Source organism: Pseudotsuga menziesii (assembly GCA_001517045.1). NCBI lineage: Eukaryota > Viridiplantae > Streptophyta > Pinopsida > Pinales > Pinaceae > Pseudotsuga > Pseudotsuga menziesii. The sequence goes on along the minus strand of LPNX010531856.1, from coordinate 20,298 downwards.
CATTAAGATTATTGTAGTTTCTATTATCAGATACAGTGAAGTTCGAGCCAGTTGTAGTGATTGAATCAACCTTCTAGTTCAAGTCTTCATATTTTCCTAGTTTCTTCTCATGGAGAATTCTCTCTTCTTCTCTTATATTATTGAGATCACTTATTGATGTAATTCAGCCTATGAAGGTTGTCATTAATGTTATATCAGATATTAGATATTTATTTTCCTACAGTAAATCAATAAAAGTCTGATTTATGTTCTATTGTGTGCACCTATGCTAGAAGTTTATCTAAATTGAGCTAGTTCCATTGTTTGAGTGATGAATGCTTCATAGTAACTCCAAATTTGATTCTTCCACATACTAATGTTCAATAACAAGTCACTTAAATCATCCCATTCCTGAAATTGAGAAATTGAAACCTCCTTGCACTGTTTGGGTCATCCTAAAGTCAAACTAGTTGAGTAGTCCTATAAGTCATTTCACTAGTTTTCCTCTTAAACCTTCTCAAAATTCTCTCAAACTTGCTGAAGTGAATCCCAAGAGTTCATTGAATTATATTTAATGTATATAATCCTATCATAGTCTAAAATCCACTTCCATTGGTTTCCAATATGTGTGAAGTAAAAGGATTTAGTTTGCATATGTTTGGGTGCCCACGAGGGAGAAAAATTCATCCTCGCTGATTCTGAAACCATAAAAGGTTCTAGTGCATTTTTCATAGGATCCTAAGCTGAACATAATCCCTTCTCTTCTTTTGAACTCATAATAACCATGCAATAACCCCAATCCTTGGTCAAAATCCTAGTTTTGAATCACCTATCCTATTGATTTCTAAGGTGTATGAGTTAGTGTGCATATCCAAGTTGGTACATTGCAAGTGGTATTAGAGCACTTTCCTCTACTCATGTGGAAATTATGTTTTAAAGTTCGAAGTTGTATCTATGAGATTGGTACTTGTCATAGTTGAAGAAGGTGATTATGAACTGTATGAAGAAGATTGCAATTCCATAGATGAAGAACCAACATGCAACACTTCATCTCATTTCACATATAAGGATGATGAATGACTTCTATGTTTTTGAATATGATGAAGTCATGAGGCCGAGATCTATTCATGATGGGTTCTCTTGTAGAGGGAGGCAAAGGGAACCATTTATTTACCTTGCACATTATTGGGGACTGGGTGATGGACTTTTGAAGCACTTTTCTTTCTGAGAGTACTGCTTTTTTGAGATACATAAGTTGTTCAAATATCCATATTGTACGACAAGCATGGAAAGGATTGCACATATGGTGGATGAAGTGTGCAAGAAGGTGGGAACTAGATGGTTTCCACCCGAATCCAAAAGAGATGAGGAGGATATGTATGTGCACCTTCAACCATCCATAGTCACTAAAAGGAGCCATGAGCCAACTAACTCTATAGTGGGTGAAGAAGAAGAGTCCCATATGGAGGATTTCCACTCATTATCAGATGACTACAAGGTAGAATAGGAAATAGAACCTACCATTAATGATACTAAAGTACAATCCAGAGAGACTAGGGAAGCCCTGGACATGGCTGATAGAGTACCTACTGATGGGTGATCATGTTCCAGTGAGACATCTACTGATGGATGTTCATATCTCTATGTTGGTGACATAGAGATTCATAATGAGGAGATTGTTGCAAGTACACATTCCTTTGAGCATAGAGACCTTGCAACTAAAGAAAAAGACCCAGGATCAACTTCCACTTCACCTCTTGATCTTCATGAGGTTGATTCTGTAGATGACGAGGACGAGGTTCACTCTCATGAGCCTTGCTACCTAGTAGGGCTGTTGTAGTTGGATGAAAAGAAGATCAAGAAATACTTACACATTCTCCATGACACTCATTCTTCAGTATCTGATTTATGTTGGAGAGTTACTTCATTGGAAGATCCATATTTCTTTGAATTCATGGAGAATATCCATAGAGCAATGTCTACAATCCAAGGTAATTTTTCATACATGCTTTCGGACCGAGATCACTTGTATGAGCTTGTTCATATGTTGCATGGAGCATCCTTGAAGGATGAGGAGGAGATTCGCAAGCTCAATAATGAGTTGATGGCCACCCAATATTCTTTGATAAGCACTCAAAGTTCCCTCTTGGAGTCCAATATGGAGATAGAGAAACTTCACCAAGAGTTGCAGAGATCACATATTCCTTCCTACATTCCAGTCATCCATTCTCCTTTGGTTGATGAAATTCAATGTTCTATGGAGGAACCTCATGAGATGGTGGTTCATGAGGTGCATGATGAGATGCATGTGCTTGAGGATTTTTGGGATATAGATGATTATTTCCAAGCACATGTCACTTGCCAAAGCGAAACAGATCTCTCTCATGGAGTGGGTCCTCCCTCTATTAAATAATCAAAAGAGCTCCTTAGTGTTGGACCTTCCCTTGATGGAGTTGATGCATCCACATCTTTGGTGGATACTTGTTGCAAAGGATTGGTTCAGAGTTAATCATCCCACAGTTCTATTTCAGCCACATCAATCGGGAATGAATATTGGGTGAAGGGATTCTTTCTCTTGGTATCACATGAAGATCAAGAGGCTCCTACAGTCTCTGTTGATGATTATAGGATCATGCCATGTGATATGACAAGCGCACATGTTTTTCCTCAAAAGGACATTGAAGAGTCCTTAGCTATGGGATATATAGATGAGAACATGCCATTTGAATCAACAAACAAAGGTGATTATCCATTCAAGGATTTGGTAGATAATTATATCACATAAATGGAGGATCAAGGATGCACTAAACTTGCTTGCATCGGTAGAAAATTGTTTGACATGCATGCCTTGGAAGAGAGACCTCATGAGCTGCCTATATGGAATGAAGACTTAGCTTTGAAGAAGGTGGTTGATTACATCTCAAATTGATCAGCAAGACAAAGTGTTTATTCATCCATGGATTGGGTGGATGGATACATAGCTTAGATGGAGATTCATCGAGGTAAAAAATATTTTTGCTTCTATGATAATTCTTTTGGTTTTACTGATATTGTCTTACCATGTGAACAACAACAAAGATATATTTTGCAGCCATTAAATACCTCTAGTACACATGCACATGAGTATTGGATTTGAAATTGCATGGTAAGGGTTTTCAGAAGTATGGGAAGTGATGGGATTCTAACATGGCTATGGGATCCTGACATCCTTTGGAATTCCAGATTGTTCCAAATGATCAATATGTTAAGTGGAGTGTTGCATAAACCATGGGATCCAGGCATTACATGGAGTAGCAGAGTGTTCTTGATGGAATATGAGAGTGGAAGAGTGCGACATATTCAGTGGGATCCAGGAGGGCGAACTAGCCTCCATCTCCACAAGTTCATCCATGAGGATAAATGGTTTGATTTCCTACAGGGAAAATCATATGGTGGATGAACTCAAAACTCTTATGCTTGGTGGGTTGGGATTTTTCATGAATCTTTTGGTGGAGACACTAAGTGGTGTAGAGTAGGGAGTAGGAGACACTTCATCAATATGAGATTTATTTGGGACCCTGGTATCATCTTTGGTCTCAATTATTCATGTAATAGTCTGTGGCATAGAGACACCTCTCAAGAGGGAAGAGATGCATAAGGTTAAGTCTTCTCCCGAAGTTTATCTTCACTTTGGCCATCAACATCAGACTCTCTTGAAAGAAAAGTTTTTGCAAGAAAAATCTCCTTGTTTCCATTATGACCATTCTGGATTTTTATGCATGAGAGTTGGTTTGGATAGTGCACCTATGACTTCACCATCTTATATGAGTAGAGAATATGTCAAGAACTTTAGTAAGTTCATGTTGATTCTCTTTGATTACATTCTAGTTCATGGTAGGATGTTGACAGAAGTGCACCTCTGGTTTGAAAGCCATGTCATGAGTTTGGGTATAGGAATCATTGCATATCAATTTATTGAACATGAATTTGGAAGGATGGAGATATTGCATTTTAGTCCTATGACTGAGCATGGTAAGGGTGATGCACCATGTAGAGATTCATTTCAATCAAGGATCATTTTAGGGGTGAAATTTAGCCCATGGGCGAAATTTAAGGGGTTTCAAATTTTTATTGGGCGAATTTGTTTATACTAATGATTTATTATTATTATTATGTTTAGCCCACATTTTATTTAAAAACATTATGCACATACAGTTAGCCCAAGCCTCTATACCAAGAATAAGGAAAAAATTTGGTTTTCGCCCCTAAAATTGGGGATACGACTCTCCATTCGCCCCAATTTCTAAGGAATGTAGATTCCTTGGAGAAACTTCACCCTTCCCATTTGGTCTGAAATAGGTTTCCACTCGCATTCACCGCCAATTTCATGAAGCATAGATTTTTTATGGGCTAAATCGCCCTAGTTTCTAGGAATATCAGTTACACGGAATGATTCATCGCTATATAAATATTATAGATTATACTACTGGATTGAGAATTAATAGCTTGGCTTGAACATTCTAATGACAAGTTTAGTTCATGAGCCAACCATTTTCAAGAGTTCATGTTCCATCCATTTTAATAGATCCCTTGATTGAAAAATGATCAGGTGTGTTTCTAGAGTTGAAAGGAGCATAGATTTAAATCTCCACTCTCAATTTTTTCTCTTTTCCACTTTTTTCTAGGTATTTTTTAACCTTATGACACTTTTGTTGCTCAATCTGAACCCTTTTCTAAGTATGTAAGCATTGTCTAGTTGAATATGAATACTGGTTGAGATTCAAATATTTAACTTTAGTTTTGCCTACACATCTACATTTAGGTAAAACTGATCACAATTTTAATTTTACTTCTTTAGCATTGTAGAGTTTTTGTAGCATGATTCGTTTCAATTTCTAAGATCCTTGCCAGATATGGTTATTATCCAGTATAATTTGATTATATTTTTTATATGGGTTTATCAATTTTGATAAATCATGATCAGTCTACAAAGTCCTAATGAAATTCATCTTTATATCAAAATAAATCTTTGGAATCAGACTCTTGTGACCACGTCTTTCTTAAAAATAGCGATTGCGAACATCATTGAGTATATTTTAATGATTGCATATTGATTCTATACAAAAAAAATTCCATGATTGAACAAATTTTAGTGCCATTGCGGGTCAAGATCTTATTGTTTTGTAAGTGCTAATTGTAAGAGAAAACTAATATGATCTCCTTGTTACCACTTGGGCTCCCTAAAGTTGTATTCTAGTCTCAATCATTTTGGATCTATTATACATAATATTTAAGTGTATTTGCAAGTTTGCATCTAATCTTATTTCAAGCAGGACTCAAATTTGAGTACCTGTAATCCATTGCATCTAATCTTATGAATTCCAAGCGGTTTCTAATTTCATACCAAACTCCACCTTTTCCTTGATCAACATTTAAAAACTGAAAAATGGTTGTTTCCTTCTCTATGTTCCAACAACACCACCTAGGGTCATTAGAGGTATATTTTCTATAAGTTGTTTTCAATTAATGTCTCATTTATGCAACATATACACTGAAGGTAACTCTTTTCATCCATCAAAGAGGCTATCGACATTTTCTCTGTAGTCTTTCTTTTGGATTGAAATGCTTTTTCCTAAGGCCACTTGATATACAAGCTTAACTACACTTTGTTGGTATCGACCATGACACAGTCTCTGCTCTATTCTATTATATTCTTAAAGCTTGTATACCATGATTTATTGTTATCTATGGATTCGAACCAATTAGACACACATAAATTATGAGCTTTTTATGTGTTTACTATATTATGCAAATATTTTAGGCATCTAATAGTCATTATTCATGAAAAAGTTGGATAAATGTAACACTGTTTCCAATACATGTGAATTACAGATACTATTAGGAGTAGTAAGTTGGTTTTCATTAGTTGTAATACTCATATCATGGTTGTTGTATTCCCATTGATTATTCTCTAAGAAGTGATAACGATGATGTTACTTCCTATTGATGATTCTTTACAGGTTCATGTTAATTACAAAAGATACATGATTATGATCGATAAGGTAGATTACAAGAACATAGATCATGATAAGCGGATACACTCTCATATAATGTATGCTAACTAGTAACCTATTACCATTGATTCCTTATTATGGATATATTGATACACAAATCATGATTGGATTAGTAACATGCAAGTATTTTGGTTCATAACATAGGGGAACATTGGACTGTTGAATTGCGATAGATTGGACTGTTGAATTGCGATACATTGGACTATTGATTGTCCTCCCTATTCTACATCAATATCCTCTAGTGCAAGATTTATCCCTTGTTGCTCTATTCCTTGCATTGGAACTTGTGGTTGACTATCTACTCGAGCTTGTGGCTATTGTTAGGAATATGTCCATAACACTTTATTGACTTGTTCCCATGTTTCTAAATTGCCATCCCTTTGCAAATACTCATCATACTCATGATCATAGGAAAATGCTTTGTTTTCCTGCCTCTTCTTTGAAATCACATGATGAAGATCATACATCCACTTCTACCCTTTTAGCAAATTCAGTTGTGTCAACATCTCCTATACTATAGTTTGAGTAGTCCTAGACTTCACTAGGGTGGGCCCCACTTCCTTTGGTAGCTTGAATGCGATTGGATGTAACCGATATGAGATGAATCTACAGTTTATGTATTCCAAAACAAATATTATGGGGGTCAAGAATGTTCGTAGCAGATAAGGTTCTTCCTTAAACCCATAGATCCTAAGAATGGTACGGTCTTAAAAAAAGATACCAATCTCCTACCCTTGTATCATGAATCAACTATAAAGTGTCTTGAATTCTAGAAAGACCCTTGGAGGAGGGTCATCACGTGGCAAAAAGTAGGCAACATACATGAACTTATTAACAAAATAACTAAAACTTAGATTATTTGGATGCTTCTTAACTATTGGAATCCATTCAATAACATGCCACATAGCACCTATACTATACATTGTCTGATTTTCCATGCCCTCAAGATATGTGAAATCGTGATACAACACGAGATAGACCAAATAAAATTAACATCTAAAGTATTTAAAGACCTGGAAATTGGCAAGTTGGATATGGATAATTGTAGCTAGAAATTGGTAGTATTCAAATTTAGCAAAAAATATATCAGAGGGAGAAAGCAGGGAAGTCATAAACCCTAATAAAGTATCATCAACAACTTTATCATTATCGTAACCTAACAATTAACACATTATAACTATAACATTTCTTGAAATTTCAAGAAATACTTATAGGGTGATGGACTAGTAGGTAATGGAGCATCTTCAGCTAGGCAGCGAACCAATAATTTCTCTTTATTAGATTATCTCGGGGCTTTGTAATTTGGGGCCAAACCATCATCATTTAATGTTTGTAAAGTTGGTTGATTTGGAAACAACAACATCTAATCAATTGACTCTCTATTAATTGGACAAATTGCTCTTGTGCCATTAGTGGACATAACTATCCTATCCTCAACTGAATAATTAGAAGCACACCAAGTTACAAACTCAGGAAAATGATAGGTTTGAGGTACTAAGACACGGGCTAGGTTAGATTCCTAGATATGTAGGAAATCACAAGCATTGTTACAGTTGATTAAGCCATGTGTAGTTAACTCATCAACACGAAATGAATATAGACCATTGATTTGGTATATGATCAACAATCTAGTTCCTCATCATTTAGCCCATGGTTTTCACCGCTTGGTCACTTGGTACAATGTCTCCAACAATGATTTAACCCTTGATCTTCACTTGTAGTTAGCCCCAATCGCCTCCTCAAGCACTTGTGAACACCAAAATTCTTCATTGTACTAACATGCCCAACATTGACTCTCTCTCTCTTTATATATATATGCGTGTGTGTGTGTGTGTGTGTTTGTGTGTGTGTGTGTGTGTGTGTGTGTGTAGATGTATATATGTACATGTACATATACATATATAGTCTGAAAATTCTACAATTGGGTCAGAATAGGTTGCACGATTTTGATAAAATCCTGTTTCCTGTTAGAATTTTTAAAAACCCAAGTCATAGTTGTCTTGGAATTTTGACTGCCCCAAGGTTTTTTGAAGGTGTTGAATCCATTTCTACTATCAAAATTAGGATTAAAGCATAGTTACATTCCGATTTTGCAAAATAAAAAATGTCGAATTTCATGAAAAAAATGGTCGTCCGATCTGAATCGTCAAATTTTTAGACACACACATTCCCAAGGAAAATGTAATAGAAACCTAAGAGATGCTTCTCCACATTCATGGATGACAACCATAGTAATATGTTGGTGCTCCTCATCGAGGATGATTCAAACCGAGTACTACTAACACAAGACTAACCAAATTTCAACAACATTAATGACACCTAGTTGAGCTAAACCTTTGGTCTAGACTCCCCCTCCCCCCCCTCCCCACACACACACATATATCTTATATTCTTTTAATTTATGATATAAAATGAGATGATTGCTCTTGTCACCTTTTAATTAGGGAGTGCATATAAGAGTTGTCTTATCATTCTTTCTAAGAGCTTCAAATAATTCAAATTGAAGTAAATAATGGTTTTTCTACTCAAATAAGCATTTTAAAATATCATGTTATTTTATTTTATTATGAAGATATAAATTATAAAAACAAGTGAAATGAGAAAATAGTGATAAAAGTAGTTCATACTCTATGAATATCTTACACTAAATCTTTGATGAGATGAAAAAGCCAACATGCTTTATATTGTATAGCTGTTGAAATATATATAGTTATATTGTTTCTTATAATATATTTGATATATTCAAAACAACCCTAACTATGTTTATTAATATAGATTATTTTGTACTACAAGGGGTTTAGGTATTAGTGGCTTAGTAGCCTCAATCATGGATAACTATTTTCCACCATAGGCTTTCATGTTCCACTAAAATCAACCATAGTAGTTGGGGAGTTAATTGCTTAGTAGCTAAGGCAAGCTATTATAATATTGGTTAGGGGGGCTTGTCAATTAGTGGATAATGGTGAGGGGGTGTGTTGGTTAGTGGGTTAATGGTGAGGGTCTTAGTATTCAATGGTTGTGATTATTTTGGGTTAATGGTGAAAGAGATAATGGACTAGATATCAAGGGTTAATGGTTAAAGAGATGAATATGCTAACATATTTTGCATTATATAGTTGTTAAAATAGATATAGTTATATTGTTTCTTAGATAGATTGACACATAAAATAAAATAAAAGGCCTCACAAAGTTACAAAAATGAAAGTTTTCACAAAGTTATAGTTCACGCAATCCAATGGTTCATGTATAAATTAAAAAGAACATTAAAAATGAAAACTCTCACAAAGTTATAATTCATATAATCCAATGATTCATGTATAAATTAATAAGAACATTAAAAATGTAGGACAAATAAAAAATAGTTATGATTAAATATTTCTATTTTTATTATTTTTAAATGGTAATTATCTATTTAACAATTTTATATATTAATAGACCAAATGAACTTCATTGAATATTAATTTTCTTCATCATCATTACAAAATCATATAAAATTAATTATATCAAATATATTAATAATTTATTAGATAAAAATTAAATAAATAAACATTTAAAATATTATAATAAATAATGTTAATTTTTTAATTTTTAAAATTTTACTATTTACATTTATACTATTATTAAATTTAAACCTTATAAAAATTATATTTATTATTAAATAAATATTTTTAATTAATCCTATATATTTAAATTTAAACCTTATAAAGATTATAAGAATGATGCACTGACCAAACCGAATGCCAATTACCTCCATATGCGTGGAGCATATTTTTTTTTTCCAAAGAAAAAAAGCGTAAATATATTTATTTACATACTGCAGATGGTCCATAAGTCCATTAACAACATTAATCCCAGCCTAATAGTTGATATTACATTCAAGATAATACTCCATAAAGAGCTCATAATTCCAAAATATGCAAAAGCATAAAGCCATATACAAAATATAAACAAGTCCCAAAAATCCAGCGATCTGCTCAAAAGAGATCCAATCTCTGCAACATTCCAAAAAGAAGCTGTTTCCAACATAGCCATAGATATTCCATATAACTGTCCATCGAAGCCCATTCATGAGCCCAAATCTGTTTTTTCAAGCAAGCATATAGATCAATTATGTCAAAAGCATAATATCGGATTTTATAAACAGTATCAAAACTGATCAAGTATATATCCATATACTTATCATCAACACAAAGACCATTTCATAAGTTCAAGACTGCAAAGTGAGTCATCAACCACTGTAAGAGATAGTTTCCAAAAAACAAGGACAAAAATACAGACTGTTATGACCTATGTCTCAAAGATCCATGAACTTAAAAATCTTAGAGAACCTGAAAGGTTTCCACCACTGAATCAGCCCGATGTTCCTTAATAGACCAGTATCCTTCCAGAATTCTACCTCCAGCTGTTGCCAAAGCATCTGTAGATGAATTTCTTTCCCGATAGATATGATTGAATGAAACAAATTCGAAAGAATCAGTAAACCTGTTTACATCCTTAAGAATCATGGCTAATTCCAAATTCAATAATCGGTACTTACCAGATGCCCAGTTAATAACTAACTGGGAATCACCGAAAATCTGGATTTTATCCAAAGAGTTCCTTCGAGCCAGAGTAAGTAGTAGCTTAAGGGCACACAATTCTGCAAATTTGTTAGTTCCCATACCTAATCCAGCTTTAAAATAATAATAAAAAATGATCAGCTGATAAATGTAGCATACCTCCAGCTCCACAGATTTTTGGATCCCCGGCTGCAGAACCATCAAAAAACCCCAAGCAAAGGTTTTGTCAATAACTTCCACAAAGATATTTCTAAAAGAAACCACAGATTGCTTCTGCAGAATATTCCTCATCATACCCAGACTAAAACTAGAAACCTGTGCAGAAGATAAGGAGATATCTTCGAAACAAGACAAATTTCTGGCCCTCTAGATGAACCATAAAACAATGATAGCTAATGGTTTAATATTTGCCACTTCCACATTCAAAATCCAATTTTTGAAACATGCTGTCACTGTTTCTCCATGCCAAAGATTATTGAGTTTCAAATTATCCTCAATAATAAGCCAAACAGACTGAGTAAATGGGCAATCCACTCCAATATGAAAATTGTATTCACCTTCCAACTTGCACAAATAACATATACCTGGTCCTTCTCTACCTTTCAAGATTAGTACATCCCAAGTCAAAGCTTTTCCAGAAAGGAGAAACCAACAAAATAATTTTGTCTTGAGAGGGCATTTCAGCTTCCATAAGACTTTCCACCACCATATATGATTCATTTCCTTGAACATAAGCTGGGCGTATCCTTCTTTAGGAGTGTACCTGCCAGATTTAGATAAAATCCAAACAAGAGCATCATCATCATCTGAAATCCTAACATGACTAGAGTTTAGAATGGCTACATAACCATTCCATACATCTATCTCTTGAGGATTAGAGAAACTAATAGATTCAGTAGAAAGCCCTAGTTGAGGCATCATTGAATTCAATCCATGAGATCCAATATCAGATAAAAAGTGAAATCCAGCCAAATGAAGTTTTTCAATCATGAAAGATGGTAAAGTATGTCTCCATTTACATCCTAACCAAGGATTTATACCAATACGAACAACAGTGCCTTTACCAATATTCCAAACCAAGTAATTCCCAATAATGTCAAAAGCCCATAGAACAACCTTCCAACAGATTGAAATGTTCTTCTTTTTTTTGACAGGAGATCTAATCCATTCAAGAATATTCAAAGACTGAATATATTTTTGATAAGCAATCTTAACCCATAACCCCAAACCCTGTATAATATTCCAAACATTCTTTGCTGCGAGAGCCTTGGCAAAAACAATAGGAACTTTAAGTCCCCAACCCCTCGAAGACTTTGGATTAACCAAAATATTCCAGGATGTCCAAGGTAAACCATATGAATTCTTTTTACCAGACCAAAGAAATTTAAAACAAAGTTTTCTGATTTTTTCAATAATCCCCATCGGGATCCAAAAGTGCATCCAATAAACCGGTATAGCCCCTAATACTGCTTTGATCAAAATCAGCTTACCCCCTTTGATAACCAACGAAAGCTCCAATTATTAATCATTTTTTCTACCTTGATAATCAGCCAATCCCAGTCCTTTAAGAGATATCTGCAAGGTTTTAGATAAAATCCAAGGTACTTCATACCATTTTCAATTCTATCAACAGGGAAAGTAAAAATATTCTGTAAAGTAATAACTTTAGATTCTTCTAGACAAGAAAAATACAAAGAAGATTTATTATCATTTATCTTCATCCCAGATGCTTTACAGAATATCATTAAAATCTCATATAAAGTGGATAGAGATTGTTTAGATCCATCATTAACCATAACTATATCATCCACAAAAAGAACATGAGTTAATACAATATCATTACCAAAAGACAGACCATGATAAGTCTCATATTCTTTGGCAAACAGTATAGCCCTTCCTAAACCTTAAACCACAACAAGAAACAGTAAAGGTGCCAAAGGACAACCTTGTCTAAGACCCATTCCAGCCTTAAAGAAAGTAGATGCTACTCCATTGATAAGCAAAGAGAAGGAAACAGAGGATAGGCTACTCATGACCCAAGTAATAAAACTCCCTGCAAACCCCAATTTGGAAAGTATGACCCGAAGGTAGGTCCAACTTACACGATCATAAGCTTTAGATAAATCGATCTTAATCATAATAGCCTTCAAGGATTTACAATGCATAGCATGCATTCCTTCCTGTATGACCCCAACTGCATCATGAATCTGCCTTCCTGACAAAAACCCACATTGTTCACCAGATATACACCTTCCCAAAACATTTCTGATCCGAATAGAAATAATCTTACCCATGATTTTGTTAACAAAATTACACAAAGAGATCGGTCGAAAATCCTCAAAGGATAAAGGATGATCAATCTTAGGTATAAGTGCAAGAAAAGTTGAATTGAAAACCGTAGGAATTTCGCCACTTATCCTAGAAGTCTCAATGACTCTAAGAAGGTCCTCGCCCAAAACATCAAAAAGACACCTGTACAACTCTACTGGAATGCCATCAGGTCCCGGACTCTTGTCATTTTTACTGATGGAAAGGATGTGCTTAATATCTTGCATAGTAACAGGCTTCATTAGTTCACAGTTATCCTCCTCAGTAACAGAAGTGGGAAAAAATCCTGCATTTTGCACAATCTCAGGAAGATGCAGATCATCTTCTTCCTTAAATAGAAACTCAAAATGTTTAATCCCACCCTCAGCAATATCCTCAACACCTTCAACAAGAGATACAGAATCGTCCTGAATTTTCCAAATAGTATTAATACTTTTCCTATGGGCAGCAAATTTATGGAAAAATGGGGTGTTATCATCACCACAAATCAACCATAAAGCCCTACTTTTTTGTCGAGCCTCCTTTTCCCGAAAACATAAAATATTCCTCTTATGGGTTTCAAGCTCAATCAAATGCTTTCTATCCTCCTCCGAAACAAAGCCAATGAGAGCCCTCTCAAAATATCTCTTCATCTCACTTTCAATATCAGCTATATCCTTTATATCCTGAGCTTTTTTCTTCAAGGAGCACTGAATAGAAATATTTTTAATTCTCTTAAGGTTCACAGCAAACTGGGAGGCGGGGGAAATCTCAGACAGAGCATCAAAAATCACCCAGGAGCCTTTTAATAAATCAACCAGCTCATTGTTTTCCAACCAGCAAGCATTAAACTTAAAAGGACAGTGAGCCTTAGAAGTACAAGACAAGATTTGTAAATAAACAATTTGATGATCATAATCACCACCACATTCGATCCATTGTTTGAGAAAAAAATCCTTATCCAGGAAATCAGCTGATAAAAGAAGTCTATCCAATCTTTTACAAATACTCTCAGAACCAACTCTGCGGTTAGACCATGTAGGAATGGAAACCAAGGGGGTAATATCAACAAGCCCTAACCCTTCCAAAAGATTAATAAAGAAATCAGATACTACATCCACATGGGCTCTAACCCCCCAAATCTCAGAAAGACCCAAGGAGAAATTAAGATCTCCCCCAAAAACCAAATAAGGAGACTTAAAACACTCCATACTCGACAGATTATTCCAGAAAATTTCCCTCTCTAAGTAAGGCCCATAAAGATTTATGAAGGATAAATCCAATTGTAATTCAATAGAATGTAGAACAACACAAAGACCTGAGGTCATAGCCCATGCATTCAACAAAAGAAAATTACGAGACCTCCAACCCAAAAGTAGTCCCCCAGATCTACCCTTAGCATCCATAGAGACAAACTGCCAATCTTTAAACATAAATTCCAATTCCTTTACCAAAATACATCCATCACACATAGTTTCTTGCAAGTAAATAACATCTAAAGACCGTTCCTCAATCAGTCTTTTAATCGCTAGTTTTTTAGGAAGACTAGCCAAACCCCTACAGTTTAAAGTCATAAGAATCATAAGGGTAACTTCGGGGATGCATACAAAGCTCTAAGTGCCCCAAATCCAGTCTTCACAGAATGATTAGTATTTACCAAAACTCCAAACCGCCCCTTAAAGGAAAATTAATCCCAAAAGGATCACGATCAGGTCCAAATCCTCCATCAGTAGATTTCGAACAAGAACAAAGAAAGTATCCCTTACTCACTGCAGGAAGAACCTTAGGAGGAGATACAAACCCAAAATCCCGTAAAGCTCCATAATGAATAGGATCATATGAAGAAATCAAAACCGGTTCCTTCTTAATCTTATCCCCCCCTAGTCCAACAGACAAAGTGTTAATGCTCAAAGGTTTAAGGACAGATAAGGAAGATAGAGATTCTATAACCTTATCTTCCAACGAGTGGTGAGAAAGGTTCAAATCCTCTGGATTATCTGTAAAAGCCAAATCCTCCTTAACATCCAAAGTAGACCCACAGTTCTTAACCCTCCAAACCTTATGGAAAGAACCAGAAGAGGCTTTCTTATTGAAAGGAAGCGAACAATCATTCATTAAATGACCATATGCATGACATCTATAACACCTAAAGGGGATACCCAAATAGTCCAAAGGTTGGTTGAATACAGAGTTTCCATTTTGAATGACCAATTCAGTAGGGAGACCATTTCGATAATCAATCAAGACTAAAACCCGCCCCATACAACAGACCCCAGTTTGCAGATAAGAAAAATCGGTTTCCAAATGGGTGCCCAGAGTATTACCCACCAATTTGAAAAAATCAACAGACCAATACTCAAAGGGTAAATTAGGGAGTTTTACCCAGATCGGGATTTGATCGTACCTTTCTATACGGGGGTCGAAAAGTGGCGTCCACCTTTTGATCAGTAGCCTAGCTTTGTCCCATCGCCAAACCCCAGCCAAGACCAGATCAACATCTTCCACAGAAAGGAATTTGAAAGCTATCCAGCCTCTCGAAAGTAGATAAATCGTAGGTAGAACAATGATAACATCTTTCCACACTCTTGCAGCCCATCCATTTAAACTGTCAGAGTTGAACTTTCGACCTCTGAACCGTCCAACCAGAGTCAGTTCATTCGTAAGGACTATATCATTTAAGGCCACATCTTCGCCCACTGTCATCAAAACAGGCTTTATAAGTTTCTTAATAGGCTTGTGAGCACACTTCATTTTCACTGCAGAGCCTATCAACTCCGAATCATTAACAGGCTGAGCATCCAAACCATGATCTCGATGGGATTTCCCTTCAGAGATAGGACTTTTATCAATGGTAGCAGCACAACCCATTGCTTCTGACGGCCCACCAGAAAAAGCCTCATTCAGAACAGATTCCCCATAGGGTTCTATCTTACAGAGGTTCCCTGAACCAACAACACCTTCAACATCAATAGTATCAATACCTTCCTTATTACCAACCAACGATGTAAGCCCCACCTCAAGAGGTAATCCCGAATCTTTACCAAGATGAAACCCAGGAGCATAAGCCCTAAGTCCATTCCCGTCAACCCCATCAGATGCGAGAGCCGAAGACTTCAGAAAAAGACCGGTATTATTACCAATACCAACACCAAATACATGGTCCGAAACCGGCTTGGGTATACCAAGAACCCTAAAAATATCCCCAGAATCCACACAGAGCTGAGGGCAACCCATACCTCCTTCTGGAACAAATGCACCAGATGAGCTCGCGGTCACCGGTGAACAACAATTGATACACTGACTATCCGAAACTTCACTGTTCAAACAAGAAAAACCAGATTTAAACCCAACATTCTTGGCACTCACCAGAGAAGCATCCAAGACCCCCAACGCACCATCACTAGAATGAATCACAGAAACCCTCGAAATCTCACCATTACCAGAATTAATAAACTTCAAAGATCCCGACATGGGTATACCAAGAACCCTAGAATTTTCCACAGAATCCACACAGAGTAGAGGACAACCCATACCTCCTTCTAGAACTACTACAGAAGACATGCTCGCGATCACCGGTGGACGGCAATAGATACTCCGCTCATTCACAACATTACCATTCAAGCAAGAAAATCCAGGATTAAACCCATCAGCCTCGACCCTCACTAGAGAAGCATCCAAGACCCCCAACGCACAATCAATAGAATGAAAGGCGGAAACCCTCGATCTCTCTCCTTTGCCAGTATTTATGATCTTCAATGATCCCGACAGTGTACGAGATAGACCCTTCGTCACATGAAGCGACATCCTAGTCACTCCAATCCAACGTGTCGACACAGAGTTGATGAGATCAAAAAATCAATTTATGGCCTGACAAACGATAGTAATGATGCACCTAACCATGCCTAGAATAGAATGCTCCGTCAGATTCACATAAAAACAACGTAAATGCAAAAACGCACAAACGATCTTCCTATCCAAGCGTCCAAAAACCAGATTCCCAAGCATCTCCACAGCTACGTCTGGTGACAGAAAGTACAAACGGTACTCTCCAAAATCAAGAGATTCAAGATGAAAGCTGATAAAGCAGATAAATCAGGTACGAAAGGGCCGAATCCCCCCAAATCCAAAAAACCAGGCCTCCATGTGTCGTCCACATTAACCACCAGATGGCAAAAGGAACGATCAGAATTGATCTCGCATACCTCCAAGAAGTACGTTCTGTAAAGTACTCCTAACCCTCAATGAAAAGAGCTCGACTCCGGAGCATATAACCCTTCAACCAATCGGCATAATTGGAGTTTGAATACACTGGAATTGACATTGTGCATGTTAGAGACGGTTTAGAATTTTGATATTGAAATTTGCGAGATTTTATTAAAAATAGGTGAAAAACAACTTGAAATGTATCTAAATCATTTATCTCTCTGCTATTAAAATTTCAAAATTTGCTTTTATAAGTGTTAAAACATGTATTTTCATAATTATAAATAATCAAATAAATTTAATTGGAAATGATATTTTTGGAGATATTGATTAGCTATACTTTTACAAAAAGAAAAAGTGCAGTTTCCTGTTCCAGAAAATCAAAAGTAACAATTCAGTTAAAAAAGTATTATGTAGCCAAAACACACATGAAAGATACTGATACCTAATACCAAAAATCTCACTCGTCAAACATAGTCCAAAGGAAACACAGAAGGAGCATAACATGTCCAAGGAAGCACTATGGGTAACTTCCCCAAAGGAGTCGAAAGAAACAAATAGACGAATCAACTATACTTACTTGTGTGAAGGTATCGAAAGCAAAGTAGTATTAATAAACGATATGTTTTAATTTTAAAATAATATACATTAATAAAATTATTTATTAAAATTTAGTACAGATAGACAGGTATTTATTTACAGTTTTTAAAAAAGTTTTTGGGTTTTAAATTATTTTTTAATAACAAATATAAATAAAATTATATAAATTTTGTTTTTCATATATATTTATTATACCTGCCTCAGCAGGTATATTGTAATCGATCGAAGTCAAACTCCTTTGACTTTGGGTATTAGTTGCCCTCTTTTGATGCAGCTTTAAAGAATTAAACCTGTTTTGCAAAAGTATGACTTAGGGGTTTGTAAACTATTTTTTTTAATTTTGTTAAAAAGCTATTTTTGTAAACAGGTGATTGGTGGATAGGAGATGATGTCAACATTGGGATTTGGTATCTGGATTTGAGTTGACATATGGCAAGATGACGTCATAAAAAGCTACGCTAACAGCAACGATCACGGTTTGGACGACTCTTTTAACGGTTTGGACGACTCTTTTGGGGCTGGTTCGGGGAATGGCTACGATACCTCACAAAGGTAGACACAGGAAAAGCACCCATAGTAATAGCTTCCATGGCTAAAGCTCGCAGATGCGCTCTTCTTGGTATGGTTATACTACGACTGTTTTAATATAATATATAAGCTCTCACTTTTCAAACCTGAAAACACGATCCAAACGCAGCATATCTGGATCTCGCTCTCGAACAAACTATGCAATAAGCTTTGGATCTTGACCTGATGAGTCTCCAACCGGGACTGCTTATCACGCGTAAATCCGTGTAATCGTATGGCTCCCAAAATAACTGGTTCAATCCAATCTACTGGCTCTATATCCTTATATGCTTATGGGGGAACTGGATTTAGAGTTGGATCCCCAATGAATGGAACCAAATCCTCTGCTGACTTTGGAAGGTATAGGCGAGGGAAACGGTAATGGATATGTATATGGCGACAGCGAGGCTTACCATGCTGGTTCTGGTAGTGGAGCCGGCTACGGAGAAGCTGGGAGCGGCTATCATTCCAGCTTCATAATTTTAGCATCCTCCAACAGAGCAGGAAATACAATCTCAAAGCCAACAGGAGTATGAGCATCATGTTCATCGTTCATTTTTGGAATATATGTCTGAAGGAAACTCAATCCTGCGAAGAGCATACCATCCAATTAAAAAAAGAACCACCAAAATTCATGAAGCCCAAAGTTTGATTACAGTAAGCTCGAGCCTGTAAAGGGTATAAGAAATGGCGCTTCTACCTTGATTGACGCCTAGAACAAAGGTGTTCCAGGTTTTAAGTGCGAGTACGCAAGCTAGCGTATTAATAATTCTGTCACGAATAAGAAACATATGTGGATCTCCCCATGACCCATCTTGGAGCTGATTATCTATTAGCCATTTAAAGCTGGAACAAGTGCAATCCATGCTGTGTCATATGCAGAAATGGTAATTTCACCGTCTTCCATCGATCGAAGTATGTACTTGACTGTTTCTATCCAGCTTTTCATCTTTCTGGCCTTTGTACTGCTCTGTCAATTTGTCACAAATTTCACATACAAGAATCAATCATCCAAATTTTCACATTTAAACGACAATGATTAGTATTGATATAAACCAGAACAAAAGATTTTCTGCATAAAAATTAGCAAAATAACCTGAAGATTTCGTTCTCGTATAAAGTAAAACCACTTGAAAAGAAATGAAGAGTTGGAGCTGTAAATATTCCAATTTCTCAATTCCAATCCCCCATTCTCTCAGAACAAAACCCACCGGAATTGCCAGAACCCCTTGCCCTCTTCTGCCCATTACACGAATCTGAGGTTCTCTTGCGAGTTCTAGTATGGCGAGCAATGCTCTCAGCACCATTAATTCTTTTTTCAGAGGGAGAATTCACAGCAATTGAATTAGAATGGCACTCACCTGGAATTGTAGCAGCCTTTGGAGTAATTGGCCTGTATCTGGACATGATCTGGTCTGTTTTTGAACCTTGCCAAGCAGGTTCCTCCCAAATTCAGCCCACCCATCATGGTAATCACCTTGCTTCAACCCACAAACACAACTGCATGCAATAACCTGATTACATACGCAGAGCCACAAAATGGTAAATTCACAACCCACAATGATATATCCACACAGAACACACTACACAGAAATGGATTATTTACATACAAGATAGATGATTTTACAGCCCACCCATCAGGGCCACCACCCTGCTTCAATTCAAAAACCTAGCTGCATGCAAAAATCTAACGGCGTATATACAGCGACAGGATGTATTCAGAATTCAGAATGATATATACAGATCACACAAGATATACATGAATGAGATATAATAGACAGGTGATTTTACAATGGGATTTAATGTTATTTGTGAATACCACTATGATTATAAGAATACTGATGTAACTGTTATCTCCCAAACTGACCACCGTTTTTTTGGGTGATAGAATGGGTAAATTTTTTATTTCTGTGAGTCTTGGACTTCAAAATTCGAAAAGACAGGTTTCGGCAGCTAACTCTGTTTTGCAGGAAGCCAGTTAGCTGCCGAAAGGGCCCATGTTCGGCAGTTAAAGGCGTTAACAGAAAAGA